>JAJTUV010000136.1:125000-480000 GCA_021653895.1 Mastomys natalensis
TTTCCTATACCGATCGATGGAAGCATGCTTCTGCCTTCTTGTTTATTTGGGGAGAATGGCTGCAAGCCATAAGGAGCCACGGACAGGGCTGGAGCAGGGGCATTCCTGAAGCCTACCTGGGTGGCTGTCCTCTGGCCTCCTCTCCACTTGACCCCAGGCAAGCCCCTATCTCAAACACTGAACCCATGTCCCCTGCTGCCTGCAGAGGTCCAGCCAACAGGTGAGGTGCTGTGTGCACTGGGCAAGGCTTACGATGACCCCATGGCATGGTAGCTGAGTCATGACAGGTGGAACACTCTGGAACCCTGGGCTTAAGCTGGGCTCCTGCCATCTCCAAGGCTACCATCTGCAGGGAGGTAGGATGGATGGATGCTTGAATGGATGCATAAACAGATGGGGAGTCCACAGTGAGACGGGACCACACAGCCACAGACTGGGCAGGGAGGGGCACTGTGAAGTTGGTCATGTGGAAACATTCTCTGTCAATAAACTAACAGTGCAGTCGAGGCACGTAATGGAATATTACTCAGCAGTGGAAAAGAATATGAGAATACTCCAGGTTATAACCCCAGAGACTTAAAGCAACGTCTCAGTTTTAGACACATTCACAGCTGCACAGGTCAGAGTAACTGAGAGGGAGGAGCAGCTGCGTGTCCATAGAGATAAATGAGATGGATGGATGGATGGATGATGGATGGATGGATGGATGGTGGATGGATGGGTGGGTAGATGGGTGGATGGATGGATGGATGGATGGGTGGATGGGTGGATGGATGGGTGGGTGTGTGGGTGGATGGATGGGTGGGTGGGTGAGTGGATGGATGGATGGGTGGATAGATGGGTGGATGGGTGGATGAATGGATGGGTGGATGGGTGGATGGATGGATGGGTGGATAGATGGGTGGATGGGTGGATGGATGGATGGGTGGGTGGATGGATGGGTGGGTGGATGGATGGGTGGATGGATGGATGGGTGGATGGATGGATGGGTGGATGGATGGATGGATAGATGGGTGGATGGGTGGATGGATGGATGGGTGGATAGATGGGTGGATGGGTGGATGGATGATGGATGGATGGTGGGTGGATGGATGGGTGGATGGGTGGATGGATGAATGGTGGGTGATGGATGGTGGATGGATGGATGGGTGGGTGATGGATGGTGGATAGTGGATGGATGGATGGGTGGGGTGTGGGTGGATGGATGGTGGTGATGGTTGGTGGGTGATGGGTGAGTGGATGGAGGTGAGTGAGTGGATGGGTGGTGGGTGGTGGATGGGTGGATGGGTAGATGGGTGGGTTTACTCTGATTTAAAGCGACTTTTTTCCTTTTTGTCTTTTGGTTTTTCTTTTTTTTTTTTTTTTTGGTTTCAAGACAGGGTTTCTCTGTGTAGCCTTGGCTGGCTATCCTGGAACTCACTCTGTAGACCAGGCTGGCCTTGAACTCAAGAGATCCCCCTGCTTCTGTCTCCTAGTGGTAGAATTAAAGGTGTGCATCATCACATCCGGGTATGGATAAAAATCTTTAAAGAAACAAACAACTTATTCAAGTTTAAGTTTGGGGCTTGGGACATGAGGTTCCCAGATGGACCCAAGTCACACAAAGTTGGGGTAGGGTGGCTGGGTCACAGCAGAGTTTGAGAGGGTGGAGCTGGCGTCAGGGGACAAGTGTTCTCTCCCATGCACACAGCCCTGGGTTCCATGGCCAGTACTGAACAGATGGAATGCGGTACCGGGAATGGTCATCCCAGCGCCAGGTGGTGGGCAACAGGGCACCAGGAGCTTAGGGTCATCCCTAGCTACACGTTCCTATGATGTCAAGGCCAGCCTGGGCTACATAAATCTGCCTCATAAAAGAAGACAGAGACAGGCAGTGGTGTCGCACGCCTTTAATCCCAGCACTTGGGAGGCAGAGGCAGGTGGATCTCATTGAGTTGAAGGATAGCCTGGTCTACAGATCGAGTTCTAGGATGCCCAGGGCTACACCGAGAAATCGTGTCTCGAAAAACCCCCCCCCAAAAAAAGAAAGAAAAGCCGAAGGGAAAAAAATTTAAAAAAAAAGAAAAAAAAAAAAAAAGAAAACGGAGGTTTTTCTTGTGTGTGCATGAATGCAGGTCCTCCAGGGCTAAGGACAGCTCCAAGCCCAGAGAGTCACAGCCATTGTGAACCACTGACTAGTGCTCACGAAGACCATGAGCTTTAACTGCAGTCCCTAGGCCCATGTCCTTTTTTCGCTTTGTTTTGCTTTTTGTTTGTTTGTTTGTTTTTCTGAGACAGGGTCTCTTGGTGGAGCCCTGGCTGTCCTGGAAGTCCATCTGTAGACCAGGCTGGAGTTAATTCAGAAATCCGCCTGCCTCTGCCTCCTGAGTGCTGGGATTAAAGGCGTGCGCCACCACTGCCTGGCTTTTCATTTTTGAAAACAGAGTCTTATTACACAGCCCTGCCTGGTCTGGCACCTAGTGTACAGAGCCCGCTGCCAAGAACTCAGAAATGTGCCAGGCTCTAAGTGTGCGGCACACTCTGGAGTCCCGGCTGAGGCTGGGCAGCTCTGCCCTGGCTTGGGGACTATGCACATCTCTGGTCGCGACACAGCTGGGATTCCCTTCCTACAAAGGAAAGAAGTGCACCATGGGGGTGGGGGGCAGTGGTGAGGCCAGCAGGGATCCCAAGTCAGGGATCTGCCCACCTCAGGCCTCTGAACAACCCAAGGGCACCAGAGAACTGACAGTTATGCCCTCAGGTGTCCAGGCCTCCAGCACCCTCACAGGACAGGAGGCCATCTTGAGTACGAAAGCTGTTTAATATCCTGACAACCTGAAGCCAGGGCCCTCAGGCGGCACCGCGCAGAGCACCTCCGACCACCTCAGAGGCAGGAGGACTGCTTGGACACCCAGTACAAAATGGCTTGTCAAGTCCAAGTGGCAGAAGCAGGCAGCTGGGCCCAGCGCTCCTCTGCCTATCCATTCTGGTTAGACAGGATGCCTAGGGGAAACCCTCCCTCCTATCATCCCCAGAGCTCTAGGAGGACCGCTCAGCTGTCACTGCTTGTCACTCTGCAGCAGACACCCTTTTCCATGCAAGTGTGGGTGGCCATGGCTCCCAGGTTCCATCCCAGCGTGTGGGGACCGCGGCTTCCGCCTCAGTGACATGCAGCATGAGTGGTGGGCTCCCTGCAGGCAGATCTGTCGAGGAGCCCAGAGCCTGGTTGGTGAGGTAGAGGACAGACGCCAGTCCAGAAGCCACTGATGGGGCAGAGGGCAGTGGCTACTGCATGGAAGACTCGCACGTCTGAGCTGATCATTTGCTGGGGACGTGGACCCATGGACACCTGGCCAGCTCCCACCATGCTGCACCCTGGAGAACCTGGAGCTGCAGCCGTCTGCCGGCTTGGAGCAGTGGCCTGTGTTCTCAACTCCATCTTGATGTGGACTCTCCTGGAGTCTGGGCCCCTTGTGTAAGCCCAGGCCCTTGGGCAGGGAGCCCACACACAGGCCCCTGGAGGCTGCCCCTGACATGGTTGTTGCCCTGGTCCCAGAGAGCCCAGTCCTATGGAGGAGGCGCGGCAACAGGAGCATCCGCTGCAGGGCGGGCGGGCATCAGCAAAGCACCGAAGGCAGCGGCCTAGCACGGAGTGGGCAGCAGGAAAAGCTCATCTGGTGCAGAGCAGAGCTGGGCGCTGGGGTGCAGCTGTAGGGAGGACGGACGTGAGGCCTCAGAGGGCTGAGCACCGTGTTAGGGGGGACATGGAGCAGGTGTGTCACCCTGCTGGTGGCAGCTGTCCCTGTCCCCTGCAGGTCCCAGGTGGCCGGCATCTGTGTGGCATGGAAGGTTCCGAGGGACCAGCTCCCGCGTCTCCTCTTCCTAGGCCGAAGTCTCTGGCTTCACCACAGGGACAGGCTGGGCCTGGTCCCCATTTGAGGGGCTGAGGGGACTGGCCACAGGGCTGTCAGGATCCTTGGCAGGGTCTGAGGCTCCTGCCTCCTCAGTGGACAGGGGGCTCTTGGCTAGCTCTTCACCTGAAGGATGATGGGACAGGGACGCATCCACGTCCTGTGGCGGCACGGGCCCCTGGGTTGCAGCCCACGGGGACTGGGGAGCATCCTTCTGTAGAGAGGGGGGGCTATGAGACCAGGACCAGTTGGGAGAGGACTCTAACGGGGCAGAACCCACGCAGGTGCAGGGCACTCGGAGCAGGAGGCATGCAGCAGCCACCGAGAGTCAGAAACCCCCAGCCCCCAGCCCCCAGCCCCATCCAGGGAGAGCACCATTCAGCACCCAGGGCAGCAAGTCCTGGGGTGGATGTATGGGACCACTGCTGTCTTTGCCTCTCTCCCTCTCCCCACTCCCCTGGTGCTCCTCCAGCCTGTAGGGAGCAGTGACCCTCAAGTCCAAGAGCTCTCTGTGAGCACAGGCTGGCCCTGAGCAGATCCCTGCCTACCCCAGCAGCTGCCTCGGTGACACCAACAAAGTCCTGGAGCACAGAGCCCCCAGGAAGACGCACCCAAGAGGCAAAGCTCATCTCTGGGAGCCATGAAGCACCCACTGCCTGAGGTGGGCATCTCCCCATCTCCTCAGAGCCGTCCACCATACCCTCCATCCTCTCTGGTTGGTATGGGGCCTGGGGAGGAGGCGTGGCAATGTGGCAGAAGTGTTCCCAGCCTTAGGTCACATCCAGAGAGTCCCCCACAGGGAAACAGAAAGCCCAAAGCGTCACCTTCCAGAAGCAAGGGACTCAGGCCAGAGCTCAGCGGAGCACAAGAGTCTGGACTCAACTTGACCTGGTGGCCTTAGGGGGCTATCGTCGCGCGCATAGCAAACTGGTATTCACCGCAAAACCGCTGCCTGTCCAGAAGGCGCCCAGCTCCCGGCGCCACAGAGCCACGGTGCAGCTGGTCAGCAGTGTGCAAGGGACAAGGTAGAGTAGTGCAGGCTGGCCACGCTGCATGAGGACAAGAGCCACGAAGGTCACCAGGAGGCCCAGGCCATAGGCTGCAGGAACAGACAGAGTGTCAGATGGATGCACCTGGCGGGGAGCCATGCCTAGTCAGAGCGCCACAGTGGACGATGGGTGTGTGTGTGTGTAGGGGGAGCAAGGGCAGTGGTGGGGAGAGCACAAGCTGCAAGCTGGCGTCCCAGACCTGTGGGAGCTGAGGCAGAAGGACCGGGAACCTCAAGCCCAGGGCTGTGCAGGTCTGCAAGGAAAGTGGGTGGCCCTGGAGGCCTGAGCGCGAAGCAATGCAGGCACCCAACTACTCAAGCCCAGCCCCACTAGGTGACACTTAAAACCAGCCTAGGACAAATGGAACTTAAGACTTGGGGACCAGAAGGTGACAGACAAAAGGCAGAGAAGAGCAGGACAGCAGTGCGACCACCTACCAATGGTACAGGACACAAAGTAAATCCTGGAGGACTGCACCTGGATATCAAACCTGTGGCAGTAGGCCACCAGCAGCCCTGCGGGGAGGATGCAGAGTCACCACAACTATGGCACGGCCATGGGCGGCCACAGTGAGACAGGACGGATGGACCAGCCCACACCTCAGCATGTCTCCTGGCTGTGCCAGTGGACAGTGTCCCACAGGGGAGAGCCGGGACCTGCAGAGTCCTGCCCCAGCGATGCTGACTGAGCACGCCCATCACCTGGGCAGCGTGGGGGACCTGGCAGGCGTGGCCACACAGCCGTTCAGCACCCAGGAGGCCGTCTTGCCAGCAGACCCTTCCTGAACTCCCCACAGGCGTCACGCCACACAGCCCACCTGCTCACCCGCCCCACGCGCTCAGTCCACACCTGGCACCAAGATGTCTCCAAAGCCCAGGAGGGAGAAGGGCCGGTCACACAGGAGAGTGGCGAAGTGTTCAGTCTGGGCACCTTCAGCACCATGGGCAGCTGTGGGGAGAGCAGGGCTCAGCCCGCACACCCCCACGCCCATCCGCACCACCAACCTGCTGGTCCACAGCCCCGCACGCCCCGTGGCAGGCTGGCGTACCTTCTCATGGGTGGATGAGTTCGAGGGCCCAGTGGCTACCTCCACCATGATGCTGTTGCCACTCTGCACAAGACAGGCTGTCAGCCGGGAGGGGGGGGGAGCAGGCAGCTGGGAGGGCAGAGGGGACCTACCTTGGTCAGGAAGGAGGGGAGGGAGAGGGACTACTTGTCAGAGGGGGGAGCAGGGACTACCTTGGTCAGGAAGGGGGGGAGGGCAGAGGGGACCTACCTTGGTCAGGAAGGGGGGGAGGGCAGAGGGGACCTACCTTGGTCAGGAAGGGGGGGAGGGCAGAGGGGAACCTACCTATGGTCAGGAAGGGGGTGATGAAGACGAAGAAGACGTCATAGATAAAGAGGACCAGCAGCAGCAGAGTGCAGGCCTGTGGGAGCCACAGCCACACGCACTCAAGACCCCAACACCGGGACGTGCGCCCAGGTCCTCCGACCCCCACCGGGGACCGTGCCTGCCCGGCCCACTGGCAGCCCTCACCTTGAAGGTAGGCAGGCGAATGGTCTTCAACATGTACAGGCAGAAGGCAATGCCCAGGGTGTCTTGCAGGACCCACGCCCACCTGGGAGGAGAACGCTCACTCAATGACCCGGAGCTCACCCTGCCTCATCCTACACCAAGCCACCACCAGGGACCTGCCACCAAGCTACAAGCTCCACCCACCCTGCTCACACAAGCCCTCGGACCCCAGAAGCAGAAGCACCACAGAGGCAGGCCAACAGCCAGGACCACAGGGCAGCTTCAAGCAGATGTGGAGCGGGCTCCATGGGGCACAAGGCAGCGTGACGGTTCCTGTCATACCTCAGCTTTCCCAGAACACACAACTGTGCGATTCAGGAGTGGGGCCTGCCCAGAGCCAGGGCCAGGGCCTTGCAGCCCAGCGTGAAGGGCAGAAGCAGGCGTACTGTCTCTGACTGCCACTGCAGGCAGCCATAGGACATGTGGGGACAGCAGGGACAAGGTAAGTCTGAGTGGGAGCTGGGCTCTGTCCCATTCCTTCTCCCAGCATATCTGTTAGCACGCCAAGTAGCACGGGAGCCAGGAGTGCTCGGGCTGTGCCACCGGTGTCAGTGACGACCAGGAGCCAGGTGGGGACAGGCAGGCTGTCCTCAGGGCCATGGCGCCAGGCCCCTGCCTTGAAGGGGGTGAGTGTGCATAAGAACCCCGTGGGAATTCACTGCAGGAGAAAGTGGGGCTTCCTATCACCACGGGGGTGGGTGACAAGTGGCACCCGGGCATCAGGTGCTCCCTGAGCCCACACGCCAAGATGTGAGTGACAAATAGTGGCTCTGGGCCAGGCCAGGCTCTGGGTGAAGGACCTTATCTAGATTCCTATCAGGGGATGGGCTCTGGGCCAGGCCTACATGAAATGGGACCTGGCAGGCGGCAGCCGTGGTGTGCAGCCCCGGATGGGAAGCCCCAGGCCTTGCTGGCGGGGGCACCCAAGGACAGACAGCAGTGAGAGGCCAACAGGGTGGCTGTCAGCAGAGCCTGGGGCGCGGTCGCACTCACTGGTCCTCGTTGCGGAAGATTCCCCACAGCACAGAGACAGTGACACAGAAGAGAGCCAGCAGCAGCATGCGGGCCTGTGGGCGCTTGTGCAAGTACGGCAGGTTGTTGTCGGGGACCCTGGAGGGGACCGCCCGTCAGCGTCCCTCTCCCCACACCACGTCCAGCTCACCTCCACACCTCCCTGAGCCTTGCCTCCTGGCTTGTGCCTGCCATCCCCTCTCATCCAAGTAGGAGCCCTGACTGAGGAGGAGCCAGCTCCGACTGGTTCTAGGATAGCAACCCCAAAGGCCTCCCTCCACCCTGCAGCTCCTGGCTCGCACCAACTGGGGCTCCCCTCACCTAGCCATAGGTGGCTCTGGTCAGGGGTGGGTAGAGCCTTGGAGGCCTATGAGGTTTGCACTCCCTTCGCAGCCTACCGTCCTTGGCCTCACTCTTTGGGACCCCTGTGTCATCCCCTGTGGCTCGGTTAGACAGGAAGGGGTACAGTACACAGGCGACTGGAGCCCCAAAGCCTACCCAACCCATGATCAGCACTTAGAGGGCAAGCATCTCCTGGCTCTCTGAATGCTCCAGGAGGGTAGGAGACTACAGGAGAAGGGAGGACGGGAGGGGGGAGGGGGGTAAGGGAGGGGAGGGGTGGGGACCTTGTCAGGCCTGGAGCTCACCTGCATGTGCAGAAGGGCAGCTTGCGCACACAGGGTGCCAGACAGCTGTAGAGACCGGTGGAGGAGGCCAGGCAGAAGATCCCAATGATCACATAGACTGCGGAGCCAAGACAGCAGGGCACAGGAACAGCGAGGGGCAGGAAGGGCAAGAAATCAAGGAAGCAGCTATGGCCCCTTGGTTCTTGGGCGGGGCTCCGCGGGGTGGGCGGGGTCCGCGGCGGGCGGTTGGGCGGGGCATACCCAGGCGGTCGTAGAAGTAGTAGAGGAGCACAAGCATGAAGCAGCACATGACAACAAACACACAGATCATGACCGGCGTCACGTCCACCGCCTCATCCTCCTGCTTCTCGGGACCATCGTCCCGCTTATGCTTCATGTACCTTCTTGGAAAACATCGGGGTCACCCAGGGCCACAGCTCACGCAGCCCGGCCCCTCCCACAGTACCTGGGGTCAGGCTGTACTCACTTCTTCACGTCATGACTGCCAGCCCAGTAGCCACCGAGGGCAACGGTGCCCACGGCCATGATGAAGATGATGACCATGTTGTAGTCCATCACTGGCTCGCTCGGAGCGTACAGTGCCGCCATTACCTCATGGCCAAAGCGCTGTCCCCCAGAGGAGAGTGGGCTCAGACGGTGGGCATCACTGTGCCCAGCTTCACCCAGGACCTACCCAGAAGCCACAGGGCCTGAACCCAAGACCCAGACTCTAAGCCCCACCCAGCCACCCTACCCTGCTGCCTACCCTGAAGATGTCTTGAAGGTCCCTGTAGCTCAGCAGGGCCACGGGGATGCTTATCTCCTCGTACTGTGTCTTGTTGCCTCCTGGAGGGACCTGCAGTGGACAGGAAGTGTAGGGTCACCTCAGCCCTCTGGCTGGACAACTCCAATCCTCTCTCAGGCACCCTGTGTGCAGAAGGGCAGTAAGGCCTGGGTTCAGGCTCTACAGAGCTCTACCCACCGGTGACATATCAACCCCAGGCTCACAGAGCTGTGCCTCTACCAGCATTTCACGGGCTCCCCATGTGCTCCCCACCACCCAGAGGCAGCAGAGCCTCGGGCGAGCGCCCTACCAGCCTCTCCTTGCTCACTATCAGCAGCCCACGGGCCCCACTGCCCTGGGCCAGCCGCACTTTCTCATAGAAGGTACAGTTGCCCCGGGCCACCATTGTGATTTGGTTGGTGAAGTCTTCTGCAGGAACGTCAAGGGAGGAACAGAGCTGGGTCGCACTCAAGTCTCGAAGCTTCAGGAGAGACTGCGGAGGGGATGGGGTCAGGGCCACCTAGTTCCACAGAGAAGTCAGGGAGCAGCCATGCTAACTATCCTTATCTATGCCCACACCAAGACAGGCAGGCCTGCCGTCCCCAGCTGCAGTGGGGGCCTGTGGACTGCCGAGGATCCTGTGAGAGGACACATGTGTCCCCACAACATGCCAGGTTAACAACAGGTGCACCCAGGGTCCACAAGGCCTTCCCCACCCGCACTGCATGTCCTTCAAATGCCTAGCAAGTGTCCCGGGCCTCAGCACCGGTCCTAGTGGTATGAGCATCACTCAAGGCTAAAAAGGCATGCTGCCCTACTGTGAGACCTTGGGCCTGGAGGCTGGGGCCACTCACACACGAGCCCACACATGCGCTCAAGACTCCACAGCTCATGCACACGTCATTAATGCGGACGGCAAGGGTGGAGAGGCCCACTCAGAGGACAGCTACCTCCATGGGAACAGCCTCGGGGGACAGGCAGACACGGGGAGACTCAGAGGAGTGAGACGAGCCACAGCACAAGCTGAGGGCACAGGAGTGTAATGGCAGGCCCTAGGCACCATCCTGCCCTCATCCGTCGCTCCTGAGGTGCCCTCTGACCGGGTCTATCTGTTACAGACCAGGGTCCCACAGCCCTCAACCAGCTGCCACTGCTGAGCACGAGGTCTCATGTAACACTCACCACTTTGCTGAGGTCATGTGGCAAGTGGGCCCACTGTGGGTTGTACAGGATACAGTAGTCCCTGCCCCGGGTCCTTTTGGTGTGGGGCACCACTCGCAGCACGCCAAACTCACAGGCCGCCTGGAACGACATGACAGCAGTAAGGACTTAGGTGCCAGAGGCAACATGGACACCTGCCTTGGTGAAGATGACAGTGAAGGGGCAGGCAAAGACAAGAGTGCCTTCCTCAACAAGGCATGGTGGGGTGGCACAGGCCAGTCGTCCCTGAACTCTGGAGGCTGAGGCAGGAGAATTGCTGAGTTTGAGGCCAGCCTGGGCTGCAGAGACCTTGTTCTAGAAAGGGGACGTTCCCTCACTGCGTCCCTGCACCCTTCTAATCAAGGGCTCAGCTTTCGGGACAGGCGATGCTGCCACACCCAGAGCCTGCAGCAGCCAGTCACACCCGGTTACGAGGAGGGAGCCTGCAGTGTAGGACCAGGGCTTCACAGGAGGTGTCCTGCAGCCCTTCGCTGGCATCTGCAAAGACTGCCTTGGCCTCTCCCCAGTGGCTGAAGGAACCCAGCCCAGCTCTCTGAGCTACAGGAGAGACACGGATCCTAGAACAGAAGCAGTGACTGCTTGCATGCCCTGCACCCCCAGCTGTGGCCTTGAGCTGGGGACACCCCCAAAACCACACATGGAGTTAAGGAGGGACATATGCAACCCGTAAGACACAGCCAAGGCTCAGCTGTCTGCCCAGGAGCCTAGTACCCTAGGCAAGGCATTAGCCTTCTTGTAGGCCTCTTATCTGGCAGAAGCTGGGGAAGAGGGAGGCAGATATGGAGGTGCAGGCTAGCTCTAGCAGTTGGGAATGAGCTAGACCAGTGCCAACAGTAACAACCCCAGATCCACCCTTAGTGGAGTAACAAGCTAGGCACAGTGACTTAGTGCCAGCACTCGGGAAGAGGCTTGTCAGTTAGAGGCCAGCCTGGTCTACATAGGGAGTTCCACCATGGGCCCTGGGTGAGCAGAACTCAGACCCACAGCAGCAATACCTAGAAAGAAGAAACCAGAGAGGCATGTGTCCCTCCACGCTGCTGCACTGGTCTGTCCCTGCTGAGGGGAGGTACCACCCCAGCGCTTGGACCAGGGCAGCCTGTTCTTTCTGGTATCCTTGGTAAACACTTAAGACCAATAGGTCCTTACTGCCCAGCCTCCACAGAAAGGTTTTCAGTTCAGAGCCTTGAGGTGGCCCAGCAGGCAAAGGTCACCTGAGGACTGGAGTTCCATAGGGTAGGAGAAGTCCCCACTCATTGTCCTCCAGCCTCCTTATGCATACAAACACACAACAGACTCAAACACAAAATGATTTTTTAAAATTGTACTTTCATTACACAATGCTAATCCTTGAGAGTCATACAGAGTCCCACAGGTTTATAAAAACACCATGAAGTGTCACAGCACAGCAAGTCCCTGATGCTGAAGACCAGAGATCAGGCTGGGACTGAGAAGGCAGCCTGCGCCGGGCGGTGGTGGCGCACGCCTTTAATCCCAGCACTTGGGAGGCAGAGACAGGTGGATTTCTGAGTTCGAGGCCAGCCTGGTCTACAGAGTGAGTTCCAGGACAGCCCGGACTACACAGAGAAACCCTGTCTCGAAAAAACCAAAAAAAAAAAAAAAAAAAAAAAAGAGAAGGCAGCCTGCGCCCTTAACCAACTTAACCAACTGCTAGGCTGAGGGACCACACCCCACGGGGGAAGCGCCCGCGGGAGCACCTGCATCGAGTCAGGTCTAAGGCCCGAGTCACAGCTCGCAGGTGGTGCCATGAACCAGGGCAAAGGCTTTGGGCTGGGAAGATCACAGTTCGCAGCAGAAATGTAGCTGCCTTCGTTGGCAGGCTCTCATGGAGCCCAGGCTGGCATCTGACTCTCTCTGTAGCTGATCTTGCCATACCCACCTCAAGTGCTGGGATGACAGGGGTGTGCCTGGTTCTGTGAGGGCAGGGACAGAATCCAGGGCTGTAGCTGTGATAGGTAAACATTCTACCAACAAGGTGAAGCCCTCCCCACACCACTATGGTTTGATGAATGTCTGGGATGTGCCTGTCAAGATACCTTCTATGCAGCTGTGTTTTCTACATCATGGCTACCGTCGGCCTGGCCAGTCACAGAGTCATGAGCCGAGCTCCCGAGGAGAGCTCGCTATTGCTGAACCATGGTCGCCGCTCACCAGAGAAAACACCAGGCTCCTAGAGCTCAGGGCAGGGCCCAGAGGCCGGAGGACTGGGAGGGGCGGCTCAGGACACTACCATAACTCTCCTAAATTCAGAAAGGCCTGTTGCTGCCGTCGCAGAGGCAGTCTGCCCACTCTGTCAGGAGTCCTGGGGATGCACACCCAGGCCCTGTGCTGCCTGCTTTCTAGGGACAGCCACCATGTTCCTGTAAGAACATCCCATAGTGCACTGCTCTCTTGAGCTCCACCTGGGGGGAGTCATTTCTGTTGTGTGGTGACCTATCTGGGGCAAACAGATTTTGTTTACATCTCCCCAGAAGTCACCTGAAACCAGGGCTCTCAGAGCTCACTCCTGGCTGCAGACTCCTCAGGCAGAGACTGGGTGTCACCTGAGGACCTGCTGTACAAACAGGCAGGGAGCACGGGATCGCTGGCCCGAGACATTGATGGACACCAACCTGCAGCTAGCAGGTGGCAGGGTCCCCGCCAGAATACCTGGGTTTTTCACACAGATCTGGCTTGCAAGCTTTTGGGGGTAGGGAACTCAGCCTGAACACTGCAGGAGGCCCTGATCTCAAGGCAGCAGAGTGGGGAAGGCCCAGGTGGCCCCAGTCCTCACTGGAGACCCTGACCACACACAGTGCAAGCAGCTGGGGACCTTATTTTCAAGTTTCCCCTACAGGGACCCAGCGCTGGCTCTACTCCTCTCCAAAGAGAGCTGAGCCCCTGGCACCAACTGTCCCCAAGATATTATCCCTGTCTGCCTCTCCAGGCGGCTGGGTGTGCCCCAGGAAGGCCCTGAGCTGAAGCTATCACCAGTTCAGGGAGGGAAGGGGCAGAGGACAACTGAGACCACAGGGCTCAGAGCAATTGTTCTAAGAGGCACTCTCCCACTCCGGCCTCCTCCTGAACCTCCCTCCACTCTGGGAAGAATCAGAGCCCACCCCCTAAGCACCCTCAGTGTGGCCCTAGACGCCTACCAGCCTCCCATAAAGTTCCTTCCATGAGGGATTTGGGGGCCACAGAGGGGCCAGAGTTCACATCCCAAACTCGCCTGCCTTCTGTGTTTATAAAGTTTTATTGGCACACAAATAAGTTCATTCCTTTGGCCATGGTTCCTCCCCCACTCAGCAGCAGAGCAGTTCTGACAAGGGCCTGCAGAGCAGAGAACACCCCTGTCAGAGCACAGCAGTGCTGTGTGGACGCACATGGGCTCTCTGTGAAAAGTGCCTTTTGTGTAAAACGGAACTGTGTACAACTGCCTCTCTTCACTGGCATCATTGACCACACAAAGGCGCATTCAATGGTCACCCAGCCCACAGTGCACATGGCAGCCTTTCTACTCCGTCACCAAGGGGACAGCACAATGACACTCTTAACAGATCAGGCTCTTCCAAGAGCCAGATCCAAGGCGCTGTGTCCTGGTCGTACCTGGAAGACCTGGAGACCAGAAGCCCTGACAACATGCTGACTTAACACGGCCCCCAATACCACCTCAAAGGGTCGGGGAGCTAAGACAGCATGGCCAGGAGCAGGATGTGGGCGGCCTGGGAAGGAAGGTGGGACCCTCAGGACCAGAGGCCTGCACAGTGCCACCCACCCTCCTCTCCTGGTTTACAGGGACAGAGAGAGACAACTTGAGATCAAGTCTCTGAGCCAGCATCACAAAAAGCCACAGGGCCCAGAACTGCCACCACGCTAGCTCTTAGTTCACTGCTGAGCACCGGGACCAGGCTGTGACCCAGCCAAGAATGGCACCTTGCCTGTTCCCCACCAGGTATGGGAAAAGTAGATACAGCTACACCCATGCAGGATAAAGTCCAGGCGACACCTGACACCTGCCCTGTACAGTCCGCAAGCACATGGCTTCACTGTCCCCCCCAGGCTCACCCTTTGCTCCCACTGCCTCTGTCCCTCAGTAAAAACTGGAGTCTCAGCTTTTTGTGGGAACAGCTTCCCCGCAAGGAACACACCCCACATGCAATCAGCTCATCCTCAGGAAAACACCACTCTCACGCCTTGGGCTAGCACCTGACGCCCACAGCACCTTTCCTCTCCTACCCTCGGCAAACTCCTATTCATCCTTCAGAACCTGTCATTGGCACTGTCCCTGAAAAACCCTCCATCAGACCAGCAAAAAAAGACATGGGCTAGCCCCAGAGCAGGCCCCGCCAGGAGAGACTGCACAGCCAGGGGAGCATCTCCATCAGAAGAAAAAAAGACAAGGAGAAACCAGAACAGCCTTGGCGGACATCACCTGCACAAAGAGGGCAGTCTCCAGAGATAGGCCAGTGGCTGCTAGTGACGGAGGGCCCTGACCACTGGCAGGACGCAGCAGGCCCTGACACACTTTCAACATGTCCAGCCAAGAGCAGGCTGTGAAGATAAAAGCTGCCAATTGGAGCTGCTGGCCACACAGTGGAGAGCCCAGGAACCGCATGTGTGAGGAATCGGAGGCACATGGCAGCCAGCTGTGCCAGCCCTGCGGAGGCTGAGGCAGAGCTGCAAGCCCACCAGCAGCCTGAGCTATACAGGGAGACCCTGTCACAAAAGTCTGTAATCTCAAAAAGGAAAAGAAGTGTTTAAAAAGGATCCGGGCCGTTGTCCCATCAACAGAGTCCATGAGAGAAGAATGGACAGTCACATGCACTGGCCACCCCTCAGACAGGCCCGGATCCACCGGGACTGGAGCCACAAAACCAAACCAAACCGGAATGTAACAACCACGCCAGGGGTTGGGAGGCGGGCACGTGAGGTGACGAGGCAGGTGTTCTGCTTTGAGTTCCAGGTTATCCGAGCCTCAGGGCCAGCCAGGGCAACATGGCAAGTCAGAGATCAGCCTGAGCTGCGGGGCAAGTTGGAGGCCAGCCTGGACTGCAGATTGAGTGTGAAGTCAGCATGGGCTACATAGTGAGTTCAAGGCTAGCCTGGACTACACAGTGAGTTCAAGACCAGCATGCAACCTGACTCAGAAAGCAAAGCACACCAAAAGCCAGCCTCCTGCCAGGGTGCATCCCGCGCACACCTGAGGCGTCCGCAGCAGAAGCCCGTCCCCAGCGTTTGTGCATCGACCCTGAGGTGGGGACCCCCTTCACCCAAGGTCACGGAGCAGAAGCCAGGGAGCGGGGCTGCAAGCACCTTGGGGGCCGCGGTGGACGCCCCGGGGATGGAGCGCGGGGACTCGCCCCATTCTGCAGAAGGGGAAACTGAGGCTGGCAGGGACGGCGGCGGCGGCGGTTGGGGCCCCGGGGCGCAGGGCGGGCTAAGCCCTGCCGGAAGTCTGCGGTGGCGAGAGCGAGTGAACCGCAAGGTCACCGCCACGGTCAGGAGCGGCGGGGCCGAGCCGACTCGCCGTGGCGCTCACCTGGGCCGCGAGTAGCAGCAGGGCTGCGGCCAGCCGCGCCGCCGCCATGTCGCCCGGTCCCACCGCAGCTCTAGGCGGAAGGTTTCCCGGCAACGCCTTCGGGACCCCGCGACGCGCATGCGCCGAGTCTGCGCGTGCGCGAAGGCCCCCTCGTTACAAAGGGGCGGGGCGGCGCCTGCGCAGAGCGACGCGCGGCGACAAGATGGCGGTGAGCATTGCTAGATCGCGGGGAAAGCCGGGCTACGGGCTCGAGGGACCGTGGAAGCGAGAACAGAAAGACTAAAAGAAGAGTGACGGACGCCTGAAGATAGGGAGACAGGGTGCCGAGGGATGGGAGCCACGTGGGACTGCAGACGAGGGACCTGGGGATACAGGCCAGGTGACATGGGATGCAGACGCGGGACATGAGGATGCAGACGCGGGACATGGATGCAGACGCGGACATGGGAATGCAGACAGGGGCCATGGATGCAGATAGGACGTGAGGATGCAGACGGGGAACATGGAATGCAGATAGGACGTGAGAATGCAGACGGGGGACATGCAGATCAGGCAGCATAGGGGTGCTCACAGGAAAGTGCAGATCGGGGATATAGGGATGCAGATGAGGACATGGGCATGCAGACAGAAATGCAGACTCAGGGGCACAGAATTCAACTGGGGGACACTGGAGATGAGAATGCACACAGGGTTATGGGGGGTTGGGGTGGAAAGGAGTCCCTGGGTGCCAGGCCCAGCCAACAGGGATGTGGGAAGGCTGGACCTCTCTCCTCAGCCCCCCACCCTCCAGCAGGACAAAGAGAAAAAGAAGAAAGAAAGCATCTTGGACTTGTCTAAGTACATTGATAAGACCATTCGAGTGAAGTTCCAGGGTGGCCGGGAAGGTGAGTGGGTACCGCAGGGCTCCCTAACACAGAGCTTGGACAAGGTCACAGCAAGCAAGGGTATTCCAATAAGGGCTAAGCTTGGGCTATTGTTTACCATTGAAAAGTATGCCCCAATTGTGGGCGGGGAAATGGAGTCCCAGGAAAGGGAACTAAGTGGGGTTAGCACCCAGACCAGTATGGATAGATCGTCAAGGAAGGGCCAGGATCCATGAGGAGGTGGAAGGAGGCAACAGGACGACGTGTGTTTTAAGCACCTGGACATAGCAGGAACCGAGACGGTTTCCCAATAGAAGGAGATTGAAAGTTGCAGGTCAGTTTGAGTTATGTAGCAAGACCCTGTCTCCAAAAATCACCCAGGGGTGGGGCTGTATCTCTGTGGGGAGATTGCTGGTTTAGCATGCGTACAGACCTGGGTTGTATTTCCAACACCGTGTAAACCTGCCATGGCTGTGTAAGCCTGGCATTTCAACAGTAGGGAGGTAAAGCCAGGAGGCTCAGGCTGCTGAGGGAGTCTGAGACCAGCTTGGGCAAATGAGACCCGGAAAGAAAGAGAGGAAGGAAGGAATCTGTTTTGTATTGCATGAAAACTATGTAGAACTCAGGTTGGGTGACCATAAAGTTTTATTGACACTCATTGTTGTAGCTCCTTCTGTACTGGAAAGGTTGGAGTGCAGTGACTAGGCCACCACACTTCCCATGAGTTCTGTGGTGGCAACTGTTCCCTGAAGTCACCGGGTTCTGTGTGTGTTGGGGGGGTGGACTGACATTTTCCATGTCTCTCCCTTCTGTGTTCCTCAAGCCAGCGGTATCCTGAAAGGGTTTGACCCACTGCTCAACCTGGTACTGGATGGAACCATTGAGTATATGCGAGGTAAGCCAGCTGAGGTTGTCACAGGAATGATGCTAGGCTCTGTGGGGTCAGATGACACTAGGTGGTGACTTAGGGTGCAGGTCACTTGTTGATGGCTGCAGTATCTGATCACCAGGGGGGTGCAAGCTCGCCAGGAGGGACCCAGGCTTGAGACCAGATCATTCTCTCCTCAGCCCTCGGGACAGCAGGAGTGGTGGCCACTGTCCTCTGCCAGGATGTGTGCCTGCATCAGGGGCTCTAGGGCTCACCCGATGTCAGCTTTGTGTAAGCAGGCCCATCCTGCAATGCCCTGAGCAGATCTCCCACCATCTGGCTACCCCCCTGCAGCTCTCATGACAGTTATGGCTAGTTGCTCACCAGCGCCACCTGCTGTCCACCCTCTCTAGTGCTTCTGCTGCCCTACAGATACCGCTTGGTGTTTGTGGGGTCAGCATGGGCCCTTTAGGGTTCTTGAAGTATGCTGGGGATGGCTGGCTCTTCTTCAGCCACCCTCATGGTGCTGTGGTATAGCCTCGGCTGGTCCAGGAGTTCCAGAGCGTCTGGGCCCATCAGTCCCTGAAAGAGCTCAGAGAGGATTCTCAGGGCCCCTCTGAGGACCTGATTGTGGCATGCGTGCTCATGGAAGGATACGCCCTTAATTCCTCTTGCCTGTCATCCCCCCCAGACCCTGACGACCAGTACAAGCTGACGGAGGACACTCGGCAGCTGGGGCTCGTGGTGTGTCGTGGCACTTCGGTGGTGCTCATCTGCCCGCAGGATGGCATGGAAGCCATTCCCAACCCTTTCGTGCAGCAGCAGGACACTTAGCAGCAATGGAGGGGGGCCTGGCCCAGGGACCTTCCTTCTATGGGGTGAATTTCTGTTTGATGGTCTTTTGTTCTTGTTTTCTTTTATTTTTTAATAAAATTGCCCACGTGAGCATCCTGGTCCCCTCCCCCACCCCTTCTGCTCCATCACCTTGACCTGTGAAGAAGCCAGGGCCAGGTGGAGACCTTGCTCAGACACTGTGGTCCAGGGCAGAGCACAGCACAGTCGGAAACCAGCGCGGGGATGGAAACCTGGGCACCTGAGGTCCCGCAGCCCAGCCGGCCTCACATGGTGGGCTGCGCCAAGAAGACTACCACGCCTCCTAGGACCGGCCATGACCTGGCCTTCCTCCATATGGCATCCCCTCAGCACTGGCCAGTGCCTGCTCTCTCTGCCCAGGAGGGCCTGAGAAGAGGACTAGCTAGCAGGGACCCCAGGGCCTGAGGCTCCTCAGGCTGAGGTGGTTCCCTAAGGCGTCTACCACAGAGAGAAGCAGCCAGGGCCTGGGCAGGGCTCTGTTCCTGTGAAACAACTAGGAATTAGGAAGTGACTTGTGTCCCTCGTAGTCTGGCCCTGTCATCTGGCCTGGCCTTGCAGCCTCCGGCTCATGGGGTACAGGTACAGAAGCTTTTGGCTGGGTTGGACCTCACGGCCATAACCCTCAGGGACAATCACCCCACTCTTAAGTTTGGGGAGCCCAGCAGGGAGTACGACTCCCTGAAATGTGACCCAAGGCCAGCATCAGGCTCCCTGTTCCTCAGTAGAGAAAACAAGACTCACAGCCAGCCAGCCCTGCCTAGCACTCCCAAAAGCCAAGGAGGAAATTAGGAAAGTGTCCCGCCCTTGCTGAGCTACTGTCTTGGAGTATGAACACCCCAGCCCTGCCACAGAGTGGTGATGTCACAGGCCCTGGAGGCTCAGAAACTCACATGAAATCTCTTCTTCAGGGAGTGACCAACCCAGTTCCTAAGAGCTAACAGCTGCCTGCCCATCCTGGGGGGGTGATCTGTACAAAATAGGGTGTCCCTGCTTGATTCCAAGTTACTTTTTCTTGTAGACTGCATGCTGTGAGTAGGGCAATGCATACAGTGCTACACCACATCAGAACAGAGACTTGTGGCCTGGAGACATGGAAAAGTGCAGACCCTTTCTCCTTGGGGACCAGCAAATACTTGTTGGCCCTGCACTTTGGAGGCCGAAGTAGAAAGGTAGCAAGTTCCAGGACAGCCTCAGCTACAGAGCAACACCTCACTCAGCCATACAAAAACAGGCCAGTGAGGGGCTCAGCAGGTAAAGGTGGTTTTGCTTTCAAGTTTGATGACCTCAGTTTGCTCCCGAGAACCTATGGAGGAAAGAACTGCAAGTTGTTCTCATAACACGTGGTATGGTGCTTGTACTTAAAGACACAAACATACATAAATAAAATAAAACCCACAGCCGACAGCCTAGACGAGCCTGTCCAAACACTCAACGTGACATAGTAAAAACCATCATGATACCATGGGGATGTTTGTTACACAGTGTAGCATCACAGAAACTTGCTGACACAGCCCAGGATCGAATTGTAGAGTGGAGTACACAATATGTATAGAAGAATCCCATTTGCTGGGCAGTGGTGGTGCTGCCTTTAATCCCAGCACTTGGGAGGCAGAGGCAGGAGGATTTCTGAGTTCGAGGCCAGCCTGGTCTACAGAGTGAGTTCCAGGACAGCCAGGGCTACACAGAGAAGCCCTGTCTCGAAAAACAAACACAAAAATCCCACTTGTGGTGAACATTTTTCTTTGTTTTTTTCAAGACAGGATTTTTCTGTGTAGCCCTGGCTGTCCTGGAATTATGTCTGTAGACCAGGCTGGCCTTGAACTCACAGAGATCCAGCTGCCTCTGCCTCCCAAGTGCTGGGATTAAAGACCCATCCATGCCTGGCCCCTAATTTTTATTTTAAACTTGAGATTTCCAGGTCCATGACTGTGAGTTTTGTAGACAATGATGTCCTGCCAAAAAAGCCAAAAGGTTGGATGTGTCTGAAGAGTCCCATGTCACCTTGGGATGAGAAAGTGGTCTAAGGCTGCAAGGAGCTGGATCCAGCTGAGTGTTTTAATATTTTTAAAAAGAGACATTTAATATTTAATGTTTTTCCTTAATATTACATTGAAATTTTAATATTTTACTAGGAGTCGGAGGGGAGAAAGGCAGACGAGGAGCTGGTGGAGACTTAGAGGAGAGGCAGAGGGGCGGAGCAGCGGGAGGAACCAGGGCAGCAGCGCGGGCAACACACTGGATCCATCGGCCTCCATCCCGCTCGCCGTCCGGCTCGCCATGCGGTCTGGCCGCCCCGACTCCCGCCCGGATCCCGCCCTTTCAGCCGCAGCAGCCAGCGCAGGCCTCGGAGGTGCATCAGGGGGTTCCTGCCATCAGCCTAGGGGCCCAGCACGTGCCTGTCATCATAGCCCTTGGCTTGCAGATCTTCGCAGAGAGGCCGCGGGTCTTGTGCAGGGAGGCTCTACTCTGGGAGACCCCTGCAGACTGGGACCTGCAGCCAGGCCGCAGCTTGACTGCAGATCGGCAGGACACCTCTGAGCCGCCACTGTCACAGCAGCTTCCAGAAGCTTCGGGAAGTGGGCCAGATCCTACAGCTACTTATGGTCAGCAGCCCTGGCTCTCCTCACCCCACCCTCCTTTTCTGGCTCACGCAGCCTTTCTCCAAACCTTTGCACAGTCCCCGTTCTGCATCTTGATAATGCAGCTAAGGCCCAGAGATGGTAAGAAACTCCCACCTCCTGTCTTACAGCCTCCAGCTAAGACAGGCTGCTCACAGAGCCTCTGCGCTGCTGCCTCCCGCTCCTCTGGCATCGAACCCTTCTCTAACTACACAGGACTTGGGGATACAGATTAGGTGACATGGGATGCTGATGGGGGACATGGGTGTGCAGGTGCTACAGGGGGATCCAAATCTACGTCTGTAGCTTGAAGACCAGGGCTTGCTGGTATGTGTCAGGCTGCACTGGGGACTGAGCGGCAGGAGGATTACAAGTTTAAAAGGTCATCTTTGGCTACAGGGAATGAGGAACAGGGGGAGGGGGAGAGGAAGCAAACACGGACAGACTCCAGCCAGGACAATGGGAAAAGAGACCACACCACAGGTGCCATCCCAGACAGGCAAAGGGAGCCCTTGCTCCAGCCCTGGCGCAGTCCTGGAAGGACCCAGATGGCTCCTCTTAGAATAGGACCTTCTGCCTCCTAAACCCTAACCCACCTGCAACAGAGAGGTGTCGCTGTCTCTGCTCAGTGAACTGGACATATGAGGCTTGACCCAGGCTGGCCATGAGAAGTGCGTTCCTCCAGGAAGAATCCTGGCACTGCTGGCTTCTGGGGAACGTTTCCCCCTCCAAAGGAGCAAGTTAGGATGCACCAGGGAATCCAGCCCCACTTCCCAGCCTGAAGCTCTGGATCTCTCTGCAGCTCTTCCGGAGGGGCCAGTTACACACACACACAACACACACACACACACACACACACACACACACACCCGCACTCCTCCTCAGCTCTGCAGCTGTCTCTATGGGGAGGCGCCAGGTGATCCAGGTCTCTCACACAATAAAAGACTGTAGTGAGTGAGCTTTAACCCTCTCAGCAAGCCAGTGTCCCTCTCCCAGTGTCCAGCAGGAGACCACGCGGCCAACATTCCCATGCTGGGCAGCGGTGTGTGATTGGGACAGACAGACAGACTGGAAGTCGAGAGGGCCAGACTGAGTAGTGCATGCCTGTGACCCCAAAATTATGGGACCCCTGAGGCAGGAGGATCACCAATTCAAGGTCAGTCTGAGCTATATATTCAGACCCAGTATCAAAAACAAAAACTGGCTGGCCAGATGGTCCAGTGGTTAAAGGCACTTGCTGCCAAGTCTGATAACCTGACTTTCATCCTCAGGACCCGCATGGTGGAGGAGAGGACTGACTTTCACATGTGTCCTGTGTCCTGGACATGAGCTCAGTGGTGGGAAGCAGATCCTCCACCACCACCTGGGGACCCACACACACTCCCCTTCCACCTAGTGCCTCCCTGGCTACTGCTGTCAAAAATAGGTTTGTGATTCAACCATACCACGGGTCACTCATCCACTAACTCGGGCCTTCAAAGAGATGCACAATCCACACCTACAGAAGTTAGAAAACCCAAGTGAGGGGGCTGGGGGCGTGGCCAGGATGGAGCCCCGCCTAACATCCCCCAGTGAGGGGGTTGGGGGCGTGGTCAGAGGTGGTGCCACCAACTAGACTTCCTCAGTGAAGGGCTGGGGGCGGAGCTCCTCGGGTTCTTTCCCAGCTGCACTAACCACAAAAACCACGTAGATCTAGGAGTCCCCGGGAACTTACCCCCCCCCCCCAAGTCTTTCAGAAACCAGAGTGAGAAGAATATTTTCCAACCAGTTTCTGAGGCAGGTCCCCTCATGACCTGGGCATAGCCTTGCCACGCTAGCAACGGACCCAGGCAGGTTTGAAGGTTCTCCTGGCTCTTCAGATCACAAGAGTCTATGTCGAGATCTAAGGCCAGCCTGCATGACATAGTGACACTGTCTCGGGAAAACCTTTATTCACAGGCAGCCAGGCCGAGTGGACCATACTGGCATCCCATTGACGAACACTGAGGCAGGAGGGTGACAAGCTGCAGGCTGGTTAGCACTACGTAGCTAGATCCTGATCAAATGTGGGCAGTGGAGAGTCTGTCCCAACTGTGCGGCACTTGCCACCCAGCCTGATGCCTGAGTTCTGCCCTGGGACCTGGGATGCTCCCAAGTTGACCTCTGACCTCTGCATATGGCAGGGTGCGTGACCCACACACAAAATAAATGTATGATATATAATTTGTACAACCTGATGCTAGCTGGCTAGCAGTGGCACCCTCCTTCAGTCCCAGCACTCAGGAGGCAGAAGCAGGCAGAGCTCTGAGTTCGAGGCCAGCTTGGTCTACTGAGTAAGTTCCAGACAGCCAGGGATTCACAGAGAAACCCTGTCTGGAAAAAAACAAATGTGTGTTTATGTGTGGCCCAGCTTTCGAATTCTGGAGCTCCAAAGTCAGGTCCCCACTTCCCTACCGAGCTCTGCTGGTTCTAGAGACCACCTCTTCCTTTCTTTCTTTCTTTCTTTCTTTCTTTCTTTCTTTCTTCTCTTCTTCCTTCCTTCCTTCCTTTCTTTTTTTTTCTTTTTCCTCTTTATAGATATGTTTGTGTTGCCTGCACATCTGTCTGTGCACATGTGCCATTTCTGAGCAGGCCAGATGGGGGTTTTGGGTCCCTGGAGTCACAGACAGTTGTAAGCTGTCCTGAGGAATCCCTCTAGGGTCAAGAACCCCCCCTCCGTCCCCCCCTTTCTTTTGTGTCTTGAGACAGAGCCTGTGTAGCCCTGGCTGGCCGGGAACAAGAGGCCATTTTTACATGTTCCCTCCGGGAGTGGCTGCAGGTTCTGAGGAGCACAAAGGATCCTCCCATGTCATCAGGCAAGCTGTAATCCTCCCTGCCTCCCTGTGTCCCCAGGTTCCCTTCAGGTAAAGTGTTTGTCCCCTTTCCGATGCCATCACCCCCGGAACTGTCTAAATGTTTACCGTTGACCACAGACAGCTTTGGGGATACCACATACCTGCTCAAAGCCATGGGGGTTGTTAACCTATTAGGGCTCAGAGAGGTTTGTCACCGGCCTGAGGCACAGCATTGAGCCTGCCAACCTGGGGCTAGGCTAAAGACACCTGAAACCCACTGCTTCACACCTCTGACCACTCTCCTCTAGGTACATAGGGGAAGCCACTAATCAGGAGCTGGGGCCGTCCAGCTGCTTGGAAGGTGCCACCAACTATGGCAATCACCATCTAAAAGGGAGAGGCATAGAGTGTTTCATTTCAAAACCCATTCCTGTTAGCAGGGTCCCTACTGAAACCCGGACGCTGTCCCCAGACCATACTGAGTATACCCATCCTCCAGGCAGTCACTGCCGCCCCAGCCACACCCACGTTTCCCCATCAGCAAGAGCCACCTTCTTCACCCAGGTGGTCCATCTCCGTGGCAACATCCCCTCCGCAGGTGGTCGTAACCTTGGCAACCAGGTGCTAACCGCTAAACTGCTGGCACGGCTGTGACCCTCCTGCTGCTCTCCCACGCAGCCTCCCACCCGAGTGGCTCTGAAGAGCTGCGGAGTGGGGATGAAGATGGGGAACCTGCCAGGAACACGGAGCTCAGAGAGGGCAAGAGACATCCATTGTCACACAGCAACTGGGCCTGGGGACTTCACACCCACCACCCTCATCCAAGCCTTATGTACAAGTTTAGAGTCTATTAAGTGCCGGCTGTATGCATGGCTCAAGTACAACTCTGTCCTCAATGTGACTCCACGGGTGACACACTGTCTGAGGGGAGAGGGTAGGGGATGCCTTGGTCTTTAGAAGCTCACACTCTCCTGCTCAGACTACCCCTGTCCAGTTCGACATCACTCATGTCGCTAGTTCAAGCAGGAGTCTGGACACCAAGCGCGTGCAGTGCCGGGAGGCAGTGCTCAGGAGAAAGGGGGAAGGGCAGACATAAATAGGATGAATGAGTAAATTATAGGATATCTTAGGAAATTGCAGGGAGGCTGGGAACGGGGGACAGAAGGCGGCCGGGGTGGCAATGTGAGTCAGGAGGAAGCAGGGGCGGGCAGGGCAGACGCTGGGGAAGGCGTTCTGCTCTGCAGCCGGAACAGCATGTGCAAAGGTCCTGTGGTGGGAGCCGGCTCCTCGGCTGTGGTCCCGCCTGCTGCTGCTCTCTCTCTTCTGCAGAGTAACGAGAAGAAGGTGGATGGGGCCCCCTCGAGCCCTGGAGCCCCCCACCCAGTCATTAAAGCTGTAGTCTGCAGTGCTAAGCATGGGAACTCCTTGGTCCTTGGGGGTAGACTCAGGTTAGATGGGCAACACCTGGAATGGGGCCCAGGCAAGCAGCCAATGTCCTGAGCCCCCGCTTCCAACTCTGGCTTTGGTTGTAGTTGTCTCTCATGCATGGAAAGTCTGGAATACCATGTAGCTTTGTGTGCAGTAGGCACTCAACCCAAACCTGTCCAGGACTCCCAGAGCCCATGGCCACAACCTCAGAGACTTAGAGAAGAGATGCAATCTGCCTGGAGTCACACAGCACAGCAGTACACAGACAGGGCTGGCCTGATGTGGAGTTGGGGGTCTACCTCCAAGAATATTGGGAGGGACACCGGCTTCCTGACCTCTTGGCTTGGGGAGGGCCCTGGTCTGTGGCCTCACAGGATGCAGTGTCTGGGCCTCAGGCCAATGCGACAGTCTGGGAAAGGTGCCGGCTTGAGTCACAGGTGGCAGAGCTGCCTTCCACTAAACCTTACTGGAGGACAGAGAGGGCGCACAAGGGGGTTTGCAAGACATGCCTAGGCTCCCTGCAGCTAGGCCTACAGGTCACCCCTCTCCAGGGACAAAGGCAGCTGAGCCTTCGGCACACTCGGTTTGCTACAGCGAGGACAGAGCCAGATGCAGCCAGCTCCTCAAAATGGCTCCTCACTGAGCCTCTTCCCTCTCACACCTCCCGTCCTGGACCCCAAGGCCTGAGCCCCCAACGCCTGTTTCCTCTGCTTAGCTGGCTCCTACCAGGGAGCACTGGGCTGGTTCCCAGCCTCAGAAGGGGGTGGGGTGGGGACTTCAGTGCAGTGTCCCTCATCAGGCGGGGCAGGCACACATGCTCCTTTGTTTGTAAAGTTAGTTTGTTTATTTTGAGTCATGGCTTCTTAGTGTAGCCCTGGCTGTCCTGGAACTCACTCTGTAGACCAGGCTGGCCTCGAACTCAGAAATCCACCTGCCTCTGCCTCTCAAGTGCTGAGATTTGAGCTAAGATTTATCTTATTTTTAACTCTGTGCATTGCATACAGGAGCTCACAAACCAGAAGGTGGCCGCAGGTCCCCTGGAACTATTGTCACAGATGGTTGTGAGCTGCCATGTGGGTGCTGGGACCTGAGCCGAGGTCCTCAGCAGGAGCAGCAATGCTCTGGCTGCTGAGCCTTCTCTCTGGCTCCCCTCTTATCTCCAGGTTCTCTCCATGTTCCCCTATGTAATGTATACATCCATCTACCTACTACCCACACTAGGCTGTATGTGCCAGAGTGCACAGCGCAGTCCCAGGTACATGGAAGAGGAGCAGATGGCGGCGGCCACAGCCATGGATGGATGGCAGGTGGAGTAGGGCCGGCAGCGGAGCAGTGGGAAGCCAAGGCGGGCTCTGGAACTCACTGAGGAGCAAGGCCACTGGGGATGAGACTTGGCAGAGCCAGCAGGTGTGCGCTACAGTGCAGATGGTGGAGGCCTGTCCTGGGAGGGAGGGGACAACGGAGAGTTGCCAATTTCCAGAAGGTTCCAAGGGGACAACCTGTCGTATCTAAGGAGCCCCCGAGCATTTCTTGGTACCCAGTGTCTGCGGAGGACTCCGAGGACAGGGATGTGCTAGGTACGCGGGGTACCCGGGTGCTGCGTCCCCATCTGCCCCGGACCTGCTCCAACACGTGTCGTCGCGCGCGCCTCTTGCGGCTCGCGCGCGCCCTGGCCATGCGCACGGGGATGAGCGGCGGGGACGCGCACGGCGGAGCCCGGGAGGTGGCGGTGGCAGTGGCGGCGGTGGTGGCGGTGGCGGCCGTGGCGGCGGCTGGTGGCGGCTCCGAGCGGCCCCCGCGCCGTCTGAGGAGGAGCCGCCCAGGTGAGTGATGGCGCTGCAGTCCGGGGACCCCTTCAGGCCCCCCACACGCGCTCCTCTCCAACCCTTCTGCACCCCCGGGGAAACTTCAGGGTCTACCCCGCCTCCAGAGATGCAGAGCCTAGGGGATCGAGGGGCGCATGTGGGGGAGCACCCTGGGGGATGCCGAATGGTGATGCGCACTGCGGCAGGGGGACACCTGGGATGGAGTCGCGGCTGGGCGCCCTGAAATCCCCCGCCAGCCAGTGCAGGGAGATGCGCGCGAGGTGAATTGGGGGGGTCTACATGAGGGACTCACACATTTTTGGGGTCTCGATCCCGTGGGGAAGGACTGGGGTGTTGGGCAGAGCCCCTCACTGGGCAGGCCTGTGCCCTGGTAGCGGCCACGGTGGTGGGGGCGTCCGTATATCCCATCCTACAGGCCCGGCCTGATGTCCCCTGGGCACTGGGCCTGACCTGGGAGGCCACTGGGCCCCATTCAACAAGTTGAGAGGCTCAGAGCTTGGGTTCCAGTTGGACGCGCTGGGTGTTCCCTCCCCACCTTAACATCAAGGGCTCCTAACGCCAGAGTCCCCAAGGCACAGGTGTCCCTCCTCCCAGTGGGGAGTGCTCAGAACTTGGGGGTCTGATGCATTTGGGAAGCTGTACTGGTGCCAGGAGGTTTCTTGCTGTGTGTGGAGGGGAACCCAGAGCCCAGGCAGGGCCTGAGACCCTGTGCCTATGGGTGGCTTGGTGGGTCGGTGGGGCATCTGATGCCTGCCTTTGGTGACAGGGAGGGGCTATTAGGGCTTGGAACTTGGGGACTTTTAGCAAGAACAGAAGTATCAGGCTGAGGATAACTCAGGAGGGCTCCCTGGAGGAGGCACCAGGCTACAAAGGTTGTAAGAAGAGTGTTAAGAGGTGAATGACAAGAGGCAGAGAGGCTCAGGTTAGAAACAACCCCCCTCGGGGATCTGAGGGTACAAGAAGCTGCGCCCTGGTCCCTTCACCTCTGAGCTGCAGGGAAGCCTTAGGATGGTGTCAGTTCACCCCATGGGTGTCCCCTCCACACAGACCCCCAGATGAGGTCGGTAGGAGGAAGAAGACACCCAGGACAGGGTGGGAGGCTCAGTGGGGGTCCCCTCAGCTTCCAAATTGCTCTTCTGTCCCTGGTTCCTTCCTATAATTGATACCCCATCCTGACAACCACCTCCCCCCAGGACCAGGGTGTCAAGTCCTGATCCACACAGGCCCTGACATTGCACCAGGACAGCTAGGATGTTGAAGGATCCCTTTGTCAGCTCCCACCTGAGCAGCACACATGTGCGTCCAGCCTCAGTGTTCCCATCTGTAGAGTGGGGGTGGCCGCTGCCATCCACCCCCAGTTGCAGCTAGGCATGTGACCGTGCCTGAAGGGTGGGAGCATACGAGGTCCCAAAGCCAAGGGTTTTGTGCCTCTTCCCCCGGGCTCTCCTGACTCACTCCCAACTCACCAGGTAGGAAGCTTTTTAGAACTCTCCCAGCTCCTGCTTTCGGTGTGGGCAGCCCGGGTGAGCCGCGCAGCCCGGGTGAGCCGCCCACCGCCTCCCATGTCAACCTTGAGCTTGAGAACAACGAGGAGTTAGCATTTAGTAAAAACAGAGCTGGAGTGAGAGTCGATTTCCAATGCTCACAGGTGAGTGAGCTGGCGTTCCCTCCACACAGACACCCAGATGAGGTGGGGCGGGAGGAAGAAGGCACCCAGGACCCTTAGACAGGGAGGGAGGCTCAGTGGGGTCCCCTCAGCTTCCTAGTTGCTCTTCTGTCCCTGGTTCCTTCCTACAATTGACACCCCAACCTGGCAACAACCTCCCCCCAGGACTAGGGTGTCAAGCCCCGATGCCCCAGTCTCCTCCCCATCCTGTGAATGAGCCATTTCTGTTCTCAGGGCTAGCAGATGAGCGGACACACATATATTGGGGGTTAAAGTGTTTGCCAGTCTAGAACCTTCCCCTCCTTCACTGCTGGGGGGGGCGGTGGCGAGCCTGCTACCCCCCTCAGGCACAGGCCATTAAGGAAATTGGGTCAGGAGCTCCCCCCTCCAAAAAAAAATAGGGCCAGGGACCCATAGTGGATGGGGGCTAATTAGGCCTTAATGAATTGTCATGGATTAAAGGCCCAGGAGGGCCGAGATCTAGGACAGAGAATGTACCAGCCCTGGAGGTGGGGCTGGGAGAGTGTCCCCAAAAGTATACCTCAGAGAGGGGGTGCTATGGGGGTGTGCCAAGCCTGTCCTCACCCCACTTTATCCCTCACTCTTATTGTGGTGGGGGGACCCAGGAGTGAAGGACAGGAGGCCACTGAAACCTGTCAGCCCCAGAACATGGGTTCATCTTTCCCAGGTCTTGTGGCCTAGAGGGACCCAGGATTCCAATTCCACAGCCATACTAGGTCTCCTCTTGGGCTGAATGCTTCTTTGTCTGTCGAGAGAGTTAGGAGGCTGGAGGAGAGGCCTCTGTTTTCCAGATTGTTCCATGAGTATAGGTCTGGGGACCTCTAGCTGACCCCCCACAGTGTGGCTTCAGCAGGTGTGAGACCTCAGTGTGGGAGCAAAACCATCCTCCCATCAACAAGAAACAGTGCTGCCAGAGACACATGCCACTTCCTCCTCCAAACCACTGTAACCCTGGGTGGCCGTTCCTCCTGGCTGCTGGGAGAAGCCACTACCTGCCACACACACGCCCTCCTAAGACCCAGACTGGACCGGGGAACATCCCCAACAGTGTCGTGGTGTGGAGGTCCCAGAGGCCTTGGCTCATGGCCCCCTCCTCCCTCCATGGATTCAGGGTCACAAAATCTAGGAGTCTTTCTGCCTGCCTTCCTTCCCACAACCCCAAGGTGACACTGGGCCTCAGAGGATCCAGGACGGTCCTCAGCTTAGGCCCACTGGCAGTGTCCTGTCTGCCCAGGAGGTGACAAGTCCCCACCACCATGGTTCCATTCCCATTAAGACTGAGAACAGCAGCAGGCAGACAGCAGGCAGGCAGACCACAGGCGTCTACTGAATGCTTGCTGAATGAATGACAGTGAGTGAGTTGGAGACCTACTCCTAACCAAGGCAGCACCTGGTGAAAATGTCTAGAAGCAGGCCAACCAGAGGACAACGCCCCAGCCCCATTTGGTCTTCTGCAGAATGGGAAGCTGAGGCTGGAGAGGCATCTGGGCATGTTTGCATGCAAATGTGAACACCCTGGAGGTCAAAGGACAGCTGGTGGGAGTCAGATCTCCTCTAACTGCATGTGGATCCAGGGCCGGATCTACAGGCGCAGGCAGCAGGCAGCAGGCAGCAGGCAGCAGGCAGCAGCGCAGGCAGGCAGCAGGGCAGCAGGGCAGGCAGCGCAGCAGGCAGCAGGCAGCAGGCAGGCAATGGTGGTGAGCACTTCATAAAGCACATCTGACCGGATGCTCTCCTGCTCTCTGTACCTTTGATCCACCGAGCATGGGACAGTGCAACCCGATCTCTCGGGGCCGCCCTTTACCATCCTGTAGCCTTGAACTCACTCTTCTCTGGAAGGTTTTCCAAACCTTCAGTTCATTTATTTGTCCGTATTTTTTATGTCTGCTCCACCTCAGCGAATTACAGCGACACAGCAGGCCCCTGGTGTGGGACTCCATGATAGGAAATGTCCAGAATGGGAGAATCAGACATGGATTTGTGGGAAGCTGCAGGCTGGAGAGGGGGCGGGGTGACAGAGGTTTGAGTTAGAGACCTTTGTTATAAGAGAATGTACTCAGAGGCCCTGGGGGTCCGTTTGAAATCATGGGGACCCATTCCAGGGTGACACGAGCCAAGGGTTAGGAGGACAGTGACTGGGCAGGCTGGACCCTGCAATCAGGCCCTGCCAAGACTGCTGCGGTGGCATCTCATGCATATTAATGAGTCATGTCCTTGAAGCTTAGCTTGGCTCTTCCTTCGGCGGGAGTCCATACTGGCCTTGCCAGACCCCTGAAGCCCACTGAGAGCGATCTGAGTGGTGGCTGCATGAGCCAGCCCAGGCAGCCCAGCAGCAAGGCTTCTACCGTGGGGTGGAGTGAGAAAGAAGCCAGAAGGTTCTAGATTCTGCTACATGAGGCGGCTATCCTATGGTCAGGTGCACAGCCTCAGAGGGGCCTTGGATCAAAAGTGTCCCTTTTAGACCTTTTTTTTGCAGTGTGAAGAATAGAACCCTGGGTCTTTGGTAGGTGGACCAGTAATCCACCCCTGACCACACTCCTAGCCTCTCACTGGGGGATCCCAGGGGGCTCCACCCCTGACCACGCCCCCAGCCTCTCACTGGGGGATCCCAGGGACTCCACCCTGACCACGCCCCCAGCCTCTCACTGGGGGATTCCAAGGGGCTCCACCCCGACCACGCCCCAGCCTACTTTTTACTTACGCCTCCAGCTTACTTTTCCTATTTCTCTTTCTTCTTTATTTTTTTTAAATTTTAATTTTTTAAAACTCATTGGGCCGGGCGGTGGTGGCGCACGCCTTTAATCCCAGCACTTGGGAGGCAGAGGCAGGCGGATTTCTGAGTTCGAGGCCAGCCTGGTCTACAGAGTGAGTTCCAGGACAGCCCGGGCTATACAGAGAAACCCTGTCTCGAAAAACCAAAAAAAAAAAAAAAAAAAACTCATTTGGGTTTGGGGGGTGTGGGGTTTTGATTTGGCTTTTTTGGTTGGTTTGTTTTAAACAGGGTTTCTCTATGTAGCTCTGGCTGTCCTTAGAACTCACTCTGTAGACCAGGCTTATGGAGATCCATCTGCCCGTCTCCTGAGTGCTAGGATTAAAGATGTGAGTCACCATGACTGCCTAATTGTCCTCCAGATTTATATATTTATTTTATATGTACAGCATGTTGCCTGCATGTCTGACTGTGCGCTGCATGTGTGCAGTGTCCCGGGAAACCAGAAGGCGGCGTCAGGTCCCCTGGAAATGGAGTTTCAGGGTTTGTGAGTTGCCATGTGGGTACTAGGAACGGAACCCAGCAGAGCTGGCAGAGCTCTAACCACAGAGCCACCTCTCCAAACCCTCTCCGGTTTTTATTTTGAGAGAGGTTCTCACTAAGTTGCAGGTTGTCCTGAAATTCACAATCCTCCTGCCTGAGCTTCTGGGGCAATGGGCCGACAGGTGTGTGCTGCGGGTTTGGGATGTCTCTTTATATTTATTTGTTCGATGGAGCTGCCAGCACCTGGTAGGGTGTCAGTGGGAGGAGAGAAAAGCATCCTGTTTTCTTGGCTCCAGTTCCTGGAGGTAGATTGAGAGGAGCCCAGGGTGACTCACATGACACAAGGGCAACAAGAGATGACTAGCCAGTTCTACTGCTTTTCCTTTGTCAGCCCTTGGGAGACTGAGGCAGGAGGATTGCTGACAGTTTGAGACCTGCCTGATCTTCAGTGAGGCAAAGTCTATAACAAGAACAAAAAAGCCACACAGTAGTCTAGTCCTCAACGACAGGGACACTCTACCGGGGATCAGGACCCAGAGACATGGCTTTGGGAGTAATCCTCCCCCAAAGCAAGAGAGGGGACAGAGAGACACACGCTCCCTGCCTGCCTTCTTCAACATGAGGGACCAGCGATCACCTTCCACCCTACAGTGACGCTCAAGTTCCTAGAACTCCTGCCAGGCATCCACTGTCCCTCTGACTGAGGGGAAGCACGTGGGAAGGGTGATTCCACGCTCCCACTGTCACATGCCACGGTCAGTAAACACCCAAAAGGGACAGGTAAGGTCCTGAAGGCACACAGCAAGAAGGGTCAGGGTCCAAGCTGAAAGCTGGCAGTTGCTTCAGACAGCTGCCCACTCCCCTCCCTCTCCAGCCCACCCCTGCAGCTTTTTTGTCACCCTGCAGAGAAGATGACAGGGCCAGGCCTGCCAGGAGAGGTTAGAGTTGAAAAACTAGGTCACCCTTTGAGTGGCCCCTGCTGAGCTGGCTCAAGAGATCTGCTGTCCCTGCCTGGTGGAGTAATTATAGAGCGAGCACTTGCCGGTGGCGCCCTGGAGGGATCTGGTGGCTGAGGTCTGACAAGCCGGGACCGGAGAGGGTGTAAGGGCCATCAACATCAGGGACTGCTGGGGAGGAGTTGTTCGGTGGCAGCGACTTGACCTGTCAGTTCTAGGCGTTCTCTACCAGAACTGGAGGCTCTGTTCTGAGCCTGGCGACTAACTCCGGAGGCAGAAACAAGGATCAGGTGTTTAAGAGCACCTACATAGCCGGTTCCAGGCCAACCTGGGCTACCGGAAGCCCCACTTCAAAAAACCACAGGTGTAGCAAAGTCTGAGAGGGGCTCCAGCTGAAGGGCTAAGCGCTGTGCAGTTTGTAGGAGGCAGTGATGGTGACGGCTCAGTCGTGAGCTGCTGTTGCACGAGCCAGAACACCTGAGTTCAAATCCCCACAGAGAAGCTGGCATGAGGGCACACTTCTGTATTTCAATGCTGAAGAAGTAGGAGGACCCCTGGGGCTTGTGGCTGAACAGCCTAGTCCAATCATCAGACTTGGGTCCTACTGAGAGACCTTGTCTTTTGAGACAAGAGGACTCTGCCTCCGGGCTCCACACAGGCCAACACAGCACAGAAAGACAGGATTCAAGGTAGGGACTGCACCCCTGACCACGCCCCCAGCCCCTCACAAGGGAATTCCTGGCAGGGGCTCTCCTTCACACCCATGCCTCCCAGTCTCTCCTCAGAAGCCCGGCATGTTCAGTCACCAGGGCTGCCAGTCTGCTCTGTGCCAGTAGTCTTGCCTGGGGGCTTCAGCTGCTAACATGCCATAAATAGCTGCCTGGCAGATGGGAAGCCGTGTTGCAAAAGAGGCCAGGCAGCTCAGTCCAGCTGTCCCTCTGCCACCTCGACCCCTGGGTCTGGCTACAGTCAGGCTGCCTGAGAGAAACACTGGTCCAGCCTAGTGAGGCCAGCACTGCAAGATGTCTCAGCATCTATTGGCATCTTAGACCCCTGGCCACTCTTTTCCTCAGTTCCCAGCAGTAGCTTAGCCTTCAATCCAGTCTTAGGGTGTTTCCTGGCTGTTTCTCCGTCCTAGCTAGAGTGTCTGTCTCACAGCCGCTGAGGGTCATCACGACTCACCAACTGGGTCTCTGCAGGAGAGGAGTTGTCCTCTGTCACAGTCCCAGACTCCAGAAGCCAAACTCAACAGTGTTTACCAGGCCTAGGCCCCTCCGAGGCACAGGCAGGAATCTTCCTGTTTTCTTATGTTCTCAGGCGCAGGAGTCTCTGAGCAGTTTGCTTTGTCATCTAGCTCTGCCTCCATCTTCAAGGGTAGCCTCAGCTACTCACCAGACTGGTCTGAGGCCAGCCTGAGCTACAAGAGAACTTGTTTTAAACCTCATCTACCTGTTCTGGGTGTTTCATGGAGCCCACTAAGTGGTCTTCCGGAACATGGTCTCTCACTGAGCAGAGTGTCCTTAAGGATCCTGCAGGTGTGTGTCAGAGCCTCCCTTTCATGGCTGAGTAATACTCCAATGTGGATGCCCCACGCTTTCTCTGCTGCTGTCTGTCCATGGGCCCTTGGTTTCTATCATGCATACTGTCACTGTGGGCATCTGAGATTTGGTGGATGTGCTGTCATGGGTCAGCATCTCTCTGTCTAGCTGGGCGCCATGAATACTGATGTCCTCTACCTCTCTTCCCATTCCAGCTGTCCTGGACTATGCTGGCGTGGCCCTAGGCCCAGACCTACACCATGACCTGCTGGCTACACATGCTGGGCCTGCACTTGCTGCTGCTGCCCACAGCACCCCTGGCCACGGGCTGCCCCGCACGCTGCGAGTGCTCCGCCTCCACCCTCACCGTGGCCTGCGGGCGCCGACGGCTGACTGCCATCCCCGACGGCATTCCGGCCGAGACACGGATGCTGGAGCTGAGCCGCAACCGCATCCGCTGCTGAACCCTGGGGACCTAGCCTCGCTGCCCACCCTGGAGGAGCTGGACCTCAACCATAACGTGATCGCCCACGTGGAGCCCGGGGCCTTCGCCAACCTGCCCCGCCTGCGCATCCTGCGTCTCCGTGGCAACCAGCTGAAGCTCATCCCACCAGGAGTGTTCACACATCTGGACAGCCTCACGCTGCTGGACCTGAGCGAGAACAAGCTGGTCATCCTCTGGATTTCAGCTTCCAGGACCTGCGCAGCCTGCAGAGGCTGGAGGTGGGCGACAATGATCTGGTGTTCATCTCCCGTAGGGCCTTCGCGGGGCTGCTGGGGCTGGCTGAGCTCACGCTGGAGCGCTGCAATCTCACGTCACTGTCCCCAGAGTCGCTGGGTCACCTGCGGGGCTTGGGCGCTCTGCGCCTGCGCCACCTGGCCATCGCTGCCCTGGAGGACCAGAATTTCCAGAAGCTTCCGGGACTCTCGCATCTGGAGATCGACAACTGGCCGCTGCTGGAGGAGGTGGCCCCGGGCAGCCTGCGTGGGCTGAACCTCACGTCGCTGTCCATCACGCACCCAACATCACGGCCGTGCCGGCCGCCGCGCTGCGACAGCAGGCCCACCTCACGTGCCTCAACCTGTCGCACAACCCCATCAGCATGGTGCCACGCGGCTCCTTCAGAGACCTGGTGCGCCTGCGCGAGCTGCACCTGGCAGGAGCCCTACTGGCCGTCATCGAGCCGCAAGCCTTCGTGGGGCTGCGACAGATCCGCTTGCTCAACCTCTCGGACAACCTTCTGTCCACGCTGGAGGAGAACACGTTCCACTCGGTGAACACGCTCGAGACGCTGCGCGTGGAGGCAACCCGCTGGCCTGCGACTGTCGCCTGCTGTGGATCGTGCAGAGGCGGAAGACCCTGAACTTCGACGGCAGGCTCCCCGCCTGCGCCACCCCCGCCGAGGTGCGCGGCGACGCCCTGCACAACCTCCCCGACTCCGTGCTCTTCGAGTACTTCGTGTGTCGTAAGCCCAAGATCCGGGAGAGGCGGCTGCAGCATGTGACCGCCACCGAGGGTGAGGACGTGCGCTTTCTGTGCCGCGCTGAGGGCGAACCCGCGCCCACGGTGGCCTGGGTGACGCCCCAGCACCACTCGGTTACGGCTGCCAGCCGGGGCCGGGCACGCGTGATGCCTGGGGGCACTCTGGCCATCACGGACACGCGGCCCCAGGACAGTGGCACCTACACGTGCGTGGCCAGCAACGCCGGAGGTAACGACACTTATTTCGCCACCTTGACCGTCCAGCCGGCTGCCAACCGGACCCAGGGCAATGGGCACAACGAGACGCAGGTGGGCATCCGGTTCCCGCTGGACCTCACCACCATTCTCGTATCCACCGCCATGGGGTGCATCACCTTTCTGGGCGTGGTCCTCTTCTGCTTTCTGCTGCTCTTTGTGTGGAGCCGTGGCCGCGGACAGCACAAGAATAACTTCTCCGTGGAATATTCCTTCCGTAAGGTGGACGGTCCTGCGGCTGCAGCTGGCCAGGGTGGCGCGCGCAAGTTCAACATGAAGATGATCTGAGCTGGTCCCACGGTGAGCTGTGGCAGCGGGACCGCTCGAACCTCCGTCCAGTCCCAGATAATTTCCACCTATGCATATTTTTCCCAGGGGGGAGGCATGGAGGCTGCTGCAAGTCAGCTCACAAGCAGAACTTCCTCATTTTTGTAGACATCTGTGGGACTGTTTTTGAGCAGATCACACCTTTTGCAGTTCCTGAAGTGTTTTCTAAGGTTTTCAACCTGTCTTCCCCACCCTCTGCTCTGGCTGCTGTGCTTGGACTCGAAGTGGCTGGGGACACTCAGGGTCCAAGGTTTCTTATGCAGGTGCAGGCTGTGGCCCCAAAGTCCTGCGCGTCTCCCTCTGCCGGTCACATCCCCCAGATGGCTACAGTGAGAACCCTTCAGGACACAGGACACAGCGTGCTTGCAGTGCACCCACTGCTCAATTGTAACACAACCTGTGTCGCACACACACACTTTGGTGTCACACACAGGGCCCAGGACTGCAGTGGGAACCCTGGAAATGCACCCGTCCAGCTCCTGTCCACTGCTACTCGGGTACCCAGGGCTACCCCAGACCCTGCTGAGAGGCTCACAGTCACTTCAAGAGCCCTGTCCCCCACTTTCCATCCCACCAGGAACTTCAGGCCCAGGGGGCCACCTGCCAGGAGAAGCCATGTCCCCATGTTCCCTAGAGGTTCCTCCACTCTGTCTTGCCATGCTGGATATCTGCTTGCAGGAGAGCTGGCTGCCCTGAGTCCTAGGAGTGCCTCTCAGGCCAGCCACGTCCACTCTGCTGCTCTGCAGGAGAAGTCGCCTGCTGGAGGGGTGAGCAGGCAGGGCAGTTGACTCTGAATGCTCAGACATGAGACAGGGCCAGGTCAGGACCCACTAGCCTATCCCAACTAAGTTCCACCCCAGTGTAACCTCTGCCCAGTCACAGTTAGGACACTGTTGAAAGAGGGGACAGAGGGCATTTTGTGGGACTTGGCCAGAAACCAGGAAGCCGCAACTGACCCCTCGGACATGTGGTAAGACAGACTGCAGCTCTCTCCCCACCTATCCAGCTGTAATGTTTGTGGTTCACTGGGACCCTCTGTGTCTTCCTTTGGAGAACAAGTCTGAGCTTGTAGTCTTTGCCCTGTGTGCCGAGCCAGGCCGCCCTCATGATTGTGTCCAGACAGAAGGCAACCTAATGTAATGAAAGACCCAGATCAAGCTTGGCTAGTCTGAACTGGGCTGGGAACATGGGGACCCTTTGGTCCTGACCTCCCCAACCTTTCCATTACATACAAACTGATTGACAGGACACGAGTGACTAGGTGGACTGGCATTTTCAGACTCTATCTCTGAGCCTGACAAGATCAACCTCTTTGGTCCTGGAGTGTCCCCTTAGCCCCCGTTGCCATGGCAACCCCAGGGCCCTCAAAACAACCACCAACGAAATCCAAGTGCCTTTAGAGTTATTAAAAGACAGGAGGGGTGCGCTCCCGGCAGGGCTAGAGTTCACAGTCAGTGCATTACACTGGGGTTCCCCCGTCCAACAACCTCTATCCTCACCTGCTGTGTTTGACTGAAATCCAATTAAACAAGCTGATTTAATACAAAAGTCAGACTTTTAGATATTATTATTCGCATAGGAGAGGTGGGGTGGGTGTTGGAGGGGCTGGGTCCCTCCTTTGAGGTTGAGCTGTGTGGCTCTGATTGCAAGGGTGACCCGGGAGAGAAGCTCCTGGTGGCAGAGCCAGTCATGGTGATGCACACATCAACCCAGCACTGGAAGCTGACATGTTTATAGACTTGGGGCTGAGGCTGGAGCTCACCTTGCATGCAGAAAAACAAACAAACAAACAAACAAACAAACAAACAAAAACAATATTCCATATTAGACGGAGGCACTGGCGACTTCCTCGGTGGCCTGCCACACCCAGGAAAGTGAAGGCCCTGGCTGTGCTGCCTCAGTGCTATTCCTCCCTAAATAGAGCACTTGGCTAAAAGACCCCAGCTAGCCTTCTTACAATTTATTATTTGAGCCATTATTATTAATTTTTTAAGGTTTTTTTTGAGACAGGGTTTCTCTGTGTAGCCCTGGCTGTCTTGGAACTCACTCTGTAGACCAGGCTGGCCTCGAACTCAGAAATCTGATTGCCTCTGCCTCCCAAGTGCTGGGATTAATGGTGTGCGCCACCACTGCCCTGCAAGACATTATTTTTTTAAACAGAAATTCATGTAGCCCAGGCTGGTCTTAAACTTACTATGTAGCTGAAGCTGACCTTGAACTCCGGATTCCTCTGCTTCCTTACTGGGGTGCTGGGTGACAGGGGTAAGCCACCATGCCCATCTTTGCACCTCCCCTGCCCCTGCCCTAGGCCTGCTCACTTCAAGGTCTCACCTCCTGGATTCTGTCCCCACAATGTCCCATCCTCCAGGGTGCTGGAGGTGAGGGGTAGCCCTGGGAAGGTCTCAGCTCTACTCTGGGCCTGGCCTATCTGCCTAAGTCTGACACCTCCTCTTTCAAGGGGGCCTGGGTAGAGGGGCCAGGCTGCTGCTACAGGCACTGCCCAGCTTTGGGGGCTGAGTTCTCTGGGACTAGGCCCTGTGTATACAGTGGTTCCTCTGTCTCTGTGTCCTCCTGGTGCCCTCTGGGCTGGATGTTCCATCTGAATCCCAGACTGTGATGAGTGTTTCCCAGTATCCTGAAAGATGACATTCCTGTTCCATAGGAGAGGGCAAGCAGCCCCCCCTCCCACGATCACACACCACCATCAAGGATCTGTCATAGATCTAGAGTCCAGGTGTCACCTCCATCTCAGAGGGTCCTTCAGTCTCCTCAAGAGGCAGCCTACCTGTGCACATGCACTATGTTACATGTGCCCCCAAATCCCCAGGACAGCAAGAGCAACTCTAATCACCCACAGGCAGCTACTCAAACAGCAGTTCCCTGCTCCAGGCCACAGACAGATGCCCTGTGTAGGGGCACTTTATGGTCCAAACAAGAAAACATATTCCCAACTTGTGGTCCAAGCCAGTTATCCCAGCTATCTGGGAGACTGAAGCAGCCCCACCTAGAACGCTGGGGCTGGGGGGCGTAGTCAGTAGTTGCCTAACACATGGAGAGCTGAGCTTTTCAAGAGCACCACACGACATAGGGGCTGGAGAGAGCGCAAAGGTTAAGTGTCAGCTGGAGAGATGGATCAGTGGTTAAGAACACAGAAGGTTTTGCAGTATTGGACTTTGGCCCGACACAAGCTGGCTGGCTTACAATAGTCTGTTAACTCCAGCTCCAGCTGATCAAATGCTCGTCAGCCTCTCAGGCGGCTCCACACTCATGGCACACACGTACTTGCATATACAATTGAACACAATAAAAGTAGTCAGGCATGGTGTTCACCTGTAACCCCAGTACTGGAGAGGCAGAGGTAAGCGGGTCTTTGTGGTCATCCTGGTCTACACAGCCAGATCCATGTCAACTAGAGTTACACAACGAAACTGTCTCAAGAAGCAGAGAAGTGGGGCAGCGGTGGCACACGCCTGTGATCCCTGCACTTGGGAGTCAGAGACAGGTGGATTTATGAGTTCATCCTTGCTCTAGAGAGAAACCCCTGTCTCACAGACTGGGGGCAAAGAAAAAAAAAAAAAAAAAAAGAAAATAAAAAAGAGGCAGAGAAGTGAAAGATGGGAGAAGAAGTGAGTGCGGGGTCTTGGTTTTGTTGGTGAGGCCAGCAGTCTGGCTGCACACGAGTGCGCAGTGAGCTACAGGCATGTGCTTGCTACACCTTTTTGGGAGCGTGGTACCCTGAGATGTGTGTCCCTGAGGTTTCTAAATGAAAAGAGGGTTGTCAGGCCCACGCGGCGTTCCAGTTCCGAAGCCTTTTCAGTTTTGATAGTCTGGCTGTGTAATCCAGGCTAGCTTGGAATTCAAATCCTCTTGTCCCAGCCCTCTGGGTACTGGGGTATCAGGCATGGCCTTGTTGCAATTTCTGAGGTAGGCTGTGGTCAGGAAGCGCTGCCCACTGGGGAACAGGAGGCAGAGCAGACTTGTCCCACAAGGCTTCAACTATCAGGTCCTTGATGGGCAAAATCCCAACCCATCTGGGATACAGCCACCACAATGTCTATGATTGGTAGCTCTCACACAGCCAAGTTCTTAAGACTGTGGTAGCTCAAGGAACTGCTTTTGGTGCTACAGTGGGACTATGTGGCCCCTAAGTGAGGGCACCTTACTGTCATTGGCTAAAATCTATCAGGATCCCCAAGCAAGCATAATTACTAAGTTAAAACAAAATGAGCTGGGGTAGCATCACATGCCCATCACCCCAGCACTCAGGAGACGGAAGATCATCAACTCTAGGGCATCCTTGGCCACAGAGAAAACTCAAGGATAGTCAGGTATACCTGGAAAAAAAAAAAAACAGAACAAAGAGGTTGTGCTGCTGGCCAGCAGCTCAGGTTTCCAAGGTAGGCAGCCATTTCTGTAACCAGACAGCAGGCTGTCCGATCCCACAGCATCCCACGTGCACAAGACTTCCAACCTCCCCCAAAGGTCCCTACCAGTTACTCCACATGCTCCTTGTGACCAAGTTCTCCAGTCTATCCACTAGTTCCCAAGGTTGTGGGCTCCAGGAGACACAGGAGGCTCGCACACAGTAGGATCTCAGTAGCCTAAATGGCACTGCAATCTTAGCTTAGGCCTCTTCTTGCACGGAACTTATTCTGTGTACTAGTTTCCCACACACCACAGCAATGCGGGTGGAAGGGGCTCAGACAGCAGCAGCCTTGGGCCCTGCCCTGTTCAGACACTCACTGCCCCGAGCACCCTCGGGGCTACAATGCTCCCCCAGGCCTGCCAGCTTAATGCCCACTCCTTGGTTCACCATACTGGCTCTAATCCACTGCAAACACTAATGCTGCATCTTAACTCCTTTGCCGTTTACAACCCAGCTCCAGCTGCGCATCACTCCAGTGAGCAGAGCACCATGTCTAGAGCTCAGGTAGCTGAGCACACACCGTTCCTGTTATGCCTCTCCCCAGCCTACCCCACCTCAGCCACTTTCAGCCAGTTTTCTGAGGAGCAGTCACAGAGCCCACAGCTTCTCAAACGTCCAGGACATCCCAGCCCTGCCACCCACTTAAGCACAGGCTCAGCAGTGACTGGAAGCCCCAGAACCCACCCTGGTGGGGACCCTGGGCCACAGCTAACAGGAGCCCGTCTTCGACCCAGCAGCAGGACACAGACACAGCAATGAACGAGATCACTTTATTGGGTTTGAGCCAGGGGAGGTGACACTATTTTTCTAGACTTCAAAGGAGGCTGCTCTCACATAGGTCACCTGACCATCTTTAACAGCAATAAAAAAGTAAAATAGAAACCTTTATTTAGAATTAAAGCCAACACTTGAGTGTGACAAACACAGCATTCAGCTCGAAGAAGCACCCCGCTAATGGAGTGAGCGTTTATTCTGCACAATCATGACATGTGGACAAATGCGGGAGAGGGCGCAGGGATAGTGGGCAGGGCTGGCACCTAGTCCTCCTCACCCGGGCCCTCTCTCTCCAGCGTGTAGACCATGAAGCAAGCGTCGGGTCTCTTGGGGACGAGGGGATGCCCGGGTCTCACAATCTCAAAGCCAAGGAAGCTGAAGGTTCGGAGTAGGGCGGCTGTGGGGACATAGGGTCAGAGCTCCGGGTGCCGTAGCTTCCCTCCCTGGGACCCTACAGCAATACCCACCTCTGTCCTCACGGTTCTTGGGGAAGCAGATGAAAACGTGGTCGGCCCGGAGTTGCTCCTCTGCGAACTCTAGGAGAGCTGCAAAACTGAACAAAGCATGGAGCCGTCAGCCCGCTGTGCGCAGGCCCAGACCCCTACAGCCCCAAGGGTCAGTAGCCTACCTGTCCTTGCTGCCCTCCGGCAGAGGCCCAGCTGGGAGCTCGATGTAGAGGCCACCACCGTTCCACACCGCCCTCCAGGTGACCTGCTTGGCCTCCGTGAGCGTGGACTGGATGCTCAGGACCCTGGTCTTGTCGTTAGACGTTGGCTCCTCTGTCACATTCAGCCGCTCGTCCTGGGAGAGCAGGGCTGTCAGGATGGCCAGCTCACTGTACCAGTGACAGGCACCCCGGGTTCTCCAAAGGTACTCACGGAGTACAGGATGCTAGCTGAAAGACTGTGATCCCGCTGACTGTTCCCTCGCCCACCTGGGATCTTCAGGGGTGGGTGAGGGACATCAGGAGCACCACTGAGGCCCCGGACCCAGGTTACTACAGCAATGAAGGGCAGCCCTAGAACTGCAGGAGACAATGGTCAGGTGGCAGCAGCAGCAGTAGGAAGTGCCTGGGCTTCCCACTCAAGAGCCATTGGAGACAGGTCACTGGCCCTCACCTCTGTGGCTCTGTCCTCTCAGCACTGTGGTCCATGGCAGGGAGCTGGGACATCCCACTCTCCATGCTGCCAACCCCTCCTCTCTCATGCTAGGTCACTTGCTCCTTCCCACCCTCCAGTCAGCAGCTACCAGTGGCCCCAAAACTCTACTCACTCACCTCTATGAATGCTCCGGGGTCAGACGACCCCAAGTTTCCTTCCTCCCTTTCCTGCTGCCTATATCCGAGTTCCCACCACCTATACCTACACCTTTCCCAAACTAGTCCCCACTCAGTACCCTTCAGGTGAGCCCCTCCATCCCATCCTCTGCAGACTGGAACTGCCAAGTGGCCCCAGAGATTCATTAAGGTTACCCCATATCACACCTTACCACTCCCAACCACCAACTCCACGCCCCCTAAGACAGCACCAGGAGCCCCCCAAACCTGACCACTTTTAAGATCCTCCCAATTCTGACCCAAGTCCCTACAAAGTATTGGAGTCCTCAACATTCAGTCACCAAATCCAACCTGAACCCTAAATCTAACCCCAGCCTCTCAACCTGTGACTTCCTAAACTGACACAAGCTTCTTTCTCAACACCCCAAATCTGACCCCATACTCTACCACCGTGAAAGGAGTCCTCAACATGAAACCACGTATATAATAGGGGCCCTCCCCAATGGCACGCAAAACCCGAGTATTCTGCAAAGAACTCCAAAATCCGAGACGAGCTCCTCCTCTCCAGAACATACGATTTATTACCGTTCCCCTCCACGTAACCTCAGACACTTCGCCACCTGACATTAGGACCAGATAACAGATCCGAGACACAGACCCCAAATTCGAGTCTCCAATCTCTTTTTCCAGATTCCTCCCCAAATCTTAGGCTTAACTCGCAAACCCCAAATTCGACTCAAACCTCAAATCCGATCCTAACATTTTCGCGAAATGTTTCCCATTCTCCAACCAAACCAACCCCTACTCCTCAACCCGCGACTCCCTAATTCCACTCGAATCCCCAATCTGAGTCGGCGACCCGCGCCACAGGCTCCGCCCCGCCCCGCCCCCGGCGCGATTGTGGCCGCCACAAAGGGGCGGATCTCGCGCTGCCGAGACTTATCTGGCGCCCCGAGGCCGACCCCGCTCCAGGCCTGCGCATACTGCGCTTCCCTCGGGGCCTACGCGGACGCTGTTTCTGGAAGCTTCGCGGCGGCGGGGGCAGGGCCCTCACCTCTCGCTGCTGCAGCCGCCGCGGCTGTGCTGACTAAGAAGCGGCATGGTGCGGCTGGCGTGAAGCGTGGCGCTGCGTTTGTCCCCTTCCTTCTCTCTGGCGAAGCAGTGGCTGTTGAGGATCCGCTGCAGGGAGGATTTCACCATCCGGCCGCTGGGGTCCGAAACCAGCAAAAACCTCCGCTGCACTTCCCGCGCCGCCGCCGCTGCTCGCCGTTCGCAAAATGGCGCCGGCGCCGACGCCCACTTTTATATGCGTCGTCACCGCAGGCCACGCCCCCACACGCAGGCGTAAACGCAGCGGCGTGAGGCAACGGAGGAACGGGGTGGAGCCACAGTGGCAGCACAGAGAAACCAAAAACGTCCCACCTATTCCGGCTTCTGATTGGCGAAAGTAAAAAAACAGACGGAAGGTCTCCGATGATGATTAGTTAGAGATAGGAGAATCCCGCCCCCGCGTGTCTTCGTCATCCGTGGGAGGGAAGACAGGAAAATGCAGATGCGTCCTCCCCCCCGACTCTGATTGGTCAATGTAGAAAAACGGACGGCTTTGGCCCCTTTGAGGATTGGTTGGAGTTCTGAAGAGCCCGCCCTCGAGGTGTTACGTAGTGTAAGGGGCGGGGCTTCTGCGAAGTAGTCATACAGGACGTAAAGCCCGGTCTAGCCCAGTCCCCAAGGCTAGGACTCTGTGCCTCGGCTTGTATCTGTGGCCCTTCAGTTTTGTCGTCTGTCATCTTCTCCATCTTACTCCATTATGGTCCCACCCACGGGACGCCCCGCCCCAGGAAGGCTGATTGTCAGGACATAACTGTCAAGGGTATCTGGGACTGGGCTAGGCGGCTTGTTTGGTGCCCATCCCCCACGCGGCAAAATTATTCTAATGACCTTGTAATAATGGGTAATTACGTTCTAGATTGGGACTCTTTATTTTGAAAGCAACTTACGACTTAAAAGAAAATCTTTCAAAAGTTAAAATAGTCTAATGTAGAGAAATATTTTTACGTCAAACTGGAATTTAAACAATTTTTTTAATAAATCCAATGTGAAGGTTTTCCTCTGTATCTTTTCCTTATTTATAGAATTTCTTCTTAAAGAATTTCTTCTTCTCTTTGTCTTTGGTGTTTTGAGACAGGGTTTCTCTGTGTAGCCCCGGCTGTCCTGAAACTTGTAGAGATCCACGTGCCTCTGCCTCCTGAGTTTTGGGATTAAAGGCCTGTGGCACTTATTCTCTCTTTTTTTTTTTTTTTTTGGTTTTTCGAGACAGGATTTCTGTGTGTAGCCTGGGCTGTCCTGGAACTCACTCTGTAGACCAGGCTGGCCTCGAACTCAGAAATTCGCCTGCCTCTGCCTCCCAAGTGCTGGGACTAAAGGCGTGTGCCACCACCGCCCGGCCTTATTCTCTTTTTGTTGTGAGCAAACTACAATGTGATACAAAGATCAGAATTCAGTCAAAGCCTTTGGTTGTGGTGAAAACTACTCAACCAAGCTAAGGCAGGAGGATTGCTGGGAGTTCCAAGTAATCACAGACTGCCAAAGAATCCTTTGTCTTGATAAACAAATGGCCCTGTGGTGGTGGCACAAGTCTTTAATCTCAGCACTCTAGAGACAGGGGCAGATGGATCTTTTGTGAGTTCCAGGCCAGTCTGGTCTACAGGGTGAGTTTCAGGACAGTCAGGGCTAACTGTCTCAAAAAAACGAAAACAACAAGCAAAACAAATCCAACTGCTTTCCAAAGGACCTGTTTTCTCTTCCCATCCACTTGAGGATTCTCTGTATAGCCCTGGCTGTCCTGGAACTCGCTCTGTGGACCAGGCTAGCCTCAAACTCACAGAGATCTGACTCTGCCTTCCAAGGGCTGGGATTAAAGGTGTGCACCACCACCCAGGTTAATACTGTGTCTTTTGAGACTAAACTTGGTCAAATATTGCCTATTCGAGCCCCAGTTTGACTTAGGCACCGTCTTTCACTTCCAGGTTAAAATCAGAAACAGTTTCGTTGTCTTTGGAATACAATTTGAGCGTGAGAAGCAAAGTGAGCACTCACGTTGATTGGGGACAGATTCTGAGTGGAGACTAAACCTCTGCTGTGGAGGGCTCACAACCTCCTGGAGCTCCAGCTCCGGGGATCCAGTGCCCTCTTCTGGCCTCTCCAGGCCCCAGGCAGGCTCATGATTGGCCTGAGCAGGCTAGAAGCCAATCTAGGTGTGTCTCCCGGACAGAGGGAAACAATGTTAGATGTCTTCCACGTTGGGGCTGGTCAGATGGCTGAGTGGGTAAAGGTGACCTTGATTGCAGGGACCCAGAGAGTGGGAGGAGAGACCTGATTCCTGACTGTTGCCCTCTGACCTCCACACCTGTGCACACAAGCAACAAAGATAAAATGGAACAAAATGAGAAGTCCTAAGGAGAATCCCAGCAGTTAGTTTAAGGTTCTATCTTGGCGTTGGGGGCAGGAGCCTCTGCTAAAATTGGCAACAGAAAGTTGAGAAAAGAGGAAGCATTTACCGGAAATGGGGCTGCTTTCTCCCCCAGGATTTGTTTTCCCTCATCACGGGGGCCCCCATTTGCAGGCCCTCTCTCCTGCAGCAGGGAGTCTGTGTCCTAGCACTCAATAACCCCCCCTCCCCCAAGCTTATGTGCTGTCCAGCATGGAGCCCAGGGTCTTGAGGACTCTAGAAGAGTTTCATCCCTGTGCTCTCCCCCTGCACCTCACTGGGGATTCTAGGTGGAGGCTCCACTGTTGTTTTAGATTTTTAAAGACTGACATTTAGGGTTCTTACCTGTTTTAGCCTCTCTCCTAGCCCACCACCCACTAGAGGTAGTAGAAAAGAAAGATTATTGGGAAGAGGGCAGTGAACCTGTTTAGAAATTGTTCTTTTAGGGGCTGGAGAGATGGCTCAGTGGTTAAGAGCACTGCCTGTTCTTCCAAAGGTCCTGAGTTCAATTCCCAGCAACCACATGGTGGCTCACAACCATCTGTAATGGGATCCGATGCCCTCTTCGGGTGTGTACTCATATACATTAAAAATAAATAAATCTTAAAAAAAAAAAAAAAAAAGAAAGAAATAGTTCTTTTATACCAGCGGTCCAGTTCAGTAGTGTCAGGATAGCAAACAGGAATCGTCAGCGGTGGCACCACCCAGCAGAAACAGCCAGGCCTCAGCTGAATCAGCACATGTCAGCAGGAGCCACCAGGACCAGCAGGGCCCCAAGGGACGTTCTCTGCCTTGCCTTTCTCAATGAAGTAAAGATCAGTGAAGACTCAAGACCAACGAAGCACTGCAAAGTTAGCTACGCAAGCCCGCTGTCACTGTCCATTGAGTCCTATTTATACTCTCTCCAAATGTGTCTTCCCATGGGTATTGTCTCACCATGTGAGTCTGTCTTAGCAAAACTCTGAGACTGTATCAGCGGCCATCACTCTGCCAATCGGCCAGAGTCTGCAGAAGCGGCAGGAAGCCGCTAGAATGCCATTGGAAGTTTGGTGCGTTTCTTGTTATAAAGTCATGGCAAACAATAACCATTAAGGAACAGTAAGGCGTACCAATACCACCTAGCATCATCTAATGGGTCTTTGTTAATATCCTGTGTCCTTTTATGTGTTTGCTTTAGCAGAACATCTTTTCAACTGTCTGTTTAGGAAAACACTCTTTTACATGTCTGCCCAGCAAAATACGATCTGACAGAACTGACTTCTTAAAGAAACTGCAAGTTTTTATTTTATATCTCCCTTTCTGGTTTTTTTTTTTTTTTAAGATTTATTTATTTCATGTATGTGAGTACACTGTCACTGTCTTCAGACACACCAGAAGAGGGCGTCAGATCCCATTACAGACGGTTGTGAGCCATCATGTGGGTGCTGGGAATTGAACTCAGGACCTCTGGAAGAGCAGTCAGTGCTCTTATCCACTGAGCCATCTCTCCAGCCTGATATTTGTTTTTTGTTGAATTGTGGCAAAGAATTTTTGTTTTGGGGCCTCAAGGAAAAAAATGGTTAATCTGAAAAGAGACAGTTGTAGCATTTGTCCAGTCTTTGTGTTTATCTGGTCTCTGTGTGATTGGTTTTTAAGGCTAGCCCTTTTGAAGTTGATTTGCATGTATATTTTGGAGAAATGAGTAACTGAGACAATCTGTGAATCACTCGGGCTATTTGCTTTGTGAAGACATCCATGTATCCGATAATAATAGGTTTTTCTTGGTCTGATTTAGTTTTTATGCGTTTTGTTGGTAACTATATTTTTTTATTCTTTGTAGATACATATGCATAACCATGTCTGTATCTTAAAACTATTGTAGGTTTCTATTTTAATGCCAACACATCTTTATAGTATATTGGTTGGCCTAGTTCATTTTCTTTTTGAAAACCTAGTTGTTCTAGGTTTTATCAACATTAAGAAAATTTAGAGTTAACAATGTATTATTAAGTCTGTCCCTAGGGGGCGTTTACAAGCCCCCAAGCCTCCCACTGGGGGATTCTAGGCCAGGCTCCACCCCTGGTCCTCATGTCTTATCAATGAGTCTTCAGATGTTTCCCTATTTGAATAAGCACCTAAGGCAAACAGTTTGGTTTTGCCTTTTTAATGATTGCATAAGTCATCTTGCCACACCCTGTGTGGAGGTGGGAGGGAAGCTTCGGTGAGTAGGTTGAGATCTTTCTGCAGATGGGTCTTGGGGATTGAACTCTGGTCTGCAGACTTACTAACCTCTCTGCCCATTGAGCCTTCTTTCCAGCCTGTATTTGGGGTTTTAAAATATGTTCTAGTTTAGAGCCCACTGTGGCTTGAACTAACAGTGTTTGTGGCTCAACATTCCAAAGGCTAAGACTGAGGCAGGATCCAGCTGGCAGAGCTGCTGAGATGGGGCAGTGTGTCAGGATGCCCACAAGCTGGACCCAGGGCAGAAAGGGCAAGGGGGCAGCACAGGGGCTTGCTGCCAAGCCTGCTGACCTGGGACTCACATGGTAGAACCAAAAACTGACTCCAAACTTGTCCTTTGAGCCTTCTTTGCCACCCCCTCCCATGGTTACAAACAACCACACACAAACCAAACAAGTGTCATTTAAATAAACTTAAGTAAACTAAGATTAAGTAAGCATGGCAGCACAAGCTGAGACAGGAGGATTATTGTAAGTTAGAATCCAGCCTGAGCTATAGTGTGAGACTCTGTCTGAAAATAACCAAGAAAAGACAACAAAATACACAAAACGAAAGACAGCCGTGTAGGTCATGCCTTTAGTCCTCTCCCTCAGGGGGGGACACAGTCAGACCCCGAGTTCCAGGCCAGTACGGTCTACATAGTGAGTTCTAGTCTTCAAAAATCAAACAAAAAATTAGTCCTTAAGAGGGGAAGGAAGGCTGGGAGATGGTTCCCCCGGTAAAGGCTAAGGTCGCCAGGACTAGTGAGGGGCCTGAAGAGTTCACACCTCAACCAGAGCCCATGTAGCTCAGCAAGGTGCCAGCGGTGGAATCTTTGGATGCCAGGGTCCCCACCCAGCCCAGACGCTGCTCAGAGATAAAGCCTAGCCCAGCCACTTCGTGGGGACCAATGGCAGCTTGTGTTTGCTCAGCTTTGGAGTCCTCCCTCCCTCACCAAACCCAACCACATGAATCCCCTGTTTCCAGTTTTCTTATTTTTCATCCACATTCATTTTTTTTGAGACAGGGTTTCTCTGTGTAGCCCTGGCTGTCCTGGAACTCACTCTGTAGACCAGGCTGGCCTCGAACTCAGAAATCCGCCTGCCTCTGCCTCCCAAGTGCTGGGATTAAAGGTGTGCGCCACCACCATCCAGCTAAAGCTTACTTTTAATGATGGTTCTTAAACAGTTTAACCTCCCTTCTAGCCCAGCATCCGCCAGAGGTAGTGGAAAAGAAATGATACGGGGGAAGTGGACCTGTCAAAAACGTTTTTTTGGAGCAACTCTCATCCGTGTGTTCTGAAAGTCAGCAGCTCAGTTCACAGGATGGCAGCTTGAATCACTCAGGCACGGAAACACCCGCAGTCCTGTTCAGTAGAGTTAGGACAGCAAACACGAATCAGCAGTGGTGGTACAACTTAGCAGAGTCAGCCAGGCCTCCGCCTCAGTGAGCAGGAGGGACCAACAGAGAGAATTCCTTGGCTGTGTTTCTCTCAGGGAAGCAAAGATCAGTGAAGACTCGAGACCAACAAGCCTTGCACAGCTAGCCGTACCAACAAGCCAAGTTCAGCCTCCTTACTGCCTGTGGAGTCCTATTTATACCTTCCAAACATCACGTGTCCTTCATGTGTTTTGCCTCAGCATGTGAGTCTGTCTCAGCTGACATCACTTTGCTAATCAGTCCAAGTCCAAAGAAACTGCAGCACACCACTAGGAGTTTTTGGTGCGTTTCGCTCTATGGAGTCCTGACAAATGGAGCTCAACTGCACAATGTAACATGTGTTGTCAGCAAAGAGTCCTTCATCACGTGTCCTTTCACGTGCTTGCTTTAGCAGAACATCCTCCTGTGTCTGCTTCAGTGAAATGTTCCTTCATGTATTTACCCCAGCAAAACACCATCCAACACTATTGACTTTCCAAAAAACCAGTAAGTTCCACTTCAGAAGATAGGCTGTGAATGGGATGTAAAGTAAATAAAAATCAAATTATTGAAAAACAATAATGAATCTGTCATCTGTCACAGGGACTAGGCCTGTGGACCCCGTTGGCCTATTTGCCTCATCTGGCCTCAGTGGGAGGAGATGCATCCAGTCCTGCGGTGACTTGATGTGCCCAGGGTGGGGATGGGGATGTGTGGGGTGATACCTAGAGGGGGTCTCCCCCTTCTCAAGGAGAAGGGGAGGGAGAAGTTGGGGTAGGTTCAGCAGGAGGGGGCACTGGAAGGAGAGGGAGGCTAACATTGGAATGTAAAGTAAATAAATAATTAAAAAATTTTTGAAAGGAAAACAATAAAGTAAGATATATAAAAAAGTAACACCATTGACGTTGACAACAGTAACAATGATTCCAAATGGCTGGATTGGGCTGGCTGTGCTTGTCCATGGGCAGATGAGGAGGTCGTGTATGAGCTGTGTCGGCACTGACCAGCTCCTGAGCACAGCGAGCTGTGACCGGTGCCCCTGGCTCCCAGCACTGTGGCCGGTGTCCTGCTGGCAGACATCCCTCGGGGACTGAGCCCTGGAACACCCAAATCCCACTTTGCACAGGAAAAAACCAAAAGTTCTGAGAAGCTTTGTTTACTCAGACATTGCCGTCCACATGTCCACAACTGTGACATTTTTCTGTCACTACCTAAAATTCTCAGGCTGGCGGTGTGGTCAGGGGTGGAGCCCCACCTAGAGTCCCCAGAGAGGGGCTGGGGTTCTGGATTCAGTCCACCTTACACAAAGTAACTCATGTAGTATAAAAAGAAACTCCAAGTGGGCTGGAGAGATGGTTCAGAGTTTAAGAACACTGGTTTCTCTTCTGGAGGTCCTGAGTTCAATTCCCAGCAACCACATGGTGGCTCACAACCATCTGTAATGGGATCGGATGCCCTCTTCTGCTGTGCCTGAAGACAGCTACAGTGTACTCATAAATAAAATAAATCAATCTAAAAAAAAAAAAGCAGACACAAGCAAATCTCTGTGAGTTCGAGGCCAGCCTGGTCTACCTACATACAGAGCAAGTTCCAGGACAGCAACAAAAGACAAGAGAAAGCCTGAAGCAGTGGCAGACAGCTGTGAGTGGCCCTGAAATACAGGACAGGGGCGAGCCTGTACAAAGCAGAAACTTCAGATGGCTGTTGGGTCACAGCAGCCTAGGCCCCTGGACTCCAGCCTTCTGACACCAGAGCAGCAAACAAGGCCCCTGGTTTATTGCTGGAGGGGCAGGCTGTGTACTGAGGCAGGAATGGGTCATCCTCAGCCAGCTCTGTGCTCTGTACCACTGCTGGGGCAGTGGCTACCCTGCCAGTGACTCCATGGAAGTCCCTCCTCCTGGCTCCCTGGCTCTTTCCACTTGGTGTCCCCAGCTGTCTCTGGCCACCTGCTGCCGTCGATCACAGGCTACCCCTCTGTCCACTATCCTGTCTCTCAAGCCCAGCTCGGAGGCTGTAGGGTAAGAGGGGCTGTGGGGAGACCTGGATAGAGGTGTGGGTCCCTAGAGCTAGCTGTGGGAATCTCTGATGTCATAAGGGTCCCCAGTTCTTGTGATCATCACCCCCTACACACAGAGGTAGGGGCCAAATTCTGTGCGTCTCCTGTGTTTTGGCTCCCTTCCCCCTCGTTGAAAACCCTCCAAGATTTTATTTTCTTTTTATTTTTAACTTTTCATTTTTAATTTTAATTTTTTTATTTTTTTTTTGGTGTACATGTGGACACTAGGCGCTAAGGTAAATGCTAAAATTCTAAGGTGCATGCATGGTCGTCAGAAGACAATCTGAGGAGTCTAGTCTCTCCTCCCAGCTCTGTCGTGTGGGTAAGGGGATTGAAGGATTAAATTCAGACCATTAGACTGAGCTGCAAGCGCCTTTACCTGCTGAACCATCGCAACCCATCCTCTCCCTGTTTTCAAAGTGTTTCTCTTTGGGCATGGGGGCACATTAACCCTGACAGCCAGAGGCCATGGGAACATTCCCCTTTACCATAATTAGCTAGGTCTTGTGTTTGGCTTGGATTCAGCGCAGCCTCTGGTCTCAATTTCTCCATGTGCCCTATGGGAAAGGGGGCAGGAAGGCTAGTGTGGTGACTGGAAAACCCTCAGGACTCACGTCCTGCTCCACAGTTATCACAGCTGGGCCAGGCTGCTGGGGCTTCAGCAACCCCCCCCCCTTCAGGTCAGTGGCCAGTCAGTGCTGGGGGGGATTGGGAGCAAAGGCCTGGGGAGGGGCTGGGCTGCCAGACTCACCCGTCCTGCTGGCTTTAGACACCGGATAAAAATAGTGGATGGTTTCAGAGAACATGAGCCGGCCCTAGGAGCAGGGTTCCAACTGAGCCTTTGGATTTATCTCTGTGTGACCCTGACTAGTCCCTGAGCCTCTCTGGACCACAGCTTTGTGTCTTGCAATGCTGATGGATTCTGGCGTCCTCCAGTGGCTGGGCTGTGGGGGAGGGGTCTCCAGGCTGTGCCGGGAGCATGTAAGGGTATAAGTTTCTCCAATAAAGACAGAGACCACATCCTGTGTCCCTCTCCATCTTCCAGTCTCTATGACAACCAGAGGCTTGGAGGACCTGGATGGGGGCCTGGGCAGCTGCCTCCCCACTGATGACCTCCAGTTCCTGGAGGAGCCTTCAGGCCGGCGGCCAGACAGCAAGGCTCGAGGTACAGTGACTGAGGAGCGCCTGGCAGCTCAGCTTTGGAAACCAGATCTGGATTGGAATCCATGATGAGACATACTGTGTGTCTTTGGACAAAGGCGTCTCTGAGTCCCATGCCCTTGTCATCCTGAAGCTGTGATCACTCATCTCCTGGCAGAGCAGGAGGAGATGGGACAGGGCGGGTCAGGGTGGAGAAGAGCCCACTGTTTTGTCTTCCTGTTTTACCTACAGGACATCCAGGCTGGCCGACTCCAGCAGCTGGACCCATGTGAGTAGTGAGTAGCTGTGTCCCTGGGAGGAGACGGGCTGAGCAAAGCAATTGTTTTCTCTGTTCCCTTCTCCCCTGATCCTTCTCTCTCTCTCTCTTCTTTTCTTCTTTCTTTTTTTCCCCCCTTGAGTTAGGGTCTCATGTGGCCCAGGTTGTCCTCAAATTCAAACGTCTAGGATGGCTCTGCACGCTGAGCCTCCTGCTGCTTCTTCCTGAGGCCTGGGTCTTGCCACCATGCCTGGTTTATGTGATCCAGGCTTCTCGAATGCTGGGCAAACTCTAACTCCACATTCTTTTAAAATCTTTTCCTCGTTTTTATTTTATGTCTATGGATGTTTATTTTTATTTAATTCTTATTTTATGTGTTTTGCCTGCCTGCACACACGTTTCCTCATGCCCGAGAAGGTCAGAAGCGGACATCTGATCTATAGCTGGAGTCACAGGCGGGTGTGAGCCTCCATGTGGGTGCTGGGAATCGAACCTGAGTCCTCTGCTGGAGCAGCTAGTGCTGTAACCGCCGAGCTGTCTCTCCAACCTCTATGTATGCTATGTATACATACATATATACATACATATATGTGTGTGTGTATATATGTATAGATATAAAATTATTTGTGTGTGTGTGTGGTGAACACATGCACAGCATGGGATCGATAGATGCTAAATCCCCAGACTGTTTTCTCCTGCCAGATGAGTCGGGGGTGGGGGTCCAACTCAAGCTGTCAGGTTTGTAGGCAGCCCAGTCACCCACTGAGCTGTTTGGCTGGGCTCCTCCTTTTTGATTTTTAGAGACAGAGTCTCACTATGAAGGTCAGGCTGGCAACCAACTCCAAGCAATCCTCCTGACTCATCCTCCTGAGGGTTGGGATAACAGACTGGAGTCTCTACAACTCATTTGTAAGGAGGTGGTGGTCCACAGGACATCTGGACTGACATTCCTCGTGGACTGTCTCCCGGATGCCCTACAGGTCCTTCAGGATCCAGTTCCAGCTGGCGCTGGGGATGCCGGGCTGAAGAAGAAGGAAAAGGAGCTCACGGGCAGGGAGGGCACAACAACCGCCAAAGCTGGAACAAGTGGGTTTGTTCTGGACAGGGTGAGGAGGTGGGAATGGTCTGCACCCTGGGACCGGGTAGGAACCGCAGGCGCGATAGGCGATCCATTCTTGTGCCTCAGGCCCCCGGAGCATTCCTGCGCGTAGGAAGCAGCAGGCTGCGCCTCCCCTGCAGCCGCCCCCGCCCCCGCCGCCAAGTGACGACCTGCCCTGGGGAGATCTGACGCTCAACAAGTGCCTGGTGCTGGCCTCGCTGGTAGCCCTGCTGGGCTCCGCTCTCCAGCTGTGTCGGGGTGAGCTCCACAGGGCAGGGACTCCACAGGGACTAGGGCATTCCCTGCAGCCTTGCCTTGGGCTGTGACTCTACTGTTCCTACAAACTTTGGGCTCAAGTGTTTCTTCCTCTAATCCCAGAAAGCCTGTCCCCCAGCCTGTGAGGCCCAAGGTCACACCTAGCTCCTAGCTTTATGGTGTCTACCTTAAGTTTTCACAGCCAGGCCTGGTTTCCAGATGTTCTGGGCTTGTCATTCATTCATTCATTCATTCAATCACTTGCTCATTTTGAGACAGAGTCACTATGTCCCCCTAGCTGGCTGGAACTCAATATTATATCCCAGGTTGGCCTCAAACTAGAGAGCTGTCTCTCTCTCCCGAATGCTGGAATGTATGCCACCAGCACTCAGACAAAACTCTCATGGCCTCAACCTCTCTAAGTAGCTCAGGATGGTCTCCTGACCCTCCCTGCTTTGACCTTCCAAGATCTAGGATGGCAGGAGTATACCTTGGGCCCTGGCTTTTTGTTTTCAGTCAAGAGCTCACTTCCCAAAGGCACAGGGCTAACCTGCGTCTCATGGCAATCCTAGTGTCTCAGCATTCCTCTGGCCAGGATGACAGACATACATGGCTGAGCCTGGAGCAGAGGATGGCCCCCACATTATTGCTAGCCTGGGGAAATGCCCACTCCACAGAGAAAAAAGAGAGGTCTCTAGCAGGAGGTTGGGGTACTCCAACAGAGCTCTGGGTTGAGGGCAAGGGAGAGCTGGTGGCTGTACCCATTCCTCCAGCTCAAGACTGCCTGCCTTTCAGACGCAGTATCTGGGGAGTCCGTGGCTGCCCCTCAGCAGTGGGTCTCACCCAGTTCTCCACCCAAGAAGCCAGCGGTAGCGGTAAGCCTTCCTTTCAGTGATTTCACCTGATAGGGCTGCGCACCCACGGAAGAGGCCGGGCCTGTGTGCGCGGACTCCAGGACCCCACTTTGTCTCTTGGCAGCCTAAGCCTCCAGTTTTGGTGCCCCCACCCGGGCCTCCTAAGACGAAGCCTGGGCCACCAGCACCCCAGGCACAAATGCAGAATGAGCCTGAGCTTCCCGGGAGCCCTGAGACTACAGAAACCCAGGTAGAATCTGCAGAGTCCATCTCGGAAGCCTCTGGGGAGGAGCGCGCACCCCTTGGGAACCTAGGGTCCCAGGAGAAGCCACGGAAAGAGAAGCCAAGGAAAGGGGAGAAACTGAAGAAGGAGAAGCCGAGAAGGGAGAAGCCGAAGAGGGAGAAGTCGCAGGTCACTAGGGAGCCCCGTCAATCACTGCCTCGGCGCTGGGAGACTCGGGAAGGAGGCCATCGGCCATGGAGGCGGGACTCCAGGGACCTCGAGTTTGGGAAGTTTCAGGCCTGGGCTTCCCGGCGACGGCATGACGGTGATGACCGGCCCAGACAGAAGCCCCGTGGAGGGAAGGGGCGTGACTGATCCTGCCCTGATTCCCGCAGACCCTCTCCCTGTAACACCAGCCAATAAAGGCCGTGCTGTGACAGCCACGTTGCCTGCTCCTTTGTGCTTGGACCCTAAGGATCGAAGAGATGGGGATAGGGCAGGTGAGATAGTGGAGTGGGTAAAGGCGCTTGCTGCCAAGGCCGACCGCCTGAGTTCGGGACCCACACCGTGGAGGAAGAGAGTGCACTCCATTTAGTTCTGCTTTCTGACCTCTATCTGTACACTGCGACTGCGCAAGCATGTGCAACCAGGCCTGGCTTAAAGTCCTGATCCTCTTGTCTCCGCCTCCAGAGCGCTGGGAGGAGGTGTGCACACTACACTTGGCTTTTGTTTTGTAAAGATCTGAACCAGTGTTTGCTGGGATGTGCGAGTGTCCTCTGCTGCTGAGCCATTTCTCCGGCTCCATTGGTGTTTGAAACAGTTTTGCTCTGTAGTTCAGGCTAACTTGAAGCATTTCTCCTGCTTCAACTTCCTTCCAGCCAGGCACCTTTCTCTCCCCGTCACACATACAAATTGACTAATTTAAAAAGTTACAGGATCCAGGAGTTTAATCCTTGCACTGGGGAGGCAGAGGCAAGAGGATCTCTGAGTTCGAGGCCAGCCTGGTCTACACAGAGAGATCCTGTCTTGAAAACAGAAAAGTGGTAGGGACAGAGAGCTCTCCACGGGGAGTAGGGGGGTGGGTGGGAAGGATTAAAGCCTTGCATGTTAGAAGGGAGGTGACAGGAGTTCCCTCCACCCACAGACACCCCAGTTGAGTGTTTGCTGATCTTTATTGGGGAGCTGACTGGGGGGGGGACGTCACCGGCAGCCGCATTCGGTGGCTACCATGTTGGGCACGTGGTGCGCGCTGATGCGCTCCTCAGACAAGCTGATGAGTAGTTTGCCCGCGTAGGCAGTGGGCACGCAGCAGGGCAGGCGCCCCAGGGCGGCCCCGCGTGCCTGCATTTTTAGCAGCAGTACCACGTGGTTCCCGTAGCGCGGGTTGCGGTCGGACTGCGGCCACGCGCAGGCGCCTTGGCAGTTGTTGGCTTGGTAGGTCTCCGGGATGAGCACTGAGCGCTCTGCGCGCAGGTCCACGCTCAGCTCGCGCAGTGCGCATGGCCCATCTGTCCCTGTCCCCGCGCTGCGCCCCGCCCTCCCGTGCCCTTCCCGCCCACGCCACTCGGCACGCAAGCCCTGCAGCGCCTTCAGCAGCAGCAGCGCGCGCAGCGGGTCCCCGGCACTGCGAGAGTCGTTGGGGCACAGCGCCAGCAGGCGCGACAGCAGCGGGGGAGCTGTGGGTGGCAGACCCGGGAGGTCCCGCAGCTCCGAGGCTGCCGCCTGAAGCTCCACCGCTACTCTGCGTGCCAGGCCCGCTGCCCAGGGAGCAGAAGTGGAGCCGTGCAGTGGCATAGGTTCCCCCACGGTGGCCGCAGCAGGTGACAGCAGCAGTAACAGGGGTTCCTCCCCATCGAGCAGGCGTCCCAGTGCTGTGGGGTCTGACAGGTTGACCAGGCCCTGTGGGAAGCTGGCCAGCGCACCAGGGTCCAGGGCCAGACGTGTGTTCGAGGCCCGAGTCAGAGGTCCCCCCGCAGAGCACGAACCAAGCGAGTGAGGGTCGCTAGGAAGGGGTCAGCGCTGTGTGGCAGGTCCTCAGGCTCCAGGGACAGCCTAGAATAGAAAGAAGTGGGCCAGCTGTGAGCACAAGAGGCTGTGATGGACCCTTTACCCCGCAACGTCCCAGTTCCTCTTCCATCCCAGCGCGCACCCGGGCTGCGGGAAAGGCAAGGTGTCCAGCTGGCCGTGTGCTGGCTGTGGTGACGGCCTGGTGGGTGGCAGCAGCACCAGGGTGGGAGTCATCCGCGTGAAACACCGGGAATCAGAGCCAAACAGAAAAGCCTGCAGCTGAGCGGTGCTCAGGTTGGCACCTGTAGAAGGTGGGCACGTGCTGGCTGAGGGTGAGGGCTAAGCGCAGCCTCCTTCCACACTCCCCTCCCCTCTGCAGGACCTACCTTCTCTGCTTGGTTGAAGGGTTAGGGAGAGCCCCGAGCCGCTCCAGGCCCCCGCTGGGAAGTCCATGGTTAGCACCAAATAGCGGGTGTCCCGAGTAGGGCAGAGGTTCTGTGGACACAGGGACTCAGTCGGCTCGACTGGGAAAGATGGTTAGTGCACGGGCACCACCCCTGCCATACTGCCGCTAGACTCCCAGGGGTACTTCAATGCCCATGCAAGTCTCTGGTACCTGTGTGCCCTGCAGTCCAGCCCCCGTGACTGTGACCTGGGGACCTGGTCCAGGGTATAACACTAACAGGGCCTGCTCCCAGCGGCTGGCTCCCCCAGGTGGAGGCTCTTGGAACTTCAGCAAGAGCTTGGGCTCCCATATCACTGTGGGCAAATATTGGTGACAACTGAGTCTCTGAGGTCATTAGCTTCTGTCCCTCAAGGCCTGTCCTACAGAGAGTTCCTCAGCTGGACTCTAACTGGGGATCTTCTGGAGCCATGAAGGCCTGAGGGACCTTGATCCAAGGTGTGAAGACCTTGCTTGTAGGGACATGGCAGGTCTGCTTTAGTCAGCCTGTCTGGGAAGGTGTGACCACTGGGGTGTGTCCTGCCATCTTGCACACTACAGCTTCTGCAAGGGTGTACAAGGTTCTGCCTGGCAACCAAGCGAGTCCCCTCCCCTGGCCCCTGTGCCCCCCTCCAGCTTCTGCCCAAACCCTGAGAGCCTCAGGTAGTCCCAAGGCAGCTCGGGCACTGAGACAGACCATCACATACCTTCAGCCAGATGTAGGACTAGCAACTGCTGTTCCCCCGTTCTCCCCTAGCCAGGCCCCAAGGCGCTGCAGGGCAGGCAGGGTAGCCTGGGAGTCAGTACTGCAGACTCCGAAAGTGGCCAGGTCTTGGGGTCCCCAGCGAGACTCCTGGACAGCCTCCAGGAAGGCATGCTCATATCTGTCCAGGCCCCCCACTACCCCAGGGAAGCTCTGGTTGTGTTTCCCTCTCCTCTCACTGTCACCAGGCACAAAGGCTCAGAGGGGCCTCTGGGAGGCCAGAGTCCATCTTCAAGGAAGATGAGGCCCCTGGTGTTGGTGGCCAGCTCTTGAGCCGTCTCAGCCTGTAACACAGCCCCCATGGTCACCAGCAGCAGGCCAGTGGAGAGAGGTATGGCCCCTGCATGGTGGCACAACAAGGTCTGGGTGGCCCTGCTTATATGTATGGCCGAGGCAGAGCACTTGGGAGGGACACCCCTATCAACTCGAGAGGTGACCTTGGGGGACAGTGCTGCTGCTTTGCATGCCCAGCAGGTGGGAGGTGGCTGTCTCAAAGGGCTTTCTGTCCTCAGGGCTTGGGCCCACAACTGCAGAGGTTGGAGCTGTCCTTGAGTAGCTCCCATCTGCCTGGGGAGCCCACCTGGAGGACCCCCCGGGTCACCATGTCTTCAACAGAGACAAGCAGTTGTCACCCATCCCCACTACTAAAGCACACTCAGACAGGGAGACGTGGGGGAGGCTGTTTTTTTTTTAATAAGCTCACGACAGGACAAAATAGAAAACCTTCCAAGGACTGGCCATGGGAAAAGAACACACAGACCACAGAGGCTGGTGGGGGGACTTCTCAGTTGCCTGGGGGAGGGGGAGGCATGTTCCCAGGGCCATCTGAGGGGAGTGGGGGCCTTAACATGGGGGGCATAGGAGCAGGGTGCACCCCAGGATTTGAGGGGTGAACCCCGGAGGCTGAGGGTGGACCCCCGGGGCAGCAGGGTGGACTCCCGGAGGAGGCTGGGGGTGCACCCCTGGTGCCTGAGGGTGGATCCCAGGGGCTGGGGGGTGTACACCAGGGGCTTGAGGGTGGACAGCAGGAGCAGGCGGATGCACCCCTGGAGCCTGAGGGTGAACTCCAGCTGATGGAGGAGGGTGGACTCCTGGAGCGGGCGGGTGGACTCCTGGGGCTGGGGGATGGACTCCTGGAGCCGGGGGATGGACCCCTGGGGCTGGCGGGTGGACCCCTGGGGCGGCGGTGGCCACCTGGGGCTGGCGGGTGCACACCTGGGGCTGGCGGGTGCACACCTGGGGCTGGTGGGTGCACACCTGGGGCTGGGGGATGGACCCCAGGGGCTGGGGATGGACCCCAGATGTTGGTGGATGGACCACTGGTGCTGGGGGGTGTACCCCAGGAGCTGGTGGGGGCATCTGGGGAGGTCCAGGGGGACCAGAGGGAGCAGGCCCAGTGGGGGGCATAGGAGGGAGGGGCAGACCACCAGGTGGAGGTGGTGGCAAGGCTTCAGGGAGTGGGGGGCGAGGAGGCAGTCCATTCATGAGTGGGGGTGGGGGCCGCTTGACACCCGGGGGTCCTGCTGGGAGGCTGGGAGGGGCCGGAGGCTTCTCCATCTTAAAGTGGAACTGTAGAAAAAACTGTAGGGGAGGGTCAGTGAGTGGGCAGGGCCATGGGGGGTAGGGGGTTACTCATGCAAGGCCTGTGGAACCTCACCTGCTTGGTCTCTCGGTTCCAGTGGGTCCAAAACTTGCCCTCAGCCTTGTCAATCTCCCGGCTCGGCACCTAGGGAGGGAGTCAGAGGATGCAGCACCCCAAAGAGGGGCTGGGATAGACAGACAGCTCAACCTGCTCGCTCTGTCCTGCAGGTCCTACCTTAAAGGCGATGGTCTCATACGGCTCAGCAGCCATGAGCAGGTACTGCCAGCGGCGGTCCGGGGGCTCGATCCTCTGCTCGTAGGCAGACATGAAGCGGTGGCGAGGCATGATGCCCTCTGCAATCTCAGGGTAGTCGATCTGGGGAACACGCACAGCAGTGTTGGCACCACCATCTGTGTGTCTGGTCCACCCCTGACTGGTCCCACCTCACCTGGAACAGCAGGCTCTGCTGGCCCATCTCTGTGTCCCTCTGCTTGGTCACTGCAACAGAGGGGATGGGCTTGTCATGTGCTGTGGGCGCACACCAGAGCAAGGTCCCTCAACCTAAGGCTCTGAGGCCACATGGCTAGGACCTAAAGTGAGGGCCACCCCACCCAGCACTCGATGCAGGGGCAGAGCCCAAGTCTCAGAAGAGGACTGGCAGGGCAGTCCTGCGTCACAGCCTCCCCGGGACCCTGCCTGCCAAAGGGGACTCTTGGCAACTTGGCTCCCTGGGTTCCTGCTGGCCATATGACTGGTTTTCTGGCCAGACCAGGACACCCAGGGATCTCTGCAGAGGGGCTCTAGGAGCAGGGATTGCAACAGCCTGCCTCCCCCTCCTGCTCTGGAAGTTGCCTGAGATGGTGCTTATCAGCACTGGGGGCTTTTGGCAACACTAAGGGAATGGCTGCTGTAAGGACAGAGAAGGCCGGCAGTGTGTCGTGCCAGGGCCCAGGGCCCATTCACGCCGCAGCCCACATCGTGGGGAGGCCATTACACACACACACCTTTGTAGCCAGGGCGCCAATCTTCACAAACTTCTTCACTCCACCTTGACTTCTCTGGTGCAGGCTGGGCGGGGGCTTCTTTGGCTTCCTTGGCAGCTCGCCGGGCCCTGTAAACAGACGCAGGTGCTTGGCCCCGCCACCAGCCACCAAGGCCGAGCACCAGGAGCCTCTGCTCTTGGAGTTGAAGGAGAGGACTGAGCGGCTCAGTCCTGGGGTACAGCAAGCAGGGCAGACCAGGTGAAAGTCCCGGCACTGGCGCTGTCCTTGCCCTTGGCCATCTGCTCTATACTGAGACAGTAAGGCTAAAATACGACGTGGGGTAGGGTCAAGAATGTAGATGCAGGCGGCCTTTCCCCTGCCCCCATTCATCCGGCCACGTGAACATCTCCCCCTGAGTAGCAGTGTTGTGGTCCTGGGGTACCAGGGATTTAGGGGCTCACAAGTTAGTCTGATGTTTCTTCCCTTGGGTATGGGCCAGGTAGCTCCCCTGCAGAGAGAAAGGAGACATGTCACTGAAGGTAGGAAGGGCAGGACTGGGGCCTGCAGATCAACTGTAACGGCACAGCTGAGGCCTGGAGCTCGGTGGAGCATGGAGTCGGCAGAGCATCCAGTGGCTATGGCTGCACTCGAGACCTGTGACTCGCACTGCCCCACCCCTCCCTAGAAAGCCTTATGCTCTGTAGTTTAGAGCAGCAGACACTAAGCCCACCACCAGAGGCATGCGGCCTAGGACACTGCTCAGCGCCCACTGTCAACACGGCCAGACGGGTTCCATACAACCGTTCCTCCAGAGACAGGGTGGGGAAACAAACCCCAGAGTCCTGTGCCCCCTCAGAAGAAGGGACAGTAGCCACACACACCCGAACCCCCAAAGCGCAGAAGCAACTCTGCTGCCGGCTGCCATCCGTGACTATTTGTGAGGACATTCACAGAGCAAACAAAGAAAAAGGATAAAGGGTAGCTAGTGTCCAGGCAACAAGTGCTGTCATGTTAGAGGGCCAGCTGGGGACACAGGCGAGAGCATCAGTGCTGCACAGGGAGCCCCGCCTCCAGGCCTGACGCGGGATGAAACTCACTGCTTACCCAGCGTGGCTAAGCCCTAGGCTGAGCTCTGATCCCCAGAGCTGGGAAAAACTGGAATTCGGTGAAACCAGACCAATACTGAGTGAGCAGGCGGCTCTGGGTGGCAGGTCCAAGGCCGACCACTGTCACCTCACCAGTGTACAAGAGTGGAGAGAAAGGAGGGGTGGCTACCTCATTGTTATGCAGCGTCAGGCAGAGTTTGCACTCATAGGATCCCAGGTGGTTCTTCATAAAATACGGGTCCTGGGAGAGAACAAATGCACCCTTAGACCACAAAGCCTGGCCCCGGGAACCAGGGACTGAGGTGAGGTGACAGCTCTGTGGTGTGGGGACTCTGTCCTCCCCCACCTTGTTGATGTCAATGGTTTCCAAGGCCAGTTGCCGCAGGCGCTCTCTCCGGTCCCGGTTGCTCTCAGAGGAGGAGGCCACGCCCCCGCTCCCAGTTTTGCCTCCAGGTCGGTGCTGAAAGTCCATGATGCAGGCACGGGTGCTTCAGGGAACACGGAGAAACCTGGGGAGCAAGGACAACTAAGGCTCAGAATACTGTAGATGATGTGCGGACCACAGGGTGGCCCAGCAGGCAGGCCGTCCTTTCAACTCCTGAGCCGCCCAAGTGCTGCGGCTACAGCAGAGCCACCTCTCCTGATGTAAGAGAGGTTCTCTATGTAGCCATGGCTATCTTACAACTGTACATAGATCAGGTTGGCCTCTGCCTGCCTTTGCTGGCATTAAAGGACACACCCACTTCACACATGGCATATGGAGTGCTCCATACCAAGGGTCCCGACTCTGAGGCTCAACCAAAGCCTCCAGGCAGTGTTATCTGATGGCAGAACACTTTAGACACTAGGTGTCTACCCCAGCCCTTGGTTTAAACCTACAGGTAAACTCAGAGCCAGCACCCAGGACACAGGTGGAAGCAGTTCTTATCATCATTGCCAGAGTCTCCTACAGCACAAGGGGCTCTGAAGATGCGACCAAGAACCTTGAGGGCCAGGTATCTAGCTACTACAATGTCACCAGAGTCTGCAGGAGGCAGACAGGACACTGACATCACTGGCTGTGAAGGAGGAAGAGGCCAGAAGGCAAAGGATACAGGATGCTCTAGATGCCGAGGGATGGTGAGAGATGTACATCAAAGTGGTGGGGCAGGACCAGCCTGTTGGATGTTTCATTCTCAGCCACACAAGGACTGAAAAGAGCATGGTCTACACCTTTGAAAGCTACCTAGAGACCCACTCTCAGAGGTTAAGTTGGCCAGACTAGAGCAGTCTGAGGGTTGCAGCAGCAGAGTAAGAGGGGACCCGCAGCCCGCAGCAGCAGCAGCAGCAGCAGCAGCAGCAGCAGGATGGAAAACCATTTCAACCTCTGGCAAAGACAACTTCCAAGAACACAGGACTCTGTCGTTGGCCTTCCCAGGGAGACTGGGTGTCCAGCCACAGACTTGAGGGTGCAACTCAAAGGCGGAGCATTTGTCCAGCATGAGGTCCCCTAGAGTGTGTGCTTGAGGTTGAGTGTGAATAGGTAGCCACTGCAAAAATGCAATTCATCAGCTTTGGAGGGAGAACAACAGGACAGAACTGGCCTGGGTGAGCACACTGCTTGGCTCTGTGGATGGAGCACAAATTCTGCACTCTCAGCAAGGAGCTACGTCCTCAGCCCACCAGAAGTTCCCAATCTCGGGAAACAAAGAAAACATGTCGCACCATGGTTACACATTTCATCCCAGCTCCTAATCTGAGAGGCCAAGGTAGGAAGATGGTTGGGTTAGAGTTAGAGACCACACTGGGCTGTGCAGTGAGATCCTGTCTCAAATAAAAGGGTGCTGGGAAGGCCAGCAAGCTGACTTAGTGCGGATCCCAAGCACCACAAACTCCAGCTCCAGGGAATCTGACATCCTTTTCTGGACTCGATGGGTACCAACCATACTCACACACAAAGCTCCACACAGACACACATAAAACACGTTCTTTAAATACACGGGGAAGGGATTCGAACACCAGCATTTATCTGCTTCCTGCTGCAACGCGACCACCACAGTGGACTGCACCTTCATACTGTCAGCCAAAAAAAACCCTTGCTTCCTTAAAACAAATCAGACCAGCCAAGTGTGGTGGCACACGCTGTAACTCCCAGAGGCATGGGATTGTATGTGAGCTCCAAGTCGGCCTAGTCCACAGTTCCAGGTAAGCCTCAGTTATGCAGTGACACCCTGTCTGACTGAACGGGGTCACAGGTGAAGCTAGGAGGCCAGGACGAATGGATGGGAGGCCTGCGACCTCACGGACTTCCGTAAGACTACCGATGAACGGTCAATAGGGACAGAAAAGGGTCTGTTAAGGTAATGGTCTGGGAGCAGGCCTGGTCCAAGGACAAATCGCTTTTAAGTGCATATACCGTTATCTTTTGATCCCAGCAGTGAACCTACGCCGGTGGGCAGGAGCAGTAGTCGCCAGGGCCCCGACTAACGAAGAGGGAAACTGAGGCAGCCAAGGACGTCAAAAGACACTCCAAGATCCCGAACCACCCTGGAGGCCACGGACGCGCCACAGAAATCTGCGATCACGCCACGACCCAACGGGCCTCGCGAGAGCACGCCCTCCGGGAGGGCGCGAGCCAAGCCCGTGGAAAGAGGGCGGTCGCCGCCCCTCCCCGCCGCGCCCCCGCGCTCTCACCCCCACTTTCAAGCCCCTCAGACCGGACAGCCGCCTTGACATACAGTGTAGCTCCTCACCAGCACCAAGGCCTTGCAACCCGGGCTTAATCTCCCTTAAACACCAAGGCCGCGATTTCGCCGTGCGCATGCGCACGACCGACTAAAGCAATCCCTTCCGGGGCAAATAAGGCGGAGTTTCACGTGTGCGCATGCCCAGCGGGTGAACTCCTCCGTCGGGAGGTGGGGGGGGAACAAAGGAGCGCGGGTACACGGAGTGCGCGTGCGCACTGCGTTGTCCGCGGTCTCGCTCCGACGTCAGTCTAGTGGCGCTGACTATCGCGACAGGACGAAAGCAGTAGGGTTCACCGTCCTGAGAAGGAGCCTCGCTTATCATGGGGTGCTATGAGTCTAACTTTACACCTCACGTTTAGTGTGTCTGACTGTTATTTAAGGACGGGCGATTTCCTTCCCGTCCGACTCTGTGTTCAACTTAGCAGACCCACAAACTAGGGCCAGGCAACAAGCCCCACAACGCGCAGGCGCAGTAGCCCTGTAGGGACTTCCGAGGTCGTTCCCTGAGACTTTTGTGGCGCTGGTTGCGGCTTCTCCCAGAAGGACGGCGGCCGAGAGGCAGGGCGCGTTTTGGTTCGCGAGGATCCGGGCGGCGAGATGCGGTACAACGAGAAAGAGCTGCAGGCGCTGTCCCGGCAGCCGGCAGAGATGGCTGCCGAGCTGGGCATGCGGGGCCCCAAGAAGGGCAGCGGTGAGCCGGTCGGGGCCGCGTCTGGGGCACTTGGGCGGGCCGGCGCGGTTCCTGGGTGGGCGGATGAGAACAGTTCCGTACTGACACCGCCCTGTGCCTGCAGTGGCCAAGAGGCGGCTGGTGAAGCTGGTGGTCAACTTCCTCTTTTACTTCCGCCCGGACGAGGCCGAGGTAGGGGCGTGGGGGGCGCGGGGGACCCGCGCGGCCCGGAGGCTGGCGCTCATGGCCGTGTCTCGCGCAGCCCCTCGGAGCCCTGTTGCTGGAGCGCTGCAGAGTGGCCCAGGAAGAGCCGGGCGGCTTCTCTATCAGTAAGTGCTCTGGTCCCCACTGTTGGCACCCCGGACTCTGCTCCGCGTACCCGATCCTTTTCCTTAGGAGCCTCCGTTTGTCCTGGATCCCGCGTCCGCTGGTGGCCCAGGACTGGTCCAGCTGTCACTCAGTGTCCACTGGGTCTGGTTTTCGTCTTAGTTTCTCCCCCGACCCTCTGCCCATTCCCAGCTGAGAGAGGTGCAGTCTACGAACTTGGTGTGTATAGCAGAAACAGTCTCTGCCACCGGCTCTGCCACGGGCAGGGTGCGGGCAGGGCTTTCACCTATCTCAGCTTTCTCCCCGGCGAAATCTTTACAGTACCTTGTAGAGATTTGGCCATCATGTCTACCTCTATCATCCAGTGGGGTTCTCCATCTGTACCCCTATTTTCTGCTTTTTGCGCACGTGCAGACGTGTTTTGGGAGGCCAGAGGAAAACTTTTGTGTGGTTGGTTCTCATCTTCCACTACAGAGGTCTCCAACATAAAACGTTGGTCATCGGGCTTGGCAGCAGGCGCCTACCTGCTTTGGCCACCTCACTGTCTTACATGGCACTTATTTTTAAGCTGTACTAACTGGCCAGCAAGCCCTAGGAACCCTTCTCTTTCTTCAGCACTGAGGTTATGGGTGCATTCATTCTACTCCTTGACGTGGATGCTGGGGTTTGAACTAGGTCCTCAGGCTTACATTACAGGCTCTTTACCGACTGAGCCATCTCCCACATATTTCCATTCAGTTTAGGGCCTACCCTAATGACCTTACATTCGCCACTTCCATATGCAACTTCCTATTGGGTTCCCTATTTGTGGGTTCAAGGGTCAGGATTCTGGAGGACAAAGCCAGCCAGTGACAGGCAGAAGATGGCTTGGTGTTAGAACAAGAGAAGGTGCAGTTTGAAACCCTGGTGAGAGGAAGCTGGGACTTGTGGCCAATAAGATGTAGACCAACTGGACACTGACCAGAGGTTAAAAGGCCTTTCCTTTAACCTTTTCCAGGCTTCGTGGAAGACCTCAGCAGGAAATATCACTTTGAATGCTGTAGCCAAGAACAGTGTCAGGAGTGGATGGAGGCTCTGCAGCGGGCCAGGTGGGGCTTTAGGGACTGCTGGGAGCTGGGTGGAGACATGAGGGGATGTGAACAGTAAGCCTAGCCCTTTCCTCCAGCTATGAATACATGCGACGGAGCCTCATCTTCTACAGGAATGAGATCAGGAAGATGACTGGCAAGGTGTGTGGGGCTGGAGGGGTTGGGGCAGCTTTCCCTGGCTGGCCTTGCTTACAGCCACTATGCACTCCACAGGATCCCCTGGAGCAGTTTGGCATCTCCGAGGAGGCCAGGTTCCAGTTGAACAGCCTGCATAAGGACGGACGGACTGCTTGTATTGGCTCCCAGTTTGATGTGTTGGACTGACACTCTGGGCCCCTGGCTACCCTGGGAGGTGTTTCTTTATAGGTTTAAATACCATCTGTTCATAGGTCCAGAGGTGGGCAGGGTCTGCGGTTCTTGTTCTCCATGCCAACTCCCTGCCAGCATCCCTTGAGTAGCTACATCCAGGGACTGAGCCTGGTACAGCTCCCCTGTCTATTGCCAGATGATGAATGTACAATGCTAGATAAAACTGTGAACCCCACTTCTGCTGATAGAGCAGGCCATGGGTGCTGGCCTTCAGTGCTCAGCCCGCTCTGTAATAAAGGTACCTCTTTTTTGAGCCACATTGGAGTGAGTGGGGAAGAGGATGAGGGGGATACAGGTCAGTGGGCACTTAGGAACCAGAGGGAAGAGGATCTCTGAGTTCCAAAGAAGCCAGGGCTATATAGAGAAACCCTGTCTGGAAAAACCAACCCAGGAAAGCTTGGGCTGGCGGCACACGCAGAAGTGCACATGTGGGCAGGTTGGGGGGACAAGTTCACAGTGTGCCTGGCCCTGGGCTTTGGGGGTAACACATATAAGTGGGTGTTGTAGGTGGCCCTGACAGGGAAAGGCAGTGTTCTGCCCAACCACCCTGGCTTTCTAAACATTGTCAAGGAGTCTTGACTGTCAGGATTGGATTCTTAGGTGATCCTGGGTCCTTCTAAAGAGGGGATTCTTCAGAGTCACTGTGAGCCTCAAGAGAGAGGCATGCTGCTCTTCCAGTCCAGGCTGGACAGCAACAAACTGGCAAAAGGAAGACTGGCACCAAGAACTGGCTCAAGTGAAAACGGCTTTATTTATTATACTGTGTCTAGAGGCAGCAACAATGTGTGAGATGCCTTGGGGAAACCAAGGGAAGAGAACAATGCACCCGTTAAGTACAGAGGTCATTACAAGACAGAGCGATGCTGCATCAAGTTACAAACAGGCCAGGCTGTCAAAAAGCTGTGTAGGTTGAGGGTGGGAACTGGGAGGTGTGTCCCGTCTGGGCTAGCGTGGGAGTGGTGGTCCCAGTCTGTAGGGCTTTCTATCAGTTCCTGAGCTCAAAGCCCTGCAGCAGCCTTGGGTTGGAGTAGCAAGGACAACTTAGGCAGCCTTACCCTGTACCAGGACCATCAGTCACAGGGTGCCTGGGGCTACCATGCACCATGGTCAGTTTACTATGGGTTCCCGTTTCTTATGGCTCAGGAGAGGACGTGCAGCTGTGCCTGGAGCACCTGTGGCCCACTGGGCCATGAACATGCAGTGTCTGTCCCCTAACACTCAAGTAAGGTGGTGGCAGCGACCACTGGAGCAGCAGCTGCCAGCATGGCGGGCGGTGTGTACAGTGTTCACTCGGGTTTGTTCCAGGCCTGGGATTTGCTAGCTTTTGTTTCGGCCACCCTGCTCTGCGGCACCTTAGTTAGCTGTGGTGCACAGAAACAGGCCTGCCGAACGTGAGCACCATCACAGGGCGGGGAGGGGGTGGGAGAGGACACCAGCACCGTCTTCACAACTACTTTGGGAAGTGGGTTGGGGTTGGGCGACATGGCCTTTCCCCTCATAGCCCACCAACCCACGACTGGAAGTGAGCGACACTGAGGGCAGTCAGGACTATCCTAAAGGCCAAATGAGCCCTGACTTCTGCAGTCACTCCCAGTGCACCTATCCCCAGGGCCAGGAAGCGACTCCTAGACACAGGCAGGCGATGACTAGTGACCAGAGGCCCTGGGCAGCCCAGCACATCTGGGCCGCACTCCCGCAGGGTCCCTGGCCAGTGCCATTCTTTTCTTTGTTGTGCATTTGAATAAATAAAAGTATTTTTCCTCCTCACTTTTCTTTCCTTTTCTTTAAAGTTCACTGTGCATTATACAATCTAAAAATAAATGCAGTCAAGTCTATGAAATTTATAAATCTCCATCAAATCTCTATAAAATACTGTCACTGATCATGTGACTCTCTTATACACAGATGCCAGGGGACCCACACTGGGCCAGCCCCACATCACCTGACCAGCATGCCCCGAGCCAGAAAAGCAAAGAAATACAAAGTAAATGCACTTGTCACAGGAGCCACCAAGCCCTGCAGTAGTGGCCCTCACCTGTCATCAGCCCAGCTGGCAACCCCAGTCCTGCCCCGGCCCAGTCTGCGCCCACCGCAAAGGCACGCCTGAAGCCACAGGGTTAACAGTGGGGTGTTCACAGTGACAGCAGGCAAGTTCCGAGGAGGGGGACCTGAAGGTCTGCCCCCATCGGGCATGCCAGGCGTGCCTTTGGTGTCACAACAAGGTGTTGGGGGCGCATCTGAGAACTGTTTGGCCACAGTCCACGTTTGGGGCAGCACCCAGGGCAGAGGTGGAGACGGGCAGGCATGGGCTTGCTGGTGAGATAGCACCGGGACGGAGTCAGGAGTCCTCGTGGTGGCCAGCCCAGCAGGCCAAGTCTTTATATTATTCTCTCTCACAGACACTTAGACGTCTCAAGAGGTTGCCTTGGACGACTTTGATGGAATAAAGTAAGTCAGAATTGCTTATACTTTAAAAAAAAAAAAAAAGATAAATACTTTATCTAAAACTATTGACAGTACAAACTGGACCAGTCCAGCACCTCCTGCGGTGCCGCCGATTCACAGTGGCTCCATGTCCGGCTCCGCCGGCCTGGCAGGCAGCAGGCTTGGTCCACACCGTCCTTGCATAGGTCGTGGCTGAGGTAGTAGAAGTCCTAATTACCTGCAGGGAGGAGGAGCATAGGTTAGGTGCATTCAACATGTGCCCAGCAGGACACAAGGGCATAGTGGGCATTCCTGGCAGGCGGCCGGTGGGCCCAGCCCCTCCAGGTCTGCCTCACTGAGTACTCAGAGTAGGTCAGCTGGAGAGGTCTAGTCCTAGGACCTCCAGATGGTGACGGCCAGGGTGCCCCCTCTGCCCAGGCTACTGCCACCAGTCATACCCAATGGCTCTTCTTCACTTACGGGGCTGACAGCCGGGCAGGGTTTCACAGCCTCTGTTCAGGAGAGGTAGGTGGGCCTCCCTGTACCATAAGCCCCAATCTATGCTCAAGGATGCCATGCTCCCCCAGGCAGCGTTCTGCCTGTGGCTGGCCTAGAACCTCACCCACTGACTACCCCTTATTGCCTCTGCACAGGTGACTTGAGGGTGGAGGCTGAGGCTAAAATGCAACCTGGTCATTATGAACTGCTCTGGGCCAGCAGCATCACGGTGAGTGCAGGCTACCCTTAGCCCTGGTCTACCACACTTGAATCTCATCACTTCCGCTGTTCTCTCAGGGACTGGCTGAGGACCAGGTAGGGACTCTTGTACAATAGTGGCCCTGCTTGCCTCCCTTAGCCTCCCATCTCTACCACTCAAGACCCCAGGCATCTGCCGAGCCCTGCCAGCCGTCTTCTGGGCAAGAGGAAGGACGGTTTGGCTCTAGCCTTACCTTACAGAACATGAACTGCTAGCTAAGCAAGGTCTTTATCGAGGCTTAACCCCCGAAAGGTGCGCGGCATAAGGAGGCGGCATGCCAAGGGAAACCCACACAGCAGATGGCCCCGAGGTGCTGGCCTGTGGGGCGGCGGGCGCGGCCTGCGCCAGGGCCAGCCGGGGCAGGGGCTGGTGGTGCACCGTGAAGGAGGGGCGGGAGACCTTGTGTGGGAGGGAGGCGAGCTTGACAGATAGAGAGGCATTAGCAGGCTGCAGAGAGGCGGCAGAGGAGCGGGGTAAGAAAGCGTTGTTAGCCGGGAGGGAGGCCAGGCTCTGCAGAAGCACTGGCTCAGGGTTAGAAGCCAGCAGCGCAGGCGGAGGAGGCAAGGCGACGTTAGGAGGAGGGGGTGCATGGAGGACAGGTGGCCCCGCAGGGGGCCGGCCCAGATGCTGAGGAGGAAGTAGGGGAGGTGGAGGGGGCGGCCGAGTCTCGACCGAAGCCGCGGCCTGAAAGGAAGAAGCCGAGGTGCTGGCCGCCGCCTGCAGCGGGCTCAGGCCCAGCGTGGCACTGCTACACACAGCCCGCTGCCGACACCAGCTCCAAACGGGTGAGCAGAGGCGGAGGGCACCGCGTGGGTAAAGACACCTGTAAACAGGAGAGAAAAAGCAGCTTCAACAGGCGGCACGGTCCAGGCGCGCGAAGCAAGAGGAGCACAGCCGCCAGCAGGGAGAAGCAGAGGACAGCGTGACTCCGGTCCAAGCGCAGGCACAAGCAGCAAGCAGCAGGCTCAGTGTGGGACACTTACCTGGCAGGCCGAGGCCCTGCCCTCGGGCCCACCTGCCCGCCCCTGCCCAGCCAGCACCGCACCACGCCTGGCCTGTGGCCCAGGCTGCGCTCCGCCCTGCGTCTGAGCAGTCCGAGCAGGCCCTCCTGGACTCATTTCGCACCAGGCCCACTTCTGCGGACCAGCCATGAGGCATGTGGGTGGTCACCTCAACCAGGGGAGGCCCCAGAAGGAAGGACTGCCCTAGTTAAGTGCACCGTGGTCTTCTGAAAACAAGAGGCGTGTGTTATGAGGCTAGCCGGCCATCTCCTCCTCCTCACATACTGCGGCCCGACAGTCGGCCTGCAGCCGGGCTGCCAGGAGCTTGCACTGATGTACGTGAGGCCTTCCTTATCCCTCTAGAGCTTGGAAGGAGCCTCTAAGTGGCTGGTGAGGGACTGAGCTCCTGGACTGGGGCCAGAAGTCCTCAGAAGTCGGCCCTTCCTTGCCTACCTCCAACGGCTCCGCCGGCCACCCCGGAGGAGAAGCTGCCCATGGTGTGTGAGTTGGTCAGTCGGGTCGCAGTAGAGGACACGTGCACCAGGCCTGCAGCAGCCGGCACAGTGCTGAACAAGGACTGCAGCACAGAAGAGCCGGCCACAGAACCCAGGCTGGCCTGCAGGGACATGGGGCCCAGAGTAAACTGGGGCCCAGGGGCAAAGGTGCTCAGGAAAGGCCGGGGAGCCTGGGCAGCGGGTGTTGCACTGCCCGCAGAGGAAGCCACAGTTACAAGACCAGGGCCACCAAGGAGGCCACCTGGAGGCACGGCTGCAGCAGAGATGAAGAGGTTGTGACCGCCCTTGAAATCCAGCTCGCGGTCTCGGCCTTTGCTGGCCCTGCTGCTGTGTGGCAGTGAGGCCTTGTCCGAGGGCCCGCACAGGGGAAGGCTCTCTCCTGACTCCTTGCTTGTACTGCCCTCACCCTTCAGGCCACCCAGGGCCTCCGGCTGCCGCCTGCTGAGGAAGGGGTTGGCCTCGGTGGCACTGTCCTTGCCCCTCTGGGATGGAAAGCTCAGGGAAGCACTCAGGCCAGTCACGTCGGAGCCCTTGTGGGCCAGGGAAGCACCGTCGTTGAAGCTGTGTAAACCGAGGTCTGCAGCAAGGCCTCCGCTGAAGGCCAGCCCGTTGGAAGGGTTGGCTCCAGGGCTTGGGCCCTCGGCTGCACCCAGAGAGCTGGCAAAGCCTTTCCTTGGGTGGGTGGGGAGCTTGGCCTCAGCAGCAGGCTCCTCCAGGGACGGCCGGAAAGAGAACAGGGGGCTGTGGCTCAGGGCAGAGCCAGCCTGCAGGGACTGTCCACGGCCTTGACCAAGCCAAGGTCAGAGATGGGTGAGAAGGTGGACTTCCACTTGCTGCTGTTGACAGGCTCGCTCGAGGGGACTGACTTCCTTCCCGCCAAGCCGCCACCTGACGGGAGAAGTCAGTGGCCATGAGCAGAGCCGGGGCCTGCTGCTTCCCCGGTGAAGGAGGAGGCTGTGCCTGCCACAGGGCTGACATGCAGGGATGCTGAGAGGTGAGGAGCTCTAAGAGGTACATGCAATAGGAGACTCTGCTGCTGAGACCATGAAGGCCTCTGGCCCTCCCCTCCCCCAACTATATCCATGTAACATGCAGTCCTGGGCTGGCCTGCCCTGATCAGAACACAGGACCCTCCCACCAACCCCGGCCACCCCCCCCCCCCCCCAACCTTCAAGCTCCAGGCAGAGAGCAGAAAACTCACCATTTTCCAGTGTCTTCGGGGGAGATTTGCTTTCTAAAGAGATTGTTGCAATTTTTCTCTCAATTCTGTGCAAAGAAAACGGTCCTTTAGGTGAGTGTGTGCCGAGAGAGGACTGAGGACTCTCAGGAAATGGAGGGTTCAGAGGCCCACGGGGCAGAGGCAGGGAATGGGGGGTGGGGGCCTGCAGGCCCCACAGAGAAGGACCCCTGAACAGAGCCAGAGTAAGTCTGGGTAGCTGACAGTACTAAGGTCTGTGCATGGGTTGCTGTGGCGAGGACCCCAGGTCCAGCTGGGCTGTGGCACATGACCAAGGTACACGAGGACAACTGTGTATCTCAAGCATGGCAACCTGTAAGAGCTTGCTGTCCCAAGCCCTGCCGAATTTGGAGCTTAATGCAACAGAGGCACAGCTCAAAGGCAGGCAGCACGTGTGCTCCACAACGGCCTACAATGGCGTACTTGGTGGTCAGTATGAATGCCAGAGCCCTGGGAATGTGACACTGGGTGGCAATCTTAGCCCTGGTGTCAAAGTCAAAGCATGACCGAAATTCACATATGCAGTAGGAACTCCACTAGGACATTCAAAAGGTGGGCAGACGGAATGTCATCAATGCTTAACTGGACAGCAGGGCAGCAGTGAGGGTGGGCAGAGGGAGCATATACTGGCTCTGGCACAGGCAGAGGACCCAGAGGGCCTCACAGACGCGCAGGCCCCCACCCCCATTCATCAAGAAAAGCAAAGGGAACGCCCAGTAAGAACACTACCCAGACCATGGAGGTCAGGATGGAAAAGCTGGTGACAGAGCCAGCGCCTGGCCCAAGACTGTCAACCCTGCAGAGCTGCCAACTTTGTGCTCACCGGGCACTGCTGGGCTCGTCCTCAGAGCCTGGCTCCTCATCTGAGGTCAGTGGCGAGTAGTGGGCCCCGTTAGTTGGTCCGAGGGGCCGCTCCTTCCTGAGCACCGGAGGCTGGTCATGGTCCTGGTAGGGGGTAGGGGAGCTCTTCAGGGAGCTCTCAGGGGAGGAGATGGCTGTGATCTCCAGGGGCTGGTTAATGTTGTTGACCTGTGGGGGCAGGGGAGGGCAGATGAGCCACACACCCAGGCTAGGGGCTTGGGGACCTTGTGAAAGTACAAGCAGGGAGAAGAGCGAGCCAGCACACCACCCACCCACCCCTAGCTGCTTTATCTGTGGATCTGTCCCGCCGGACTGCAGCCCCACAACCCACGAGTGGTGCTTGCCCACCCTGCCCTACAGGTCTTGCACTTACCATGGAGTTGAGATTAAGAGGAGACCCCGAGGACTGTGTAAAGAGGCCAGCAACAGTTGGCAGAGCCCGGCGCTTGGGGGACACACCCGTGCTGAGGCTAGGTGTTCCAGCTGACGCACGCTTCCTTCTGCTGCGTTTACGACTGTCCTGCCCGTGGCTCTGTACACAGTCCCCACGGGTGCCAGAGGTCAAGGGGCTGTGCCTGGTGGAAGGTGACTGCTTTGAGCTGGCACCTAGCTGAAATGCTGAACACAATCCTCCTCTTAGCCTCGCTCTCTGGGTCTGAGAAGGCAGCATCAGAAGGCAGATCCCCTTTGCTGGTGTCTGGCAGCAAGCCCTGGGTGGTCACACTCAGGCGGGGGCTGGCTGTGAGTTGGTGGGCAGGAGAGGCAGGGCCCGAGTTGCGGGACTGCGACAGGAGAGGCGGGTGCTGTGGTGGTGTGCTGCGAGATCCCATGGTGGCAAAGAGGCTGCTGGGGCGGAGGACTCATCAAAAACAGCAGATTCTATTCCAGAGGCCAAAGGTGCCGGGCTGCTGGCCAGGGCCCCACTGATGGCCACCGAACCAGCATAGAAACCTATCAGTGAAGATATCAGTTTCTTAAGGAAGGCAAGAAAGGCAGGCATACTGGTGGGGGTGAGGAGGATACCTCATCCTGGGAGGGACAGCCTGAGGTCAGGAACGGCTCTCTAGAAAAAGAGCTGGAGGCTATAGGACTCTGAGGCTGGCCTCAGAGCACCGACAGGTGTGGGTGGGCCAGACTCAAAGAGGAGGCAGCCTCCTGACTTCAGTCACCTGCAAACGCCAGGGCACACAGAGTGCTGCCCCTGCTGTGAGCATCTGAACCTTCAAGGACAGGCTGACCCCAGCACAGGACGCTTTAAGGAAATGGTCCAGACTTTAAGCATCCCTCAGGAAAAGGTGCCTGTCCTGCCCTAGCCCAAAACAAGTCAGAAAAGGACCCTAGTCCTCCACCATCCCTAAACAGGATCCTGGGCTCAGAACCTCAGGGCTACCTGCTGTGTAGCCTCAGTCCCTACTCAGTCTCACAAGGGCATCTCCTCCCCAGGGGCCATGGTAGCTAGTCGGAGAAGCCCTAAAGGGGTGAGGGTGCAAAGGTCACCTGTGGGCGCCACAGTGAGGCTCCTGCTTCCTGCTGCAGCACCCCCTGCACCAATCTGTTTCTCAAGTGTGGATGAGGAGTCCCGCGGCTGTGGCACAGGGCTGGGAGTGCTCCTCTGCAAAAGAGACCCCACCTGGTGAGCACAGGGGCGAGTGCAGCAGGCCCAACAGGAGGCAATGGGGCGGAAGGGCTGAGGGCAGGGGAGGCCACACAGGACAGAGCTGTGCTCAGCTCAGGAGTCCAAGCCGAAAGGCCAGGTCACATTCAGTTAACAAGGAGTGTGACAGGGATAAGATGGTCCCAAACCAAGGCCAGACACAACTACATGTTCAGTTCAATCCGACCTGGGACAGACAAGACACTGCCTCAGATAAAGCAAATGAAAGGCAGGGCCCACTGTCTGCCCAGCCCACCCTCTGGGAACAACAGGCCACTCATTCCTGACATCAGCTATCAGAAACAGCAGCCTGGGCCATGCCTGCCCCTGCTGCTTGAGTGGCTAAAACCCTCTTAAGAGAACTTTTCTATTTCTTCTTTGCTTCTGCTTCTTACAAAATACACCCAGGACCTAACTACAAGGCAGCAGGATTAGCTGTGGACATGGCCTTGGCACTTCTGGGCTCAATCTCAACAGCATCCAATAGTCATAAAGACCAAGGTTGCTCCTGAAGCCAACCACAGCCCCCGCCACCACCATCACCACCACCACCTGGTCTGGCAACTCACCGCCCTCTCGGCACGGCTGGGCAGCACCACGCTGGCCAGTGGGATGCTGACGGGCAGCTTGTTGGGCTGTACCGTGCTGAGCGGAATGCTAACAGGCAGGCTGGTGATGGTCTCCCCATGGCTGCTGTAGCCACGCTCCTTCACACCCTGCCAACAGATGGCCATGTGTCACCCAGGCCTGGATGGGAGCTAAGCCACAGACCCACAGGCCCACCAGACAAGCTACAGCCTCAGGCCGTGGGCTGGTAGCTCCTGCAAGGTCCTTGTGTGTTGTTAGGACAGTACCCATCCCCAGATTCTTCTTTCCACCTCGGTCACTTCGGACTGCCAGGCCTCACAAGGACCGTGGCCCTTTCTCCCAAACTTCATTCCATCTCTGTAAATAGAGTGGAGACCCCACGCCCTCAGTCCCACTACAGATCCCCCAACCAACTAACCAAACCCTGCTCCAACATGTAAGCATCCGAGTCCTCCTAGGAAACCCAAGGGAGGCTCACCCAACTGCAACCACAGCACAGCCTAGGATGCCAGGCCCACCTCTTCCCCAGGTCCCCACACTAAGCTCCATGCACCCTACAGAGGAGGATGCCCTTGGGCACTCCTCACACAGGCAGCTTCTTAGAGCAGCCCTTACCTTCTCACTCCCCTTCTCGGAGGTGAGGGGCGAGGTTGCCGGGGAGGCCAGCGGTGGATCCTGGGGGCTGAGCTTCATGCTGTTGGACAAGCCAGGGCTCTGGTAGGGAAGGCTGCTCTCCTTGGCATGCTCTGGCCTGCAACGAAAGGCCGGTCACTCTGCCCATGCCCAGCAGGCACACGGCAGCAATGGTGGCAGAGCCACTATGTGCACTTGTCCTCACCGAGGGTGTGGTTCACTGGTAGCTGCTTTGCTAGCCCCAGTGTGGTCCTGGCTCAGGTGCCGCCTCAACACAATCTTGGCAGGTGACAACCGAGTGTAGTCAGGCAAAGCCAGGCCAGACAGCTTCTCTAGCCGAGGCCGGCCACTGTGGCTAGGAGTACAGGGTACCACCTCCTGGTCCAAGGGGGAGGCCAGGTACTGGGGGGTGTTCTGCTTGGATGAGGGCCGACTAGCTGCACTGCAGAGCTCATAGCTGGCAGCATGGCCATTCATGGACAGCTCGGGGCTCATGCTGCTGAGGTGTGGCAGGGACGTCTTGGCACAGTCCAGCTCAAGGCGTAAGCGCCCAGCGTCAGCCTCCAGCTCGCGGCCCAGAGCACCCTTGCCACGCAGATGCAGGGACAGAGCGTCGTCTGGCGGTACACAGGACTTCAACTGCAGGAGTTCCTGCTGGCGCTGGGTCTTCTCAAGCTCCACGATGCTGATCTACAGGGGGGAGGGTGTCACAGAGCAGCCCAGGCTCCACCCAGCAGGGCAGGTGGCATGCGGTGGCCCAAGGACATGCACACCCCTGCTGTCTATCCTCACAGATGCCCTTCTGAGGGTGAAGCTGGGGTCTGACATGTCACCATGATACCCCACCTGCAGCTCCAGGCAGTGCCGTTGCTTCTCTGAGATCTGGCTCCGCAGGGCCTGCTTCTCTTTCCGCAGGTTCTCCAGGGACAGTGTGGACCAGTCAAGCCTCAGCTCCTCGCACCGGGCCCTGAGCTGGGAGAACATAGACAGGAAGTCTCAGTAGCCAAAGGGAGCGAGGGTCAGGCTCTCTGGGCAGTGCGTAGCATCAACAACCCACCCACAAACAAGCAAAGCAATAAAGGCCAGTTGACCGTACAGGACCCCGACAAGAGGGAAAGCGTCCTGGCTGGGTCCCTGCAGAATCCAGCAAGAGCATGGAGGAGTGGACCCAAGTGTGGCCCAGAGCACACCTCTGGGCCAGCAAGCAGGCAATCCTCCACCCCAGTGTGCGCACCCAGCAGTGGCAGGCCCCCTGCACACACCAGCCGCAGGCTCTGGCTCCGAAGCTCGCTGTTGTCCTTCTGCAGCTGCTCCGACTGCTCCCGCAGCTGCTGGTTGTGGGCAGAGATCTCCTTCTGGGCCTGAATCAGGTCACTGTAGGTCAGCGCCTTCACGCCCAACTGCAGAGGAGGACAAAGCACGGTGAGTAGAGTCCCGGGAACAAAGGGATGACGGACACCCTACGGCTCTGAGCCCAACACAACCAAGACCGGTCCGTGTCGGTGCTCCCGCACGGTCAAGGGAAGCTATCTTTGGTTGCCCCTCCAAACCCTGGGTCAGGTATCTGCTGACGTGGACAGGCAGCCTTAAGTCACCTCATCCAGCTTCTGCTGGAACAGCCTGCGGATCTCTTCCTTTTGGGCCTGGCAATGGCCGAAGAGCTGCTGGGCTGTGCCGAGCAGCTGTGTGTTCTTCTCCTGCAAGGAAGGACAGGAGAAGGTAATCCCAGAGGGCCCCATTCACCCCCGCAGCCCTAAGCGGAACCCAGACATTAAGGCAGAGCCTGCACACCTTCTCTCTGGTCCAGAAGCTGCTGCAGGTTGGCCTTGTACTGTGGGGTCTTCGTATAAGCCAGGAACTGCAGGTACTGGATTTTGAAGGACTCTGGAGGCACACAGCACAGCACATAAACCAGGGCTAATGCAGGAGAGGTGGCCAGCAGATACAGGGAGGCTATTGGGCCTCGGCCTGCTGCAGGACCATCCTGCTGTGACTTCAGCTTTTCTCACAATGTGGGAGGTTCCCTCCTGGCAGAATGGGCAGCCCTAAACCCCAAGAGCAGATCTTTCCTTCAAGTAAGGGACTTGCCAGCCTTCCCTGTGCAGTGAGTTGTTCTCCACAGAACTCCCCAAGCACTGATGGGGTAAGTTCCCCAGTATGATCCAGGATCTCAGCTACTCACAGGGGCCAACACAAGCCAACGTAAGCCAGGCCATGAAGCAAGTGGGCTCGACTGGGGCCCCACCACTTGCACTGGCCCCACAGAAGTACTTCAAGGTCAAGCTATGACCCACCTAAAAGCTTCTGCAGAGCAGGTGGAGTGGGGGCCACTAGCAGCGGGCTGGGTGAGGGCGGCTGCGTGCTGGGAGGTAGCTGGTAGAACGGGCTGTGAGGTGCCCTGTAGGCATCTGCGGAGAGAGGAGGCCGTCAGCTACCAGCCATGGGCCCACACCACTGTGGGCAACACACTGTCAAATCTGGGGTTTGAAACAGCTGTGGGGTCGGTCCAAATCCACACTGAGCCCTTCCCGGTTTGTAGCTCAGGCCTGGCACATGGCAGAGTCCCACAGTCATGTGAAAGGGGACTCACAACCACTCTGCTGTGCAGAAGGAAAAGAGGCTTACCCTGGGGTGAGGCTGAGGGTGGGGCTGGAGGTGGAGAGTGCAGGAGGTCCAGAGCATTTGGCTCTTCTTGGACTTGCGCTCGGCACTGGCAGCACTCATTTTCTTGGGCCGCCCACGCTTCCGGCCAGCCATCTTTCTCCCTTTCTTGTTCAGTTTCTTCTTCCGGGCTTTGGAGGGAGATGGCTTTTTAACAGTGGCCACACCTGATTTCTCTTCCTCAGCACCAGAATCCTGGAGGACACAGGCAGGCAGTGAAGGGCCACAGCAGGAGAGCTCACAAGGCCACAGCCTGGGGCACCCCAGTCTTCTAGCAGCCCTGGGACAGAAGGGTGTCTATCTCACCGCAGGGGCCTCGGTGGCAGCTGCCTTGCTCTCAGGGACTTTGGTGGGCGTGGTCGCATTGCTCTTGTTCTCTCGCTGCTGCCTGCGCCTCGCTGCCTCCTGCTCCTCCTGAAAGAACATGCTGGGTAAGTGTCCAGAATGCTGGAGGATCCAACTCTGCTCCAGCACGAATGAAGTAGCCACATACACACAAGACACTTGGGCCCCACAGCCCTCTGTCGGAAAGACATGAGCCTGTCATGGTGATTGCCCTTGCTCTGACAGCTGCAGGACCACATGGCAATGAAAGCACATGGACGTGCCAGCATCATAGAGAGACCCAGCAGGACAGATATGGTCCCCAAAGAGCTAGGCAAAGGCAAACCACACATTAAAGACCTATGTCCTCTTAGCCACAACACAGCCACTGCTGACTTGAACCCAGTCACTCTGACCTTCATGGGGCGCACCCACATGCCCTTGTGGAATCAGGCCGAGAGGCTCAGGCCCTTGCTGAGAACATGCACTGTTTATGAGCTCTAGGCTGCTGGGTGGGATGCAGTCCTTGGTGGTGGGGTAACTGCTGCAAGGTGCCTACACTCCAGTACTGTCGCCAGCTCAGCACCTCACCAGCAACAGCTCCTCCTGCCCATGCATAGTGAACATATCTCTGTTTACATCTCCTCAGGGAAAGGTACATAAGAGCCCACCCTCTCTGTGTCCCTGGGACAGAGAGGCCACGCCCAGCAGATGTGGGTAGAGGAGTGCCTGCATGTAGCACAATGTCAGCCTTCCAGGGTTCTAGAGACAAGTGCCCTCAACTGTTAGTACAAACCCCTGACTTGGGGACACATGACACTACATGACAAAGCATTTACTGGCACCTGGCCTCTCTGCAGGACCATCACTCACAGAATCATGGACACCGAACACATTAACAGAGCTTAGGGCCTTCAGGCGCCCTGGTTGGCCCTGCGGTCTCTGACCACACATGTTACAAGCATGCACAACCAGGCACCATGACTCTCGTGTAGGATCAGAGTCAAGAGAGATGGAAACTTACCCTGAGTTTTGGATTTTTCAGACTAGAAAAATAGTTTTCAAGCTAAAGAGAAAAAGAAAATGCTCTGTTAGAAGTGGGCCCTAGGCATGGACACAGGGTGAGTACAAAGAGATGCTTCATCCCACAGAGCTGCCACACAGCAGCGAACATCAAAGGTGGCACGGCTGGAGTACCGAGGCAGCTAACCTCGGCTCCCAGGACTGCTAAGGACCCAGGGCCAGGACTTCCCAGGGGAGACACTGGCTACCACACTGAAACCTATGTGTGATGATGCCACTAGCAACATGGGGAACCTTCGTGCCTCAGCTGAGGAGCCTTGCATGCTCTCCCTCTTTTCCCACTGCAAGAAGAGCAGGTCAAAGCTGCTGCTGGCTGTCAGCTGCCAGGTCCCAGCCCTGACCCAGGGAGGACACAGAACAAAATGCAGGATTGTCAGCATGCTGCTTCTAGGAGCCCAGAGGCCACCAGGACACAGAGAGAAGAGCATCCCGGCTTGAACATAAAGAGCGCTGGCACAAGGGGAGGCCATGAGGGATAGGCCAGCGCACCCCTGGGGCAGGCTGGGGGAACAAGTTGGGGATGGGCAACAGAGACCCAAGTCCTTTGGTAACAAGGCTCAAGCTGCTATGGCATCTATTCGTCAGGTCCTAACCAAGGACCAAGACCCAGAGCTGCCAGGGGCCGTGGCCTGTGATTCTCTCCCACTCTGTAGGGTGTCCAGTGGGGACTCACTATGGTGCGGTCAATGGTGTGCAGGTAGTAGGAGACAGGCTTGCCAGTCCATGACACAGAGCCCTTCAGGGGCGACAGCTCCACCACACGCATGATGGTGCCAATGTCTGCGGGAAGAGCATCAGATCAGGACTGCAGCAGGCAGGAGAAACCCTGAGCCTCTGCTCACGCCCCACAAGCAGTCTATACAGCAGCATCCCCAGAGCCTCCCAGCCTCTGAGCCGAGAGAAGAACCTAGGGCCCTTCAGGAAAAAGGTGGCAAGTCCACACAAATGGGGTCAGGTTTCGAGATTAGCCAGAATCAAAGCAACATCAGCGAGTCAAAGCAAGCATGCAGACCCTGAGCTGGGCCAGCCAACCGCCTAATAAAGGGAGGCCCACAGGAAGGCTGGCTCCTGCTGCAGGACTCTGCATCCTAAGGCCTTTCGTGGAGTACCACCTCCTCTCGAAGATACACATTAAAAGGGGACATGTAAGGTGTACAGTGGTCAGAGGCTGGGGAGCAGCCAGCTGAACACCCTCCTTGCAAGGCAGAGCCTCATCTGACTAGGCACAGGAAGCTGGATACCCTGGGCAGCACCAGGTCCAGAGCTTACCACTCAAGTTCCTGCTGTTGATCCTGAAGTTCAGAGGGGCAAAGGGCTTTGAGGACACGATTCTACCGCCTGCAACAAAGAAGCCAGTCACTGCCATGTGTAAACTCTCCCGCCCCCCAACTCATACACACAACTGCAGACCACAAACTCAGGCGCGGGCTGGAGCAGAAGTGAGGAGTGCCAGCCTAGGAGATGCTAGCTCTTACAGAACCCCATTCAAGTTCACCCACCCCAGCACCACGGTTAACAACTGAGTACCCAGATAACAGGGTTGTGGTGGTACCCAGGCACTATAGGGCACAGGAGGAGATTGCTGTGAGCCACATGTTACCAGGACCAGGAGCTGGGCCAATGGGCCTGCCTTGCAGCAGTTCCCTTAAAACCCACCAGGAAGAGACCTAGAGGCATGTCGGCTCATGGTTTTCCAAGCATTCTGGCAGCTAAGAGTGGGGAATTGGGAGACTCTGAAGATAAAACTAGCCTAAGTAGCAATATCCCTGTTTTAAAAACAGGGTTGAGAATATGATTGGCTACTACAGTCCTTGAGGCTAGGGATGTCACAGAAGCCAGGGCAGGGGACAGGATCAGAAATGAGTCCCGAGAGGGAAAAAGAGCCACATCAAACCACGAAGAGTTTAATTACATTCAAACCTGTGACAGCCACACAGGTAGTTTAGGTGTGAGGGTGCATGCCTTTATTCCCAGCATGAGGCAGAGGTGGGCAGATCTCCAAAAGTAGTCTAGCCTGGTCTACACAGAGTTCTATCACCATCAGGGCTATATAGGGAGCCCTACCTCAAAACAACAAAACCAAGCCTGACTTTCAGGAATGAAGCAGATTCTTTTCCATATATAAGAAAGCAGTGCGGAGGAGAGGGAGAGGGAGACAGAGCATTACCAAGCCCAGGCTGGCTCTGAAAGTCTTCTGTAGTGCAGGCCAGCTTGGGAGTTCTAAGCCTCCTGCCTTGGCCTCCTGGATGCTAGAACAGGCCAGGCCTAAGCTCTACACCCAGAGACATTTACAAGACTCTACCTGGCATGGTGGTATATATCTGTCATCCCAGCACTGTTCCAGGAAGCTGAGGCAACACTGTCCTGGGAAGCCTGGACTACTTTCTCAACACACATACACATATGTGTCACATACACCAAGTTGATTATATTGGTGCACTGGCCTCTAGCCCCACTCAAACAAAGTCCTGCTTTCTGAGTCCTGTCTACCAGCAAAATGGCCCAACCAGGCCAGAGCAAGGTCAGGTTCCCGTCTCCACTATGTGGGAAAACAGCAATAACTAACGGGTCAGGCAGCAAGGACATAGGCCAGTGTGGGCTCCGCCCCATGGGCTTCCCTAAGCAGTGACCCAGAAACACCCAGAAGTAGGTATTTGTGCTGAATAGCTTTTGTCAACTTGACATGAACTAGGGCGATCTAGGAAGAGAGAACCTCAAACTGAGAAAATGGCACCATCAGACTGGCCTGTAGGCAGGTGCCTGAGGCACTTTCTTGATCGATGTGGGAGGCCCAGCAAGGGTCCTGAGCAGTGTCAGAAGAGTGGCTGAGCAGACCTGGAGCTCAGAAGCAGTTTTCCACCATGGCTCCTACTTGGAGTACCTGCCATGGCTTGCTTCGATGATGGGCTGTGATTAGTTGTGTAAACCAAATCCTCCGTTTCTCTGTGGGCTGCATTTGATCATGGTATTTATACAGCACAGAGAGCACACAGGGACAACAACACTACAGCGGCAGTCAGCAGCAGGGAACTTGTCTCTCTGTGGGCAGGGAAGGGGCTGTGTCATCAGAACCTGGTCCCCCTGACAACTGGGCTTACTGGTCCTTAGGAAACAGGTAGTAGACAGGGATTGAATGACAAGTCACAAGCTTGACCCCAAACAGGCAGTATTAAGACAGAAGTTCATGTGGTAGTGTGCACTGTGATCCAGTTCCCAACTGGCCTGGGTCTCAGCTAGGCCCTGCCTAGAGCAGGACCCTACCTCAAATCACCAATCAAGGGTTGAAGAAGGGAAACAAGTTAGGGGTGAAGCTCAGTGGGGAGTGTCTGCTGAGCATACAAGGCCCCGGGCTCATTATCAGCACTCAAAGTAACTCATTCTAAAGCTTAGGGGAGGCTAAGGACAGATCCCACAGCAGATGGTTGGCTTATCCGTGACAGCCAAGAGGCTGTAATGTGTGGGTATCCCTGCTCCCTGGGGCATGACAGCAGCGTGCAGTGCAGACTGCAGTGCAGACAGCCCTGGCTAGCCCTCCTTGTCACAAGGGGCAGTGTGTGCTATATGCAGCCTTCATTCTGAAGCAGTCAAGGCCAACTGTCCAGCATGAGAGATGAACAGGCACAAACAAGTACAGACACATTATAAGCTCACAAGCAAAGAGCCCTGGTGTAGATAGGGCCGCAGGAGACTGCTTCTGAGCTGGGTTAGCCTTTTAAGCATCTGCTGACTGCCTGGGACAAGGATATGTTGGGGCAGAAGTACCTCTGGCCCCCAGGCCCCCACTTTTGCCATCTAGCCCAAAAGCTGGGGCACGGCTGCTGAGGACCGCTCAGGAAGACTGATGCGCCTGCGTGTCCCCTTGGAGAGGGCGGTGGTACGAGGCCTGTGGATGCGTTACCTTCCTTCATGTTTGCAAATCGCTCCTTCAGCTGGTGATCCACCTCAGGACCAAAGGCAAAGTTATTCACAAATATAACACTGCAAAACAATGTTCCAGTTCAGTAAACCGAGGCTGTGCACCGCAGTCCCTGCCTGGACACAGCCTGCCGCCGGTCCCTGCCAGGCACTGCCCCCGCCTGCCCACCCACCTGGGCTGAGCAGAATAAGCAGAAAAGCAGGGACAGGAGACAGGCACAAACTGCCCCACAGAGGAAGCCATAAGCCCTGGGCCAAAACTCCAGCCCACCCTGTTTTCAACATTGGTACTTCTGAAACAAAGAGCTCCTGGAAGCACTCCCTATGGCAGAGTTCCGGGACGGAAACGCCACAGAAGACAGGCAGACACAGGGCGTGAGCAAAGGGGAACACTGATCAGCAGGCGGGTGCAATGAATGTGACAGCAGGCACTACTCCCCAACAGAAAACACAGGGGTGAGGCTCACATCACCCGGAACCCTGACAGACTGACTCCATGAAAAGACAGCACAGATGCACAGGGGACCAGCACAGGGGCCACTGCACCCCATGTAGGACCAAACAGACAAGGGTAGGACAGGGACCACAGCCGGGTCAACACCAAGAAGTGGCTGGCACCCTTAAAGCAGCAGACCCAATCCGCCCTCCACAGCAGCCACCCCCATCTGGAGAACAAGTCAGAGGTCCCAGCACAGCCAGCAGCACAGCCCACAGCCGGCCGTACCTCGTGTTGGCGATCCGTTCCCTCCATTCCTCTGAGAGGAAGTCACCTCGTTCCAGCTAAGGAAGAAAGGAACATGTTTACTTACAGGCTTGCTTGGTTCAAACCCAGTTCCCGCAACTGCTGTGAAAGACATGGAATGAGCTGGGTCTCAGGATGGGAAGGTGACCGTGGACAGCCAGGGGACAGCTCTACAGAAAAAGCAGGGACTGAATCCCAGCAGGAAGCAGCATCCACTCAGGGATAGACAAGAGGCTGGCACGGCCCAGGTGAGGAGTCCACAGTGCTGTGTGCTCAGCCAGCCGACTCCCTCAGCACCCTGGGCCATGTCTCCAGGACAGCGTCACACACACACCGTCTTTGGCCCTACAGACAGGACACATATCTATGTGGCTAAGAAGCAACTGGACCAATCATCCTTGTCCCTTGTCACTGTCCACCAGGGCTGTGCCTGCAGATGATGAGGCTGTCTCCGTATATCACAGGTTAATACATGTTTGGCGTACAACTGACCCCAAAACTGTGGTCTGCCCCAGCAGTGGTCGTGCTGCCTGTGTCTGTCAGCACTGATGTCTGTCATTCCACCTCCTTCAAGCCCAAGTGTATTGAAGGGAAACAGCTTTTACGCCAACTGCCCACAGCCAGAATACTCAGAGACCCAAGCAGTCTGGATTTTGTATTCTGAAGAGCACTGCTGAGGTGCTGGGCACGAGCCCTAGGAAAAAACAGTCTGCCCTACACGGAGGTCACAGGAGTAGCAGGGATCATGAAGCCCAAAAGGCAGGGACATCCACGGACAGACGGATAGACATACAGCATAGTCTGTCCACGTGTTGGGAGGACACTTGGCAACGAACAGGAATAAGGCTCTGATGGCCTCACTCCAGGAGAGTTTGGGACATTGCGACAAGCAAGTGGATTTATGAATATCACCAGCTGAGGGGAGACAGGGATGTTAACCATACATGGGTCATGGCAGAAGGCCACAGTGGAGGTGCGTTCAGAGCCACCTCCCACCCTGCTAGGACAGGGCTGAACCTGCCCAGGAGGAGCTGCACAGCTTCTGGCCTCTGAGCAGAGTAACCATGTGCAGAGCAGGCCTGGACATTCAAAGCCCCTGTGGGCTGAACAGCCCGAGCAAATCCCCAGGACAGGCCCGCCTCTTGACCCCTCAATGACCTTCTGACTCTTCTTTGCTCTGTTGTACACAACAGCCAGGCTGTAAGCCAGGAAGGGGGCTTAAGTCCCCAAAATGCAGGGCAATCTCTGAGCCCTAGGGAATCTGGCCTCTGGGACTCCCCAACAGGAGGAGGCTTCTAATTTAAACCACTGGAGCCAGAAACCAAGCCCCTGCACCATCCCTGCAGTGTAGCCTGAACTGACAAACAGCTAAGTTGTGTGTCCACTTATACCTTGGGTTTCTGGGTGCTAGGTTTTTGAGTTTCTGGATGAGAACACCCTACAGTGTGTTTTCAGAGTTCCAAGGAGAGTTGTGCATTCCCTGATGGTCTCCCTGGCTCCTTTGTGGGCCTTGCCTGTGGCTGACGGCTGGGTCCTGCAGCTACAGCTATAGGTAAAGCAGCGGGCTCACTCCACTCCAGGAATCTGATGCGTGCCTTCTATAGCCTCTGGAGCCCACTGTCCAGAACAGACCTCACCCTGTAGCTGTGTCAAGTGTGGAACCAGCACCCCCCTGACCCCTACAGATCCCAGTGCTGTCCTGGTAGGCCAGGCAAGGAAGCCCGGGGAGAGAGATAGTCTGTGGCCAGGGACTCTCAAACCCTGGCCATCTGTCCTGCAGGGAAGCCCCTTCAGTCAAGAAACCATTGAAACTAAACACAGACACGGGGCCCTCCCTCCCTGAACATATATCGTGTCACACCAGCCAGGATGCTGAGCTGCCAGGGAGAGGCTGAGACCTGAGCCACCTGGAAAGGACCCTCTCCAGCCTGTCCCACCGCCTGCAGGCTGTGCAGTGTGCTGCCCCAGGTCCCCAGCGTTGGGAGCCATCACCCATGCTGGGGAGGGCCTCGATGACGCAGCTGTGATTCCTGCTCCTCTACGTAGTCCTCACCCACACTCTTGTGAGTAACCTCAGTAAAACTTAGAGTTCACCAAGCTGGACACTGCTGGTTACCCGTCTGTGAAACATGTTTCCCAAGAAGTATCATACACATAGCTACCAGCACAGAAAAGGCAAGAGGGGAGGGGAGGAGCACACAGTGGGCCAGCATCTATGAAATAAATGGGGAAGGATGACACGAGCCCCACAGAAGCCTGGGAAAGGCCAGAAAAGGTTACAGTGGGTGAGACCCAAGTCGCCATGTCAGACCTAGATTCAGCCATTTCAAGAACCCATCCGCTCAGCCCGGAGCACATAAAAAGGGAGGTGCTAAGACCACAGATACAGTCCCAAGCACACTCCCTATGGGAATGCCTCAGCAGAATTGGCTCCCCCAGGACACGTTGGCATACCCAACTCCTAAGATGGGGATGCCTAGGCAAGCTGCGCCCAGCATCCCAGGAATCACAGCTTACTCTACTATCTTCCAGGGTCAGTTGTCACAGCTCAGGGGCACCTCTGAGAGGAAGTACTTACACACTGTACAACTGTGGCTGCGAGGGTGATGGAAAGTCACCTGACATCACCAAGCCCAAAAATGTGAAGAGGCACGATCAGCAGAGATGAGTGTGGCCCAATGTCTGCCCTTGGAGGATGGGAGAGGGGAGCCCAGAACGGCCGCAAGCCGGTATGGGCTGGGAAGAGCCAGGCTCCATTCAGCCACTAGAGGGAGCAGCTGGGCAAACAAGATGGCAGCTACACTGCATGGTGGTGGCAGCTCTCTGGCATGGGGCAGCTCTGGCTATTTTTAGGCTCCCCTGGCTTCTTTTCTGCCTGCTTCTGAGTAGCAAACGGCAGGGCTCACAGCTTACCAAGCAGACACAACATCAAAGCCATAGCACTGTGCAAGCCAGGCAGGTGCTGACAGACAGGCCAGCCAGGTGTTCTGGAAAAGGCTGGCAGTCACTCAAAGTACCATGGGATGCCCGAGTGGACACAAGCAGACCCACAGTCACTCTCTACCCCTGCTGCCAGGCTGTGCATTACAGTCATCAAGGCCTCGAGACCCATCCTTTCCCTTAGTCCTACTCCCAGCTATAAGCCAAGGCTCACCAGCATGAGCCTGAGGCCCATGAGGACCCAACATGACAACTACCAACGTGCAAATAGCTGCCAGCTACACTGTGGGCTTCAACCACATGGGCCAGGTCATCCAACAATGACAAGCGGAGGAGGACAGTGACAAGGAAGCCCTCGGACCAGCAGGGCCTTCCTGAACGCTGTAGTACTGACCAATGCCTCCCAGAAAACGTACAAGACGTCATCACAGTTAATGTACACGCAATGAAGGCACAAAGTCTCGGGAACCTGGACCCACTGGGGAACTTTTCATGGGTCCCAGACACAGGCATCAAGTGGGCTTCTCTCCTAACCAATGCCCACAGGGGAGACTTTCACCAAGAAGCATGAATGAGCTGGGCTCATTGTGCAGCTTTTAAGTCCCACTCCAGGAGGGTGGCAGACAAAAAAGAAAGCAGAGGAGAAAGGGTATCAGCCACCCACTGCACAAAGGTACCACAGAAAGTCACCGCAGGTTTCCTAGCTGGCCCACAAGAGGCCTAACCAGATCTCCGCACCCCAATGGTCCTAACCCTTAGACCCTCAGTGGCACAGGATACACGGGGGTACAGCTCAGCAGAGGTGTGCCTGACCAGTTTGGTGGCTCTCAGTCTACCAGCTAAGCATCTGCTGCATGGTCCATGGTCAGCACGTACTGTCTAAGGAGAGGGGCCCAGCCAGGGAAGCAGGAAAAGACAAGACTCAGCTGAGGCTCTACAGATAGCTCCAGAGAGACTGCACTCGCTGTCGCAGAGGGTCATAGCCACAGAAGACCATATATGGTCACTAGACAAAACTGACTGTGGTTGAGAGAGAAAGGGGAAGGGGCCAGGGTGGGACAGAGAGAGGCCGAGGGCATGGAGCGATGGCACTCACTGTGTATTCTGCATGCTTTTTTCCATACCATTTCATCCACTTCCTGAACTCTCGGTCCATGGTCTGAGGGGGAAAAGGCATACAATTTGTTACAAACTCAGGGAGGCCAAGGCAGTGGAAGGTCCACAGGCTCTGCAAGATGTACTGTACAAGATAATGATACCTATCTACAGTGACCCTGCCGCCAAGCACGTGGGGAGGGGGGCAACCAGAGGAGAGGTTCCCAACCCTTCAACAGAGCCCCCAAAATCATCCTCTCCAGTCCCAGCAAGGCTGAACTCCATCCTGGGTGGAAGAGGGGTTGGGGGTTGCTGTGGATGTGCCCCAACAACTCCTAAGAGCTCATCCTCTCTCCATGAGGAAGCGGCCATTCCCACCAGGCCTACAGAGTGTGGTCATCCTGCAGCCCTGCAGAAGCCACCAGAACACACAGGCTCTCTTAGAGGTACTGGGTGTCACAAACACCAAGAAGCTCTTGGCCTGGAAGATGTGCCCAGACAGAGAAGCCCTAAGCAACAAGCACATGTGACTGCTCACCTCTGCGTACTTGGCTGGGATGTCCGCTTTCTCCACTCCGTAGTGATGCTTGCAGTTGGTGGCTGCAGCGACCTGAAGGACAACCTGCCCCACACCTTCAGCCAGAGAGACACACGTCAGAGTCTGTGTGACCTCCACAGACACCCAGTGGCCTCAGCCACATGACAATGCCCCTTGGTGTCAGAAAGAAAGTCACTCAAAGGCACAGACCTCTCACCAGAGGATGCCTGTGCAACTCCAGTACCCACAAGCCTTGTGTGAAGCTCAGCCCTCAGCAGTTTAGCAGGGCCTGGCTGTTCCCAGATGGAGAAGGCCCTCAGAAAGGCCTTCTTCACCTGAGTCATCTCCTGGACAGCTGTAACCACTGAGATGGCAGGTACCCTGACCTAACTCATCTGCTCAGGAATGGGAAACCCCAGAGGCTTCAACAGCTGGTGACTGCACCTGCTGGCCCCAGAGAAGCTAGGTCAAGGGGTCAAGGCTCTGAAGATGCTGCACACCACGACCCCACAAACACAGACACACACATACCACACACACAACCACCACACATACATACTAACACACACACACACCACCACCACCACACATACCACCACACACACACACACCACACATACCACCACACATATACACACACACACACACACACACACACCACCACACATAACACCACACACACACACACACACACACACACACACACACACACACACACTTGCAGGCCAATTCCACATTTCAAGCAGCACACACCAGCCACCTGACTGTCCTGGTCACAGTATTCTCAGTAATATATAACATGCTGCTAGGACCCACAGGAATAGAAAAGCCACATGTGACACAGAGCACCATAGGAGATGCAGGGCCGGCGGGAAGGCATCCCTCCAGTGTTAGTAGAGTGAGCCCCTAAGCCACAGTGCCTCAGGAGGGCTCTGAAAGATTAGGGACCCAGGAGGCTAACCCTCACAGCTGGACTAGCAGCTTCTAAGAGAGCTGGAGAGAGCAACTGTGTCCTTTCCAGCCTCTATGTCCTGTTCCTCAGCTACAGGAGAGGTGACCTGTACTTGACAGTCGTATGTCAACTTGACACAATCTACAGTTATCTGGAAGGAAGGAACCTCAATTGAGAAAACGCTTCCGTAACAGAGTATCTGGCTCTTTCTTAATTAGTGACAGAAAGGGGAGGGCTCAGACCCTTGTGGTGGCCCTGGGTTCTATCAGAAGGCTGCAGGCTGAGTATGGTGGTGCACACCTTCAGTCCCAGCAATCAGAGGCAGAGACAGGCGAATCTCTGAGTTTGAACCCAGCCTGGTCTACACACACAGTTCCAGGACAGCCAAGGCTACATAGAAAATAAAACCTGTCTTGAAAAACCAAGGGAGGGAGGGAGGGAGGAGAGAGAAGGATGGAATAAAGACAGAAAGCTGACTGAGAAGGTCAGAGGGAGCAAGCCAGTAAGCAGCACTCTCTATGGCCTCTGTATCAGCTCCTGCCTCCAGGTCCTGCCCTGTGTGAGTTCCTGTCCTGACTTCCTTCAGTGATGAACTCTGATCTGGCCAAGAAATCCTTTCCTCCCCAGTTTGCTTTTGGTCATGGGAGTTGATCAAACAAAAAACCCTAAGACATGCCCCAAGAAAAGTGAACATCACCAGAACCACAACCATGCAGGCAGCCCAGCAACACTGCTGTGTGTGTATGTGACCGTCTGTCTGTCTGTATGCACGTGTGTTAAGTGTCTGACCCAAGTGTGAGGCTGCACAGACCATTCCGTGACCAGAAGCCTTAATGATTCTGGTTAAGCAGCCACGACCCAAGAACCACTAGGTCCCAAGCTGGAGAAAGGATGAAGGCAGCCAGCAGGGTGGAGGGCTCTGGGGAGGAGGCTAGGCAGGAGCACTGGTGGTGCTAGGAGCCTCGCTCAGCCAGTGTCCTCCGTGAAAAGACCGTTCCAGGACTCATGTGCAGCTCAAAGACCATGCTGCAAGACACTCACCACTGCCCAGGTCTACAAACAGGTCATCTTCAGTCATCTTGATCTCATCAATCATCTGGGCCACCAGGTCAAAGGAAGTCTCCCCATACACCTCAGGGGAGAAGGGCTCGTAGTTGTTAAGCTTCTCCGGGTCAGTGACAGAGTGGTTGTATACCTGTTGCAGGATGTGCCGCAGGAGCCCATTGGACGGCCGAGTATTCAGCTTCATGGGCTGTGTAGTGCCCTTCCACTGCAGACAAGAGTGGACATGACCTGTTACACTCAACAGCAGCCAACAAACAGCAGCTGCCTGGCACCCAAAACGTGGGAGGCTGAGGCAGGAGGATAGCTAGCCTGGACTACATGTTAAGACCCTGAATCAAAAACCCAAAAGGTTGCCAGGCCCTGGTGTCGCACGCTTTTAATTCAGCATTTGGGAGGCAGAGGCAGGTGGATTTCTGAACTGAGGCCAGCCTAGTCTACAGAGTGAGTTCCAGGACAGCTGGGGCTACACGGAGAAAGCAAACAAACACATACAAAAGGTGTGCCTTAGTGGTGCAAAGCATGCTTAGTGGATTCATCCCAAAGACTGCAAACGGGAAACCGCTCACCGCAGTGCCAGAGCCAGTTCCCTCCACTCAATCCTGCCACTGGCTTCAAGCAACTCACCATGAAGGGCCACTTCTTTTTTTTTTTTTTTTTGGTTTTTTCGAGACAGGGTTTCTCTGTGTAGCCCGGGCTGTCCTGAAACTCACTCTGTAGAGCAGGCTGGCCTCGAACTCAGAAATCCACCTGCCTCTGCCTCCCAAGTGCTGGGATTAAAGGCATGTGCCACCACCGCCCGGCGAAGGGCCACTTCTGACTGGACCTTATAAGCTTCCTGGCCAAAGGCCACCCCTAGGTTCTAGAAGGCCCTCCTGACTCCAGGCTCCCTGGCAGGTATGCCCTCTCCTAGTGCACACCTCAGACCCTCTACGTTAGGAGAGTCTAAGTCACAGAGAAAAGAAAGCGGTGAAGAGCCGCAGCTCCTGACCACACTGTCAGGGTCCTACTCCTGCACCGAGTACCCTGGCTCTTATCACATCAAAGGAGGGTTCCTGTGGTGGTTTAAATATTCTTGGCCCAGGGAGTGGCACTATTAGGAGGTGTGGCCTTGTCTGAGGAAGTGTGTCACTATGAAGGCAGGCTTTAAGACTAGCTGCCTGGAAGATAGTCTGCTCCTAGCTTCCTTCGGATGAAGATGTAGAACTCTCAGCTCCTCCTGCACCATGCCTGCCTGGACGCTGCCATGCTCCTGCCTTGATGATAATGGACTGAACCTCTGAACCCGTAAGCCAGCCCCAGTTAAATGTTGTCCCTTCTAAGAGCTGCCTTGGTCATGGTGTCTCTTCACAGCAATGAAGTCCTAACTAAGACAGTTTGCCTTAGGGAAGAAGGGCTCTACCCTGGTCTTGTGGATATGGACACTCTGCCAGCCCACTTGGACAAGATGTGACAGTACAAGACAGCCCAGTTGAAGGGGTCCAGGCCCCAACCCTCCAGCTGCAGAAACGGTAGTGCAGCTGATTCAGTTGGTGTGTCTTACGGTAAGGTGGCAGTGGCGACGGCAGGATCAAGTGTCCAGTGGGCTGCAGCACAGAGCTGTACAAGTATCTTAGCTTAAGGACTCACAAAGCCACACTGTGACAGCCCCAGCCTCTCTAGACAGCCATGTCCTTCACAGGAGTGTGCCCTGATCCCATAGACCCCCCTATAATGGCTGGGTGCCTTCTAGAAAGCTCCCGCCCTGCGTGCTCAGTGGCCCAGCTCTGCTGCCTAGATCCAGCTTGTCAACTAAGGTGGGCGGGCAGGAGGGCAGATGAGCACAGTCTTATGCAGCCCTGCTGAGAGCAGGACACCCCACAGCAGGCAGAGCAGAGGCTCCAGGTTATGACCCAGCTGCGGGGAGGAGGAAGGCAGCCTTAGTTCAGGGAAGGTGCTGACTGCCTGCACCTTTGTGGCAGCAGAGGGACAGGCACAGAAGCAAGGGTCTGTCTGTGTAGCAGCAATAACCCCAAAAAGCTACTTGAGGAAGCCAGCTGGGTCTTGATGTCCTGCCACCTGACTCCCCTGCCTCACCATGCCAACTGCTCTACCTACCACTCTTTCACAGACTGCAGGAGGTCCTGGTGCTTGGCTACCCTGGGAGGCGCAGGAGCCAGCACCACACAACCCCAGTGGGAGTGGACAGCTTTGCAATGGGGAGCCGCTTACTTACCAGCTGGTGGATGCTGTCGATGGCCCGGTTGTATTTGTCACACAGCCTCTGCATGCTTTCAAAACTGAAAAAGGAAGGGGAGAGAGTGAGTGTGTTACTGGGCTGCAATGTACCCAGCTTTCACAGATGTGTAAAGCTGGACGAATGAATGCCCCACCAGAAGCCTCCAGAACACCAACACGGCAGGCCAGTCAGAGGCTCTGTGCTCAGACAGTCGCTGGCCACAGGACCAAGCCCAAGGGCGGTTTGGTAGCTCTACTTCACATATCAATTCCAGTCAGACTGTGCCACTTAGATGGGGAACTTTAAGAGCAAATCATAACAAAGACCTGGGCTAGGGCTGGGGAGATGGTTCAGCAGCTAATGAGCTTGTTACTAAGCATGAGGTCCTGAGTTTGAGTCCTCAGAGCCTACCTAAAGCAGGGCAGGGTGAGGTCCTGACTTCCCCATCCTTCTAAGGCAGAAGGGGGCAGGGCTGGCATGTGCATCACTGAAAACGAAGACACCATCTCAAACGAGGCGGAAGGTGGATAGCCTAGGCTCCCCTCTGAGCTGGAAGGAGCATGTGAGACAACAGGATGGGCACTGGCTCACAGACAACCCCAGATGTCAGGAGGTGGAATGCGGCAAAAATTTCCCTCCCAATCTATTTGCAGCAGGAGGCCTATGATTGGCCAGGAAAAAGGGAGGCAGAGCTAAGGGTGGCAGAGAGAAAGGAGACAGAAAGAAACTAGAGGGGCGGGGGAGGAGGGGAACAAAATGGCTGTGGACATGGATTCTCGTGGCATCAAGTAAGTAGGTAGATATGAAATCTAAAGGTTAGGGTGATTGGGATACCCTTCTTAATTGTGTGGGCATCTTGTGTAGTGAGATTTTATTGATATCTATAAATCCATTGGTTAGTTAACTTTAAGCATCTGGAGTTTTGATTTACTAAGTAAGTTACTGTAAGGTGGGTCCTCCAACAACCGGGTGGTCACGGCTCTGAAGAAACTAGCGGCTCCAGGGACGAGCAAACCAGACCTCGAAGCACAGCCACTGGTTGCTATGGGGCAAGCTAGAGAGGCTAGCCCGACGGAACCAGCTCAGGAGTTCCAGACCCACTGAAACAAAATGGGCTTAGTGGGGGAACATGGCAGCTGAGCCGGAAGCCAGCCAGATGCCTCATTTCTAATACTTCCTGCTACAGTGGAAAGATGCAGAGATGGACAATACTACAAGTTCAAGCCAGCCAGGGCTACACAGCGACACCTGTCTCCAAAAAAGAAAAGAAAGTAGAGTTGGAGCATGTGAGATAGCCTAGCAGTGTTCCCAGCACCCACATGGCGGATCAGGACCAGCAGTAACTTCAGCTCCAGGGGTCCTATGCCCTATTCTGGCCCCTATGGCTACTGCTTGCATATGGTGCAGACATACAAACAGGCAAATGTTCACACTCAAAGTAAAAATAATGAAGCCTTTTAAAAAGGAAGCAAGCTGCCGGGCGGTGGTGGCGCACGCCTTTAATCCCAGCACTTGGGAGGCAGAGGCAGGCGGATGGATTTCTGAGTTCGAGGCCAGCCTGGTCTACAAAGTGAGTTCCAGGACAGCCAGGGCTATACAGAGAAACCCTGTCTCGAAAAACCAAAAAAAAAAAAAAAAAAAAAAAAAAGGAAGCAAGCAGGCAGAATGCCTTGGATTGCATGGGCAGTGGAGGCCCTGCCCGTCTGTGGACTCCGGGCCGCCATTAGCAGGGACCAGGTGCAGGGTATCTGTAGCTTTTAGACAGGCCTGGGGCAGGACTCCTGAAATTTCTCTGAGGAGACTCCTGTGCACTTTGAACACCAGGCAGTAGAAGCACAGTTCTAGGGATAGGGGTGCCACTCCACACCCCACATGTTCAGGGACACCCTGAATGCCCAAAGAGCCCATGCTGGAGACATGAGGAGAAGCCTCATGCTGGGGACAAAATGCTCTAGAACACTAAGACACACAGACAGCCTCTCCCCATGTGAGGGAGTCACACATGCCACTTGATGCCCCAGCACTCTGGTGTGTTACAGTATGATGTGGACTGGGCCCAGTCAGTGTCTTTCTTTCTCTTCAAAGGAACCCAGGACAGCAGCAGCCACAGAACATGTCTTCCCTGAACTGGGAAAAGCCAAAGCAGGGCGAGGTGTTGGCACACACAACTGCAGTCCCAGCTACTTGGAATTTGAGTCACGTGAGCCCAGGAGTTTAGGTCACACTAGGTAAGCAAGCCTACTCGACTATCAGCGGGTGGAGGGTTCCACTGCAGGGTTCTGGGTGGGCTCCTCACGTGGAAAACGGAGTTTCCTGAGGTCCAGGACCTTCACAGAGGTGGTGAGATGGAGGGTTGGAGTTATCCCAACTCCATGACAGAGGCTTCTACCCTGGGGCAGTAGTGAGCTCCAGTCCACTTATACCCAGATGTTAGTCATAGGGCAGGGGCCCGAGCCAGGGGACTGTCCCATTGTCACTAAAGCTGGCTAGCTCAGGAGTCCTTTCTAATAATGAGGTCATAGGTTAAGCAAAGCTCTTCAGGCAGTGTCAAGTTGGGCAGGCTGAGTGGGGGCGGAGCCTGGGCTATCGCTTCAAGGACACACTAACTTGGCTCCAGGCAGCATTTCAGGGATGCCTTTGCTTCTATACCCACTGTGTTCGGGAGGAGAGGCCCTGGGTGCGCCCACTCGGCCCTCCAGCCCCGCTCACCTTCTGGTGTCATAGTCAATCAGGACGTAGTTCTCCATGGCCAGCTTCAGATCCGGGATTTCCTCACAGACCCACCTGAAACCGAACACAGAGCTGCTGCTGGCTTCAGCCTGCCTTCTGGAGTGTGAGTGTGTGTGCAAGTGTGCGTGTGTGTGCGTGTGTGTTACTATGCAAGTTCAATAACTATTGAGAAATCACACAGATTTTGAGGCCAGGGTCAGTATTGGAACTTAAAAAAGAAATAAATTCATGTATTACGGTAAAAAGAACATATTAGCCAGGCTCAGTGGTATAAGCCAGCCAATCCAACACTGTCGGGTGGGGCTGAGGCATAAAGCTCCAAATCTGAGGCCAGTCTGGGCTACATAATGGGACCTTTCTCCCCCCACCCCCCAAAAAAAGGGGTGGTGGAGGGCTGGCAAGATGGCTCACTGGGTAAGAGCAACCGTGACGCAGAACCAACACCCCAAGTTCAATCCTGGGACCTACGCAAGGAGAAGAAATTCCACCAAGTTGCCCTCTGCTCCTACCATGTGCCGTGGCATGTGTGCACACAGACAGATAAACCACACACAAACACAATTAAAAAATGCTGGAGGAGGGACCAGCCTTGGCAGGAAGATCAGGAGTTCAAGGCCATCCAAAACCAGCATGGGATGACCACCTGCACGCACGCGCACACTTTCTCTACACAGCCTTGACTGTCCTGAACGCACTACCTAGACCAAGCTGCAAACCAGGCTGGCCTCAAAATCATAGAGATACTCCTGCCTCTGGCCCCAAGTACGGCTGGGAGCCACTGCATGAGCCTAGCCAGCTTCCCTCCTCCAGCCATCTAGACACACTCTTCTACCAAAAGAGTTTCCTGGAAGCTTAGTCAGGTGGTTGGTGGGGTGTGGGTGGGCTTTCTTAGTTACTATTCGTGCACAGGGGTGGAGTTGGGTATGGATGCACTTGTGGATGTACAAGATAGGACGACACATGTACCACAGGACATATAGGGGTCAGAGGACATCTGCAGCTGGCCCCTCCTTCCATCTTCACTCACACGGCTTCCAGAGATAAACTGCCCTAGGCTGGTGCTATACCCAACTCATCGGCCTCTTTCCAGCCCAGGCTGGCCTGTAAGCCCCACTGCTTCTGCTGCCTCCACCTCAGAACACTCAATGGCAATCTAAGAGTCCCGTGTCTACGTCTGCCAGGGCTTCCCCAGTAATCTATGTCCACTATCACAGGAGCCACAGAGGGCAGAAGCTTTACAAAGAAGAGTGCAGATCCATCCCAACAGGCAGGTACCCTGGCACCATGTGTCTGCAGGTGTCACAGGAAGGAAGCCCTAATCAGTAACATCAAGCCTTAGTGGTCCTTACAGACTCCCATCTTTCTCCAATCCAAAGGTGGGGACTAGTGAAGGAAAGACAGGGGGACACAGAGACATCCCAAGTTCCATCTCACAGGAGGCAGCAGCTCAGAGGCTGCATGTGTGAGCGCTGGCCCCATCCCCACCATGGCACGGGGAACAAACAACTGAGGGTTTCCCAGACACAGAGTGTGACAGGGGCCATGGAGAGATGCCCTGCAGCTGGATGCCTCTGCCGGGGCTCCTCCTGCCACTTCCTGAGAGGTCCCAGTGAACAGAGCAGATATGCTGGGAACCTCAGGAAGCAGGTCCTGACCCCAGTGTTAACCCCACCCAGGACTCACCGGATAGTCTCGATAATCTCATGAGCAGCATCATGGTGCTTGTCCTGAAAGAGAAAACACTGCATAGTTGGTCCCACAACCCCACAGTGACACCCCAACTCCTCGTGTCCTCCAGTGCATACCCACAGCACCTGGACCCCACAGAGATGCTGACTCAACACATCCCCAGAGCTGGAGCCAGCTCAGAGCTTTGTCTCCCTACAAACCCACGAGTCTCACTCCAGCGTTCCCACCTACAGAATGGGAAACAGCACGTCCACCGGCCAGGACGAGGGCTGCGCCTGAAGTCAAGCTTCGCCCCAACATGACCACTCAGGGCCAGCTCTCAAACTTGTCACCGTAAGATGATGCACAAGGATGCCAATTACACACTCACAGAAAGCGACAGAGGGAGGAGGAAGGACAAGAAAGCAGGAGGTGCGACGCCCCCCTCAACCCGGCTGGCCAGTGACCCTATGAGCTTCCTGCCCTTCACATCCTGGGTTTGCACAGCCCCAGCTCCACCGGAGAAGTGCGCTGTAAAGTAATGAAGGCCACTGTACAATGATGAAGGCTGTAGGCCCGCCCCATGACAACGGGACACACAAACGCATGGCCAGGTCCACCAGAGCCCAGGCTCTTCACTCTGCTTGAGTCCTGGCCATCATCTCTGCTGCACAGTGACTCAGTGCTGTGTCCAGCACAGCCACAAGCTACATACAGATGCTAGCAAACAGTAAGTGGCCCTTGAACACTGATGTGGGCTCACAGTGTGCCACAACCCTAAGTCTCTAGACAGTCTCCTGCTGTGCTTGTCTGGAGGTGAGCCCACTAAGACAGGGGTCAGGGAGTGCTCATGGTAGGAAGGCTCATTAAGTCTGAGGCTGAGGAAGTGCATGACATTTCCATGATTCACAAGTGCTAGGGAAAGAAGACTGAACCAGGCAGCTGGTAGGGGAAACCCCAAGCTGCCCTGAGTCTCCCACACTCACTAAGTAACCCCATTGAACTCACAGTTCTCCTAAGCTATGAGATCAATTCTGTAGTCTGCGGCTGGTGCCCTGTCTGAGGTGAAGCAGTAACTGCACACGCTCCCCAGGGAAGCTGCTGTAGCGGGGCAGATGTGCTGGGACTCAATGCTCACCTCTCTCTCTTCACTGCATAACAACAACAAAGGCACTGGAGAACATGTGCATGAATGCATGCACAGGCAGGCATGCACACACGCACGCACGCACACTTTCATGTGCTCCACAGCTGTGAATAAATACCCAGTGTACCTAGTCTCCTCAGGATCAGCCTTGTGCTGAGGTTACCCAAACCACTCCTGAGCACCCACCCAGGGCGTAGGATGTCGGCCTGACGCCTTGGAGACTGGGAAGAACAGAGAGAGAATCTACTCAACACTGCTGGAGACAGGGCCTGCAACATGCAATACCGAGCCCGGGCCACTCTCTGGTAACTTGTTGGGTGCTCAATCCAGGTGGTTGTCACAGCTCTCGGGCAAGCATGGCACTGGCTCACCACAAGCTTGGACTCAGAAAGGTTTTCGAAATGCTGTGCAGCTGGAGAGGCGGCTAGGTGGTTGGAGCACTGACTGCTCTAGCAGAGGATCCATGTTCAATTCCCAGCACACACATGGTGGCTCACAACAGCCTGTCACTCCAGCTCCAGTGGATAGGATGCCCTCTTCTGGCTTCAATAGGCAGTGCATGGATGTGGTGCAGACACACATGCAGTAACACAACTATACACAGAAATTAAAAACATTTTGTAGAAGAGAAAAAAAAAAAAAGAAAAGAAATGCCTGGCTTTGCTAGGTCTACATAATGAGACTTAGTCTGAAAACAGAGCAAAGAAAGTTGGATCTGGTGGCACCCATGTCTCATCCTATCTCTCTGCAGGGTGCAGGCAGGCCTGGAATAAATAGATCTTTTTTTTTTTCTTTTAATACCTTTAATCCGAGCACTCAGGAGGCAGAAGCAGGAGGATCTCTATGAGTTCACGGCCAGTCTGGTCTACAGAGCTAGTTCCAGGACAGCCAGCACTACGCAGAGAAACCCTGTGTTTTTGGGGTTTTTTTTATTATTGTTGTTGTTTGGGGGGGGGGCAGGGACAGAAATGAAAGAGAGGAGGGGAGAAAAAGAGGAGGATTCCCTCAGCCTAGAGCATCCCTGGACAGTATCAGAAGGGCTCTAAACACACTGGTGGTCTCTAGAGAGGGCCTGGTGGGTACATGGCTCAGCACACACTTGCCTACCATGCACAAGGCAAAGTTCCAGTCCTAGTGGGCTGTCAACAAAAAACACTAGTGTGTGAGCCTGTGCACTCAGGAGAGAACCCATGGCCTCACTCGTGCTCTGCAAGGCCTCCAAATCCATGCAATGACCCCAATCCTTGGCGCTCTGAGGCTCTCCTGGCTCGACCTCCCAAGGGTTGGGACTGGTTATCTTGCAGACTCTTATGGCTTCCCAACTTACTGAAGAGCAGACCACACTGATTTTTGTTGGGCCTACTATGTCCACTCACAGTCCTGAGCTTACAAACTAAGAAGAGCAGATTCTTTCAGCTGTGTCCATGCCCTGGGCAGTCACTGGCCCTAGGAAAGGGATAAACATGTAGCCACCTGGGAAGGAGGGAATATGCTGAGCACAGCCCCGGAGCCTGGGTTCTAGAGAAATGCTGGTCTCTTTGTACAGGGACAGCCCACACCTGGTACAGCACCAGGAACTCACTGCTGAGTGCCTAAGACAGTTTGCTTTTTTTCTTTCCCAGACCTTGTGAACAGCTGCCGAGCGACTTCAGTCCTTTTTGGATTTGTGAGCAGGACCAGCAGTATGGCCCGGCTAACCTGAAATGCCTAACCCTGCCCTGGCCTCCTGAGTGCTGCTGGGGTCACCAAACCACAGCAGCTCATTCCTTCCACAAAACAACACCCAAGTGGTTAGGGGCAGTAACACATATCTTTAGTCACAGCAGAGACAGAGGCAGGGGGATCTCTGAGTTCAAGGCTAGCCTGGTCTACAAAGTGAATTCCAAGACAGCCAGGACAATATGGAGAGACCCTGTGTGAAGAAACAAACAAACACAACACTATCTTCTGTGGCCGCCAAATACCATCCCAGCAAGTGTTACACGGGAAGGTGTGGGAGGTTGCTCCAAACCCTCCTGGACTTGCCCCAACCAATGACCATCAACAGCTCAGAGCACATGCAGGGTGACTAACAGAGCATCACTGAGCGAGGGCAGGAGAGGCAGGGCCTCACACAGATCAATCGCAGGACAGGGCCCTCGATCAAGGATCAGCTCAAAGGAGTCCATAGCTCCATCCCAGCACCAAAGGCTGGTGGGAGACAGAGCATGACCACTGGGACGCCCCAGTGGGTGACCCCAAGGCAAGCACCCAGCAAAGCAGCCTGAAGACAGTAGTGGAACCATGACCTCAGTCATTAGCAAACATAGTCCCACACAAAGGGGACTAAGGACCCTGGCTCCAGGTGGGCAGCTTAGCCAAATGTACCGCACTAACCACTTTTGGTGTCCCACATGGCCCTGCACACTGCACCTGTCAAAGGAAGGAGACCTTAGAAAAGACCACACAGGGTTATGATCATATCACATATACAGGCTCAACCTGACGGGCTGTCCCAAGAATGCACACCACATTCCAGGCTTACACACACACACACACAGAAAGGAGGAAGAGGAGGGGAAGGGAGACAGTCCATAACTTTCTGGTAGCTTTATAGTAGGGGGCCCATGATGCTGTCACGGCTAGCCTCCAACTTTTGGGCTCAAGCAATCTCCCTGCCCCAGGCTCCCAAGCAGCTGGGGCCACAGACACACCCAGCCTAGAGAACATTGGATGTTTTTTTTTTTTGGGGGGGAGAGGTTTGACCCTGAACTCAAAAGTCCACAAAGGGCCCCAGGACCTGGCCCAGCTCCAGGGCACTAACTCACAGCACACATGGCATGGGGACACCCAGCTTCCTAGCTGCCCACCTTCCTGAAGGCAAGAAGTGGGTACGGAATGGGGACTCAAAGGCCCACATAAGGACAAGTGTCTTGCTCACAAGGACAGAGATGAGGCCAGAGGCAGCCTATCTGGGCCAGCTGCCTGTAGCCACAAGGGTTTCTGCTGAACACATGCCAAGCTGGTCTCTGAGGTCTTCAAAGGGGACTGACACCACCTAGCCAGGTCTATTAAGTGACATAGGTCAGTCAACAGACAAGAGTGACTACATGGTAACCGTCAGGACACTGATGTGTCCTCCCTTCTTGCAGGCCACTCCTCCCTCAGGGTGTGAGGGCAAAGGACAGGGGCTTGGTTACTCTTGTCTTAGGAGAGCTGGGATAAGCCCTGAGGGAGGGGCAAGCAGCCCTGCCCAGACAGCAGCAAGATAGCAGGCACTACACTGGGGCACTTGGGCAGCTGAGAGTAGGCACAGGGACCACAGACACCAAGAGATCACAGCACTTGGCCTGCAATCAAAAGAAAAGGTAACAAGTCAGGCAGTGGCAGCACCTGTAACACCAGCGGGAGTGTGGGGACTGGGGACTGGAGCTTGCTGGCTTCCAGTCTACCTAAGAAGGCAAATCATCAAGTTCAGCAAAGGACCCTGCCTCAAAGGGACAGATAGGGACATAAGAGGGTACAGCAACCTCCTCTGTCTTCCACCCTCACACGTAGTGAATACCTGTGCACAGTAAATAAAATTCAATCTTTAAAAAAAAAAGTTGCCTGGTGTACATGAAAAAGTTGCCCTTTTCCATCTTGGTGCAACCCCAGTCTATTCTGTCACTCTATCCTAGTATGGAGGTGAAACAAGTTCATCTTTCAATGCCTAAGACCTGGACTGGACGTCTCCACACTCAAATACCACAAGCCAGGGGCGACAGGACCACAGTGTGTAGCTCTGCAATAGGAGCTGTCAGAACAGATAATCCTGAGACAGAAAGTTAGCTGGGGACACATGACTGCTCATGGTGGTTATGGACTATTCTAGAACTAGAGAGCTGTAATAGCTGCCTGACCTCTGATTATTCCGCAGACCTATTAGGTAACCTGTCTAGAGTGCTGGTTTTGGAGTGCTGGGACTTCCCACAAGTGGGCAGGTGCTCTCCCTCTGAGCTGGAACATAGCTTAGTGGGCCCAGCACTCCCTAGAGTGCACAAAACCCTGGGATCTGTCGATAGCACCATGTAAACCAGGTCAGTGTCATCTCAGCACTCTGGAGGTGAGGGACAGAGTCAGGAGTCAAGAGACACAGAGAAAGGGGAGGGAAGAGGTGGAGGAGGGGGGTAAGGAGGGAGGAGGCCTGTGCTCCAGTAACTGCATGACGCTCCCTCCTTCAACAGGTCTACCCTACCTGTGCCCCTGGCATACCACACCACTAGCAGAGCAGCCAGTGGTAGTTGTGGTAGTCCAGCCTGTGTAAGGACCTCAGAAGGTAGTCACACTTTAGCCCCAGAGCTGGTGCCCACTGTTTGGGTTAAGCTAGCAACAGGCCAACACTGAGGTGGGTGGACACCTGTACTGAACACAGTCAGACAATGTTCTGGAAAGATAACCAACCTGGCTTGCATAACGAGAACCATACAAAAAGGAGGACAGGTCTGCTCCAACAAACAGATCACTTATCCAACCTGAGATATGGGATGGCATACCTGTGTCTCTGATACCCAGAATCCAACTCTGCAGGGGCCCAGTGCCCAAGTTTCCCCTCTTCCCAGTTATGACAACCACAAATGTCACTAGGCATCACCAAGTGTCAATTAAGGACAGACACCCCTGCTCCTACCCATGAGAATGGCTGGCTAACCTTTCCATATGGCAGAAGTAACGACATCTGCCAGAGTGTCACATACCCCACAGGGAATGCTGTGGAGAGGTGGGCCTTCCTCACTAACTTAACAACTTCATGTGTAACTTGAAGCCAGCAAGATCTCTCATACCTATATTCATAGCAGTTAGAAGAACAAGACAGGATTGCTCCAAGTTTGAAGCTAGCCTGGGCTACATGGTGAGTGCCAAACTGCCCTGGGTATGGAATCAGACCATCTCGGAAAAGTCCAACTTGAAAAAGGGCAGTGCTCCCTCCCATGCAGAGGCCTAGTTGGTGGTTTCCCCGGCAGTCCCTCACTCTCATCATGAACACAGTAAGTGGTCTGAAAGGCAAGCGCAGAGCCAGTGTTTCACACTGCCAAACATGGAAGCCCACCACTATCATCCTTTCCCTTCTGGAGAAGGTCACTGGCCCACACAGACAGGCTAACGGTCAACCCACCTCCTGCCCATGTGAACACAGATTAGCCAGGACACTTATCCGAAGAGGTCAGCAGGAGAAAATACCTTCTGAGTCACGCTGAGGCTGGCTCATTCTACCCACAGCACGACTCACTCAGCCACCCACGGGACTCCTGAACTCATCAGAAGGGACATGCCAGCACACATGGCCTACTGAGTCACCATCAGGAAGACTGCCCTAACCCTACCTCTCAGGTTTGTCCCCTAAGCTGCCTGCCTGCCAAGAAAACAGCTAAAAATGACATCTGCATCATTTCTGCCAAAGGGGTTATTCTGTGGGGTCCCAGAGCCCTACACTGCTCTAAGGATGGTGACCCCCTCCCACCTGTCACTTCTCCAAACCTGGTCCCCAAACTAGGTATTTCTGAGTGTGAACAGCAAGGCTGCTCAGTTCCTCTAAGACACTGGGCCACCAGCCCAGGTTCATGACTGCTACACTCAGTCCCCAATCTGTCTGTCAAGTCCCAGAGCTTGCGGTCATCAACGTCTGTCTATCCTCTGTGCCCCAGGAACACCAAAGGCAGCTTACAGGTGCTTTTTACAACGGATCATAAAGTCAGACCTGGTGGTACACACCTAGCATCCCAGCACTCTGGTGGGGAGGCAGGAGGATGAAGGCCAGTCGGATTATGTTGAGACCTCATCGCAAAACAAATGGAATAGACTGGGAAGATCTGTAGGTGGGTGGGCCTGGCCTTTTCCCAACGCCTCAGTAATGGGATCACAGGGCAACAGGAGATTTTTCTGTTTGCTTGATTATTGGGGGAAAGGACCTGATTCAAGAGTCTGATGCATGTGGGGCTGGCTGGCATGGAACTCAGTGTATAGTCAAAGCTGGTCTTGAACTCCTGATCCTCCTGCCTCCTGGGAGCTAGCATGGCAGACCTGACACTGTTTGGTGTGTGCCAAGGCCCTAGCTCCCCACCCCACCACCTGCTGGCTCGTGGATAGAGAGCAGTGTGACAGCCACAGCTGGAAGGGGCCTGTAGATGTCCGGAGCAGGGCTGGGCCAGCAGAGCCAATCTTGCCAAGTGAGATCTGGGCCAGCAAGGGAAAGGCGCTAGGCGGTCATCCCCAGCCGCCACTGGAAAGGCAGTTCCCGCCAGGCTCACATGAGAGGGCGACTGGGCCAGTGTCACTGGGTAAACTTTCAGCCTTTGTCACCAGGGGACAGAGCAGAGGCCAACTAGGAACATCATTCCACCAGGCACCAACAAGGTTGTAGTGTTTTAGCCCTTCAAATTCATATATGACAACTTTGGGGATGCGGCCCAGTGACTGTCCACTTGGTACAGACCAAGCAGCCCATTTCTTAGTATCCACAGGGACAGCTTCAGCTTGAACAAGACCACCTGCAGATGTCCGGAGCTCACAGAGTCTAATCTCCCCCTTCCCTCCAACACACACACACACACACACACACACACACACACACACACACACACAATCCCATCATCCCAACTAGCACTTGGAGCAGAAGCAGAATATCACTGCAAGTTCAAGGCCAGCCTGGGCTACAGGTCAGCCACTATATAATGAGACCAAACAAACAATAGAAAAAGAAACACTGGGCCAGCACAGGCATCCTGTGACCAACAGAATGAACAATCACCCATGTTGGCTCACTGCCCAAAGGATGCTGCCCAACTAAAAGAAAGACTAGGGGCAGCCTCAAGCCCTCAAGACAGCGTGGGTGGGCAGGCCTCAGACACATTCTCCCGGGTGAACACTGCTCAGCTGATCATTCACTGGACTTTCTGGAAAAAAACACTAGCAGAGAACACAATGTGACAGCCAAGGAGGTAGGAGGCAGATGACAGAGGGACCCTGGAGGGGAGGCTAGAGTGGCTAAAGTATGCCGCGCTTCAACTGTGACAGTGACCACAAGTCACAGAACTACCCAGCAAAGGGTGGCTAGTCAGCACGGCCATGTCTGAAAAACACTAAGGAGTTGTTCCTCTCTTCCAGACAGTCTCACCAGACAACCTGCCAGACTTCCCGCGGCCCCTCGAGACTCCACCAACACGAGGGGACAACTTTTCCCCTTTCCCACAGTCCTTCCAGTCGTGGTAACAAGAGGGTACAAGCCTCCCCAATTTCCAGACTCTTTCTAGACAGGCCACCAGCCTGGAACCCACTGTATAGACCAGGTTGGTCTGGAGCTGCTCCTGCCTCTGCCCAGTGCCACAATTAAGAAGGGTGTGCCGCTGGGCGGTGGTGGCGCACGCCTTTAATCCCAGCACTTGGGAGGCAGAGGCAGGCGGATCTCTGAGTTCGAGGCCAGCCTGGTCTACAGAGTGAGTTCCAGGACAGCCAGGGCTACACAGAGAAACCCTGTCTCGAAAAAACAAAACAAAACAAAAAAAAAAAAAGGGTGTGCCACCAAGGCCAGCACATACAGACAGGAATTTTTACATTCTTACTACAGAGAACTTGTGGAAGTTGGTACTCTCCCTTCTGCCCTGTCCCAACAAATGGAACTCAGATCACAGGACTCTGCTGCTGAGGCAGCCTGCTGACCTCGGAAGAATTGAGTGGACACCTGTGGGAACTCTCAAGGACACACAGGGCCGCCCAATGAGAGGCAGTGGACAGGTGCAAGGCATCCCAGGATGCACCGGTCCACTAGATCCCAGTGAGGATGTGAACTCAGCAGCACCCAGGGAACCCCGCTGCTTCCTTTGCTACTCAAAGCACACAAAGGCCCACCAGGGCCAGGACCCTGACCTCCACGGGCCCTCCTGGACTTCAGGACCCGTTTGCCTCTGGCACTTCCACTTTGCCTGTCGTTTTCTCAAGGGTCACTGGGATTAGGAGATAACACCCACAACTTTGCAGAGTCTCACCAGCCCTGCCCACCAGCCTGAGGGGACAACCTCCAGACTTCTTCAGTCCCCTCTAGCCATGCCACCAACATTAGGAGACAACTGCTCCAGCTTTCCACGGAACCTCCAGGCCAATCCACCAACATCACACGACACATGAGGTACAAACTGAAATGACAAGCTCTCTAATTTCTCAGGTCCTTTCAGCCGGGCCCCCTGACATGAAAGAACAACTCTTCAGAGCCCTCCTAGCATGCCACGAACGTGGGGCACAATCTAAACTGGCATGAAGGGGCCAACCTCCCTGACTTCCTAGGGTTCCTTTTAACATCTGCCTATACCACCAGAAGATGACAACATACAAGGGCGTAGGGACAACAGGAGAAGGCAGCACGATAAGATACAGAAGACAGATGGGGGGACGTAAGGTGACAACTTCAAGTGACAACATGAGGGTTCGCCGCGAAGACAAGGCGTCCCCGACTTCCCAGACCCTATACCCCTGCCCACAATGTCGGCCCAGACTCAGGTTCTCCAAGGCTGGAGACGCGGGGCTCCGGGCCGGCGGCGGCGACAGCGCGACGGGTCCGCGTCCGGGCAACGGCAGGCGCGGGCGCGGGCCGGGAACGGCCGAGGACCCGCCGCCGCCGCGGAGCCGCGGAGCCCCACGACTCCCACCCCCGGGTTCTCCGCAAGTACACTCACGTAGACCGGCAGCGGCCACGGGTAGACGGCGGGCTCGGCGCCCACAGGCGACTTGAGCCTCAGCTCCAGCTTCTCGCCCATGTCGGCGCGCGCGGCCGCCGCACCATGCTAGGCGGGCGGTTGGGGGAGGGGCGGGCCGCCGGCGGGAAGCCGGGCGGGCGGACGCGGGCGGACGCGGGGCGGACGGCGGAGGACAGACGGCCCGGCCTGTGCGCCGGCCGCCGCTCCCGTGTAGCCCCAGCTCCCCTCTTTGTAGGAGTCACAGGCCCGGGGCGTCTAGCGCCGCCGCCATCTTGGGCCGGCGTGAGGAGAAGGCACAATGAGCCGGGGGTCGGGCTGAACCACTCGGCGCGCGCGCGCGGGGGAGGCCGGGAGCCAAGAGGCGGTGCGCGCCCAGAGCCTCCGCCCGCCGCGCCGCGCGCACCACCCCTCACACGCCACGCCCCCTTGGACTCGCCCGCCTCCGGCGACGCACGCACGTACTACGCAAGGGGCGCACGCACGTCCTCGGTTGCCCTCGGATACGGCCGCCAACCGGAAGCGGGGACCCGGGGAAACCCTGCAGAGGAAAGCCAGAGGGACCCGGCGGGGACAAGTTCAAATCCCAATTGTGCAGGCTCGCTTTGCTTTTTTCTTTTCTTTCCATTTCCTTTTCTTTCTTTTCCCTTCCCATCCCTTTTCTGTTTTTCCGAGTTTTTTTTCTTCCTTTTCCTTTTTTTTTTTTTTTTTTTTTTTTTTTTTTTGGTTTTTCGAGACAGACTTTCTCTGTATAGCCCGGGCTGTCCTGGAACTCACTCTGTAGACCAGACCAGCCTCGAACTCAGAAATCCGCCTGCCTCTGCCTCCCAAGTGCTGGGATTAAAGGCGTGCGCCACCACCGCCCAGCTATAATGAATTCCAAGAGTTCCAACACCCTCTCCTGGCCTCTGCATGCACCTGGCAGCACACATCCTGGGAGGGGCACATTCCTTAGTTAGAGGACACTTGCTGGATTAACATTCAGAGGAGAAAGGGAGAGGCTGATTAACATTCCTAAAACGATGGGGTGGGGTGGGGAACCCACCTGGGGGTGCGGAAGGACCAGAGCACGTAGACAGACAAGGGAGGTCCTTGTCAGCTCATTCCCCAAAGACCAATCAGTTTAAAAGTCACACTGTTCTGCCAATCATATTGTACCTAGTCACTGTTTCTGTGTTCTACCCCCTAGACCGTATAAAAGGTATTCTTGAGCTAAGAACTCGGGGTTCTCTCTTCTTGCTTGCATGCAAGGGAACCCTCGTATACTGGAATCATTAAACCTCATGCTGGTTGCATAAAGATCGGCGTCTCGTGAGTCACTGGGTGGTCATAATCTCTTGAGTGGGGATCTGCCCTATCCGGGGGCCTTTCAAAGCAAAACAGTCATACACATTTAAAAAAAAAAAAAAAAGTTGTGTGCCACCACCGCCTGGCCATTCCAATCTTTCTAATACTAAAGTCCCTCCCCGGAAACCTTCTGAAAGTAAGTTACCTTCAGGGGAGCTGATGACAGCTAGTCAGCTGCTTTTGTATAGCTGCTTCCCTCTTCCTACATTACATGGATTTAATCAAGGGGAGACGGTTCACACCCCTCATTCTAGCACTTGCCAGCGCCAAAAGAAGGATCAGTAGCTAGAAGCCATGCTGACCTACCCAGAACATTCCAAGCCAGCCTGGGCAATGCAATGAGCCCTCGTTCCAAAACCTTAAATGATGTGGTAAAAGACTCTGGCTTGGTATGATGTAAGCACGTCAAAAAACTGAACTTGCCAGTCTTGGTAACACATACATTACACAGGGCTCTTGAGGCAGAGGCAGGTGGATAGCCTGGTCTTGAGCCTGAGCTGAGGTTATCCTTTCCAGAAGTCTGCATTGGATCTTCCTGGATTGCTCTATTGTTTGATTTGTTGGCGTCTACGTTGGGTTTTGTTATCTTGTTTTACTTTTTTTATTTCGAGAGGAGCTCATTGTGTAGCCTTGAAAGTTGTTCTGTAGCCCGGGCTGGCCTTAAGCTCACAGAGATCCGCCTGAGTGCAGAGATAAAGGCCTGCGCCGCCATGTCCCTTCTGCTTTGCTATGTTGTCGTTGCTGGTGGTGTTTTGAGATGCTCTTCCGTGGGCCCGAAGGACCTCAAACGCCTTTTCTTTTTTTTTTTTTTTTTTTTTTGGTTTTTCGAGACAGGGTTTCTCTGTGTAGCTTGGGCTGTCCTGGAACTCACTCTGTAGACCAGGCCGGCCTCGAACTCAGAAATCCGCCTGCCTCTGCCTCCCAAGTGCTGGGATTAAAGGCGTGCGCCACCACGGCCCGGCTCAAACGCCTTTTCTTTTCCTTGTTTCCTGTTAAGTCTCCGGAAATGAACTGGAGCAAATACTCTCCTGCTAAACTAAGACCAAACCTTGAGCCGCAGCCCCCCAGCCTGGGGCTGCGGTGCGGTGCCAAGTGTGAGCATTCTTTATCGGACCTCACGCCCTCATCTTCAGAGGGTGTCAGTGTTCTTATTTGACTTGACCTTACTCTAGGGGATTCCTACCCCGGTTACTCTGCGTGGTGGCTATCAGTTTCCACTTTCCCTTGTGTTGTCCAGAGCGGAGCTCATCTTTCCCTACAAGACAATGTCCCATCGCTGTGACTCCTAAGCCAACTTCAGTATTACTGGAGTGAATTTCCCAGGTCCTTCGTGCTTTCATCGCCAGAGCTAAAGGTGTAACCTGGTGTCTCCTAGAAGCTAGGGCCAGTACTTCCTCATCAAACAGTCCCCCAGTCTCTCTCTGAGGATTCTAGGCGAGGCTCCACCCTGAGCACGCCCCCACACCCCCTGGAGGCAGGGCTCGGCCCTAGCTACGCCCCATCCCTCATTGGAGAATTCTAGGTAGGGTTCCACCCCTGTCCATACTCCCAGCTCCTCACTGCAGCATTCTGCACCGGAGCCCTACTCATGGGCTACACCTCGGTCTTGAGTTGTTGAGATTTAGTGTCCCTATGTTGTCCAGGGAAGTTTTAACTCATGGTCTTCCTGCCCCGGCACGCCAAGTGCTGAATATGGAGGGTTCCCTGCGGCATGTCGGGGCTGGGATGTGAGGGTTATGTATGCCTAGGACCTTAAGAGGACACCCCACCCGTGCCCAGATATCCTTTTACTTTTTGTTACCAAACTCAGCTCATGACCTGAAAGAACCAAGAGAAAAGCTAGGTCCGGAAGGAGAGGCAAGTCCCCTCCCCCACACCCCGGTTCCAGAGGGAGAGGGAAGTCCCCCTCGTCCCCCCCCTCCCCCGTCCCTGTCTTTGAAGTTCCTCTGCAGCTTCTTTCGCTTTCTCGATTTCAAGGCTGCTGGCCGGTTCTGCTAATTTTGGGCAGAGAGCCCACAGGATCCTGTGAGTCACATCTTAAAATAAACCTCCGTATCTATATGTGTGCGCACTCGACTCTATTTCTGGAAGCCTGAGTAATAGCCGAGGAAGCCGGGGGTTTGTGCCGTCAGCCACTCCCTCCCAGTCAGCGCTGTGCCTGGACTACCCAAGTGCGCTCAAGAGTGGGTGGTAAAAGTTCCAGACCAACCAACGCCGGACTTGGGGATCAGTAGGTAGAGGGCTGACCTGGGACGTGAGTAGCCCTGAGCTGCACAGAACCGGCAACTCATAAACTGGGTGTAGCGAACTAGCCTATCACCCAACCCAGCAGTGGGAGGTGCAGGCAGAGGGGTAGAGTCCAAGGCTACCCTCAGTTACACAATGATCTTGAGCTCATCCTGGTCTACACGAGACCCTACTTTTTAAAAAGAGGAGATAGGGCTAGAGAGATCAGTTAAGAGCACTTGCTGCTTTTCCAGAGTTCCTGAGTTCAGTTCTCAGCAACCACATAGTGGCTCACAACCAGCTACAACGGGATCTGCTGCCCTCTTCTGTCGTGCAGGAGACAGAGCACTCATATATATTAATAAATCTTTAAAAACAAAACAGGGACCTAGTGTCGCGTCTCAGATGGAGAGGGATGGAGGAAGACACGGCACATCAAGCTCAGGCCTCCATACACACCGGAAACACATACATACATAAAGAGAAGAAAAAGGCCAGAGGAATGGCTCAGTTGCTGAGGACTTTGTCTTGCAAAAACAAGAATCCTGTTTTTAGTCCTGGCACTGTGGCTGGCACCTGTCAGGGACTGGAAAAGGACAGGAGTCTAATTGATGAGTTCCAGGCTAGGAGAAACTCAGGCTCAAAAGATGTGAGCAGCATTCCTAAGGATCACACCTGAGGCTATCCTCTGAGGATCACTCCTGAGGCTGTCCTTTGAGGTTCGCACCTGAGGCTATCCTCTGAGGTTCATACCTGAGGCTATCCTCTGAGGTTCATACCTGAGGCTATCCTCTGAGGATCGACCTGAGGCTATCCTCTGACCGCCACACCTGCCCACCCATACATGCACCTGCAGGCACATGCAAACACAATACAGAGTAACTACATAAATTATTTAAAGAGCAAAAAACAGGCCAGGTGTGATGGCAAACGCCTTTAATCCAACACTCTTGGAGACATGTAGGCTGACCTCTGTGAGTTCAAGGCCAGCCTAGTCTAGAGGAGGCTCCAGGATAGCCAGGGCTACACAGAGAATCTGTCTTGGAAAAAAAAAAAAAAAAGCAGAAAAAAAATAGAAAAAGATAAAAGGCAGGTGTCAGAGTGATGGCTTACTGGTTACAGGTACTGGCTGCCCTTCAATTCCCAGCACCCACATGGAGGCTCACAAACACCTGTGACTCCAACTTCAGGGCATCCGATGCACCATTCTGGCCTCTCCAAGGACTTGTATGCATGTGGTCCACAGACGTGCATGAAGGCAAAACACATAAAATAAAAATAAATCTCTTTTGATTTTTTTGCTCAACATCACAGGAGGCCCAGGGATGCTGGCTTCTGTTCTCAGGGGTGTCACGCCTGACAATCAGTGGCTGTCTCAGGTGTCTCTGTCACACCACATCCCACCCCAAGCCATGCACAGTCGTAGTCACTTAAGGCCTTGGTGAGGTAACTTCCTGAGAAAGACAGCTTAGGAAAGGAGGATGTTGGCCTGCAATGGCAAAGCCCTGGTGGCCGGCCTCTGTACCTTGTGGGCCGCAGGCCTCACATCATGCATGCAAAGAACTCAAACTTAAAAAAAAAAAAAAAAAAACCTGGGCATGGGGCTCACACCTTTAATCCTAGCCCTTGGGAGGAAGAGGCAGGTGGATCTCTGTGAGTTCAAGGCCAGCCTGGTCTACAGATCAAATTCCAAGACAGCCAGGGATACACAGAGAAAAAAAAAACCCAGCCAGGCGGTGGTGGTGCACGCCTTTAATCCCAGCACTTGGGAGACAGAGCAGGTGGATTTCTGAGTTCGAGGCCAGCCTGGTCTACAGAGTGAGTTCCAGGACAGCCAGGGCTACACAGAGAAACCCTGTCTCGAAAAAACTAAAAAAAAAAAAAAAAAAAAAAACCCACCACACAAATAAATAATAACATAAATAGTTGGAGGTGGTGGCACGTCTTTACCTCCAGCACTTGGGAAGGAGACGCAGGTAGTCACTCCAGAACAGCCGAAGCTACACAATGAGATCCTGTCTATTTAAAAAAATGATTAATTTAAATAAATACATAAATCTTTAAACATTTAAAAAACTAAAACAGGACTGGAGAGATGGCTCAGAGATTAAGAGCACTGACTTCCAGAGGTCCTGAGTTCAATTCCCAGCAAGCACATGGTGGCTAACATCTGTAATGGGATTCAATGCCCTCTGCTGGTGTGTCTGAAGACAGTGACAGTATATTCATACACATAAAATAAATAACTCTTTAAAAAAAAAAAAACTAAAACAAACATACTAAAAATCCATGCTGAAACACCCTGAGCAAAGGCAGCTTGGGCAGGAAGATCTATCTCATCTTACAGGTGTACTGTAAGCTGGGAACCTGGAGGCAGGACCTAGGCAGAGGAACGGAGGAATGCTGCGGACTGGCTTGCTCTCCACGGCCTGCTCATTCTACTGGATTCTCATTTCAAGTCTCAACCAAGAAAACGGCCCAGAGGCTAGTCTGCTTAGCGACATTACCCAATCGATGCTCTCTCTTCCAAGATGACTCTAGCTGTCTCAAGTTGATGTAAACCTACACAGAACAAAACCAACCAAGGCTGTGGAGATGCTTTAGGTAAAGGTGTTTGCTGGCAAGCCAGAGTCCGATCTCCGAGACCCTGGCAATGGATAGAACCGACTTCTGCAAACTGCTCACTGATCGCCACGTGCACACAGGCAATGTCATGAAGAGTTCTTTCAAAGTATCTGTTTCTTCTGAGTCAGGGTTTCTCTGTGTATCCCTGGCTGTCCTGGAACTCACTACATAAATCAGGCTGACCCTGAACTCAGAGAGATCTGCCTGCCTCTGGCTTCGAAGTGCTGGGATTAATGGCATGCAACACTCACTAGACCTGAATTAAAAAAAAAAAAAATTAAATAATCAAATACCAGAGGACAAGGGAGATGACTCAGGTGGTAAAGTGCCCGCCATGCAGGCTTGAGGGTCAGAGTTTGATTCTCAGAACCCACAATAGATCCAGCAATAGTGGTGCACACTTGTAATCGCTCCCAGAGTTAAGGAGGAAGAATGGGAGGATCCCTGGAATTCCTGGGGCCAGCCAGCCAAGTCGGACCCATGAGCTCAAGAGTTGGATGTGATTTGAGGAACCAGACCCAAGGTTGAACTCTGGCTTTCACACGTGAACACTTGTACACGTGTGCACAGCAAATCTTGGGTTGTCACTGAAACTCCTTAGGAACAGGAATTAGACAAGATCCAGGTAGGGGGCGGGATCCCCGATGCTTGGCATCGGAATAGAAACAGCACAGAGGTATTTCAGCACCACGGAGAGCTCCACACGATGTCTGTGGGGAGGCCTTCATCCCCATCGAGGGCGGCAGGGACTGTTTTCTGAGCAAGAGAGGCTCTAGAGGGCAGCAAGGACTTTTTAATTGGGAAGGTGGATACATTCAACCTGCTTTTTATTTTCTCTTTTCGATTTATTTATTTTAAGTGTATGTGTGTTTAACCTGCATGTACTTGTGTGACTGGGGTCCATGGAGGCCAGAAGGACTTGGATCCCCTGGAACTGGAATTACATGTGGTTGTGAACCACTATGTTAATTGAACCTGGGAACCACCTGGGAATTGAACCTCTGTCCTCTGGAAAAGCTCCAAATGTTCTTAACTGCTGAGCCGTCTCTTCAGAGCCCTCCTCCATGTTGAATTCCTCTGTTGTTGCTATGCTGCTCTGGCTGACCTGAAACTTATTGAGTACAGCAGGGTGACCTCCCACCCACACAGATCCACCCGACTCCTCCTCTGCTGTACTGGGGTTAAAGTCATGAGCCACCACACCTGACTCTTTTTATTTTGTTAAAATCTTATTTTGATTTGGATTCAAGCATGTGGATCCGTACCTACGGAGGTCAGAAGAAGCAAAAGACACCCTGGACCTGGAGTTACAGGTTGAGGCCCACATGTGTTCTGGGAGTAGAAATCCAGCCTTCTGCAAAAGCAGTATAGACTCTTAGTGGTTCACCATTGCTGTAGCCTCTTCTCTGCACTTCCTGAGCAGAGGCAACGTAACCCACCCCCAAAGCTTCACTGGCTGTACGTCCCCCATGGTGGATAATAGCCTGGAACTCTGAACTGAACAAGCCCTTTGCCCATCCAGTGACTTCTGTCTACATAGCCTATTTTTTAAATTATTTATTTATATATTTAATGTATAAGAATGTTCTGTCTGCATGTGCACCTACAGGTCAGAAGACGGCATCAGAGCCCTTTGAGATGATCATGAGCCAACCTGTGGTTGCTGGGAATTGAACTCAGGACCTCTGGAAGAGCAGCCAATGTTCTTAACTCCTAAGCCATCTCACCAACCCTTGTCTGTATATCTTATCGCAGCAACCAGAAAAAATCCTGGGACAATAGGCAAGCACATTACCCATGAGGCATGTCCCCATCACTGCATAAAGTCCACATGAGGTGCTAGTTGTAACTGGACCAGTTCTGCCCTCCATGTTCCAATAGCAAAGTATACCCAGCCTGGGTGTGAGCATTTACATCACAGACATGGGCAGAAGTAGCAAGTGCAAGCCAGTTGACAAACTGGAATCACAAATATGTATCAACTTGCCCTGGAGTAAGTCAAAGCTTGGATCCAAGAAAATCTAAGTTGAGATTCCACCCATCAGTTCTAGATGAACTGTCCGGGATTGGTTCTAATGCTTTGAATTAATCCGGCCCCCAAAATCAGGAATCTGCATGTCCAAATTCTGAATGTCCTTGTCCCCAACTGTTTTTTGATCAATCAAGCTAGACAGAGGCAGGACTTGAGATTTGCATGGGCTAGGAAGGAAAACAGATCGCCAGGACGGGGAAGAAGAAAGATCGGAACGTAAAGGCCTGCCAACCTGTGAGACTCAGGGGAAGTGGTCACACCGGCCACTTCCCAAATTGTGTTTGAGGTCACAGAGATGAAATGCAGATTTTAAAATATGTTGGGCTGGAGAGATGGCTCAGCAATTAAGAGCACTGACTGCTCTGCCAGAAGTCCTGAGCTCATTCCCAGCAACCACAGGTGGCTCACAACCATCTGTAATGGGATCCAACACACTCCTGTGCTGTGTCTGAAGACAACTGCAGTGTGCTCATATACATAAAATAAATAAATTAATTAAAAAAAAAACTGTTAACTCAGGAATACCAGAGGGGAATGTTTGCTTTGGTAAGGAGAAGGATTAGAAACAAGCAGCCATTAAGCAAGAAAGTCAAGGCACATTAAAATTAAGTGGTGTGTGTGTGTGTGTGTGGTGGCGCAGCCGTGCATGCGTGGGCTTGGGTGTATGTATGGAAACTGTATGCACACAGAAGCTCTCACAGGTCAGAAGACAGTTCATAGAGGGCTCTGCTTTTGAGGACAAGTAGAGGTGACCAGTTGAGCTGCATTTCTGTTGCTGTGATAATTGCTGGCCAAAAGCCACTCAGGGAAGGGACTGCTTGTCTTCCTCCCAGAGAAAGTTCTTCACTTTCGGGAATCGGCAGGGCTTTAAGCAGGTCTGCTAGCCATTGTACCCAGTGGGTCGATCTCGGCCTCTCTTCAGTTAACTCTCATGACAATCTCTCACAAACATGGCTACTGGCCAATCTGCAGTAAGGTAAGGGATTCTCAGTAGAGCCGGTTCTCTCTGGGATCCCTACATCCTGTCAACTGGAAAGTCAGTGCTAGCTAGGACAACAACCCTCAGCTATAGTCACAGGAATGACAGGAAGAGCTCCTGTGGAGCAGGGCTCACCAGGCCCTGCTAGCAGTGCAGCTCACTGGCTTGCACACCCACACTGCTCCTTTACGGACAGCTGTTTTGTTTGTTCTCTGCTTGAGCTTGAACCTAGGACCTTTTCCATCCTGACAAGTTTGAGTGTGAGTTTTGTCACCAGACCTGAGCCTCTCTGACCTTCACTTTGTTCCCAGGTCAGCCTGCCTGCTCTTGCAGAGCTTTCTTCTTTCTCTAAATGTCTCCTTGATCTTTGTTCACTGCTAAAGTGGGAATACAGTAGATTCTTAGTATGTTGTTGAGTGGATGGATGGATGGATGGATGGATGGATGGATGGATGGGTAGGTAGGTGGATGGGCAGATGGGTGGGTGGGTGGATGGATGGGTGGGTGGGTGGGTGGGTGGATGGATGGTGGGTGGTTGGATAGGTGGGTGGAAGGGTGGGTGGTTGGGTGGGTGGGTGGATGGATGGATGAGTGGGTGGATGGGTGGATTGAATGGTGAGTGGGTGGGTGGATGGGTGGATTGAATGGTGAATGGGTGGATGGATGGGTGGGTGGTGGTGGATGGAATGGTGAGTGGGTGGATGGATGGGTGGATGGATGGGAGTGGGTGGATGATGGTGGGTGGGTGGGTGGATGGATGGGTGGATGAATGGATGGATGGATGGATGGTGGATGGGTGGGTGGGTGGATGGAATGGTGAGTGGGTGGATGGGTGGGTGGATGGGTGGGTGGATGGATGGATAGATTGGGGTATGTGGATTTTCATGGGTAGGTAAAAGGACAGCTTATGGATAAGTGAAGGCATTCCATGTGGTTAATAACACAACCTTGAATCTCTGGCCAGGTCCAGCACCTCAGGCTGCGACCTCTGTGCCTGGTAAGCACTGCCCCCTGCTGGCTGACCAGGCCAGCTCGGTCAGTCAACAGGTTCTCCAGCGCATGAGTGAGGATTAAAAAGAAAAAAGACAATTAGACAACATTGCAGCATGACCCCAGCCAATTCTGAGACTAAAGGTGGGTTTATTTTTTTTCCCAATTTGCTTTTATACCATTTTAAATACATGCAAGTATTTAGGTCAGTTCTAGGTTGAGGAACAAGCAAAACAATAAAGACAAATAGTCAAGGAACAAGCAAGGCAATAAGCAAAGTCCTGTGATCACTCCCATGGGCTCATCAGGATGACCAAAATATCTGAGCCTACTTCCCTGTCCTAGCCCAAAGTCATATTCATACCTGAGACCTACTTCTTTGTTCTAACCTAAGATTTAGATTCCTGACTGAAATTATTTCCCCGTTTTAGCCTAAAATTAGATTCCTGCCTGAACTTACTTCCCTGTCATGGCCCAGTGTCAGATTCTTGCCAAGCAACCCCATAAACTGGCCACATGAGGGATGTGCTAGCCCCTGAACTTCCAGTGCTGTCAGATTGGTCTGTCAAAGGCTCTTCTACCTTCAGTAGCTCAAATGGCTTTCAATGGTTTGTTCTGATGTGTCAAGTAGCCCAGGCTGGCCTGAACTGCTCCCCTGCCTCTTCATTGAGAACTATTTAGAAATTGTTCTTTGGGGACAAGTCCACTCTTCCTTGTCAGCATATCAGCAGTCTAGTCTTCTAGCGAATCACCAAACATGAATCAGCAGCTGCAGTCCAGTCCTCTCCGCTGGCAGCACACACGAACCAGCAAGGGTGGCTCAATCCAGCTCAATCCAGAAGAAACCGCAAGGCCTGCTAATAGTCTGGCAGGTTCCCGAGGACACAGACGCCGCAGGAACCTCACAGAAGTTCTGTGGCAAGTTTCTCTCAATGGTGTTACCACAAGCAGAGCTCAGCAACGCAATGTAAGGTAAACCGATACATGTGTGTCATTAGCAAAGAGTACGAGGCGAGCAAAGCGAACCAGTGCTCAAGCCCCACTGTCTGTGGGGTCAGATTCATTCTCCTTCATCTCACATGTCCTTTCTGTTTTTTTTTTTTTTTTTTTTTTTTTTTTTGGTTTTTTTTCGAGACAGGGTTTCTCTGTGTAGCTTGGGCTGTCCTGGAACTCACTCTGTAGACCAGGCTGGCCTCGAACTCAGAAATCCGCCTGCCTCTGCCTCCCAAGTGCTGGGATTAAAGGCGTGCGCCACCACCGCCTGGCTCACATGTCCTTTCATGTGTCTGCTATAGCAAAACATCTCTTCACCTGTGAGTTCCAGCAAAACATTATTTGACATATCTGACTTTCCAAAGAAACCAGAAGTTTGCGCTTCACTTGGGTAGAACCCAGGACTCTGCCTGCTGGTACACACTCTGGATTCCACAGTGTGTCTCTATGTAGCTGAAGCTGGCCTAAGTCACTATGTACCAGGCTGGCCTCGAATCCACTGAGACCACCTTGCCTCTGCCTCTCAGGGCAGATGAAAGGCTCGGGTCATCATGCCTGGCTTAATTTAGTCTCATGTAGTTCAGGCTGGCCTTAAATTCACTATGCAGCCCAAATAAAATCCAAGCTTCTGATCCTCCTGTCTGAGCTTCTTCAGTGATACAATGGGAGGTTAAGGCTTTCACCCAGCCTTCCTCATTTTCTCTATTTATATTGTGTGACTGTAGTCTCTGATCCTCTTGCTTTGGCCTCCTGAGGGACCAGGAAACCAAGGCCATGGTCGCCTGACTGAGACAGTGTCTCTCTGTCCAGCACTGTGCCCTGAAGCTGCACATGTCAGTCAGGCTGGGCCCTCAGTGGTCCTTTTGCTTGGCTAAAATGTATAAAATACTACTTCAAATTTTTACTTTTTATTTATTGTTTATTTTCTGTGTATGGGTGTTTTTGCCTGCATGTTATCCACATCCCCTGTGCACTCCTGGTGGCTACAGAAGGCCAGAAAAGGGCTTGGGTCCCCTGAAACTGCAGGTCCACAGTTGTGAGCCTCCACTGGGATCTGGGAATTGACTCCAGATTCTTGGGAAGAGCACCAAGTGCTATCAAACACAGAGATTTTATGTGCACCATGTGTGTGTAATTCCTCACTAAGGCCAGCAAGGTCGAGGGATAGGCTTTATAGGTTTTTAAATCTCCGAGACACTGGCCTGTGTAATTGGGCTAGTGCATGAATACTCTGAGCGTGCTGGTGATCAGAAATCCTCCTCTCCGTCTGAAAAGAGCAGCTCTGGGTCTTATAACCACTGCGGGATCACTTTGCCTATTGGTATTTTATTTTTTTAATTTATTTATTATTTTATGTATATGAGCACAGTGTCACTGTCTTCAGACACACCAGAAGAGGCATCAGATCCCATTACAGATGGTTGTGAGCCACCATGTGGTTGCTGGGAATTGAACTCAGGACCTCTGGCAGAGCAGATCTTAACTGTTGAGCATCTCTCCAGCCTCCTATTGGTATTCATTTGTGTTCATTTTAATCGTTATTTTAGGTGTACAATATCTTGCCTGTGTATGCTTGTGGTGGTATGGATGAGAATGCCCCGCCCCCCCCCCCCCCCCCGTATACTCCTATGTTTGAGTACCTGGTCCCTGCTTTCTGGGATATCTGGGAAGGATTAGGAAGTGTAGGTTTTTGGAGGAGGTCTGTCACACAAAGGAAGGGCTTGAGGATTCTCAGAGCCTGCTGTGGTGGCTCACACCTTTAATCCCACTCTGGAGGCAGAGGCAGGTGATTCTCTGTGAGTCTGAGGTCAGTTTGGTCTACATAGTATATTCCAAGACAGCCAGGATGTTACACAGAGAGACCCTGTCTCAAAACAATAACAACAATATAAAACAAAAAGGACTCTCATGGTTCCTGGGCTCTCTCTCCTTGATTGTGGTTCAGGATGTGAGCTCCCAGCTGCCCCTTCCCCTGTGCTTTGCTCTGCCTTCATGGGCTCTAGCTTTCTGAAAAAATGGTTTCTTCTGAAAAATGGTGTTTGTCACAGAATTAAAGGAGTAATGGAGGTGATGTCCCCGAACCATATTTGTATCTGATGGCTGTGGTGGTTTGAATATGCTTGCCCATGGGAAGTGGCACTGTTAGGAGTTGTGGCCTTGTTGGAGTAGGGGTGACTTTGTAGGAAGTGAGTCACTGTGGGGGTGGGCTTTGAGCTCCTATGCTCAAGCTCTGCCCAGTGCAAAGAGAGCCTTTTCCTGGCTTATTTGGGATAAAGATGTGGAACTCTCAGCAACTCCAGCCACCATGTCTGCCTGGACACTGCCATGCTTCCCACCTTGATGATAAAGGGGGTGGTGACACACGCCTTTAATCCTAGCACTTGGGAGGCAGAGGACAGGCGGATTTCTGAGTTCGAGGCCAGCCTGGTCTACAGAGTGAGTTCCAGGACAGCCCGAGCTACACAGAGAAACCCTGTCTCGAAAAACCAAAAAAAAAAAAAAAGAGTTGCTTTAGTCATGGTGTCTGTTCACAGCAATGAAACCCTAAGACAATGCTTGAGGTCCTGGCTAGGAATTCCCTGGAACGTGGTAGCATTACAGATGTTTGTGAGCGACCATGTGGATGCTTGCAATTGAAACCAGGTTCTCCAGAAGAGCTTTGAAACTTAGGTCCAGTTCTTCCTCCCAGCCCCATGTTCTCAGAAATAAGACTCAGATTCAAAATATATTTACAAATACCTTGGCCATATTGCTTTTCTCCAACTAGATCAAAACTTAGATAACCCGATTATTTTAACCTACATTTTGTCACATGGTTGGTTACCTGTGCTCTGACTCCTCATCTCTTCCCAGCCACTCTCCTGCCTGGCTCTATCCCAGAATTCTTCTTCCTCCTGATTTCTGCCTAAGCCATCGGCTGTGGGCTTTAACTGACAGGTGATGCATCCATAGGACATACAGCATATACTCTCACCAAGCAGCCAGCACTCTTAAGCACTGAATAGCTCTCCAGCCCCACTTCTGTTTGCTGTCATTTCTCTCTCACGGTTAGTGATTTGTGATAGGGCTTCATGCATGCCAGACCCAATGCTAGACTTGCCCTTTAGCTATGCCACAGCCTCACACGGGAGGACTCCAGGCAGGGGCATTTCTGCTGAGTCAGTCCCCAACCTTGATGTTTAGGTGTGTGTGCAACCATTACAGCATTCAAGGCTGGCACAGAACTCCAGAGTTTCTTGCCTCTTCCTACTGAGGATGACGGTGTGGTCAATGATGGAACCCAGAGCTCTCCCCACTGAGTGAGGCTCCAGTCAGGAGCTCCCATCAGTCAGGTACACTGCGGAAGGGCATGGAGTTGGGGATGAATCTCTCAGCAGACTTTTCTCTGAGGGAGTAAAATTGAAGTCTCTGAGGCCAGCAAACACACACACACACTGTGGATAAAGCCAGGTTCCATAAGCTCCAATAACTTTATTTTTTCTCTTAGCCTTATAATACCACGTGAGACAAAAATTCTCTCTGTTAGAAAAAAATTACCTCATGGCTACAAGTTACATATTTTTCCAAAATAACCATCACAAAAACATATTCTTTAAAAACAAATTAAGATCAGGCTGAAGACATGGCTCAGCAGTTAAGAGCACCGACTGCTCTTCCAGAGGTCCTGAATTCAATTCCCAGCAACCACATGGTGGCTCACAACCATATGTAGTGGGATCTGATGCCCTCTTCTGGTGTGTCTGAAGACAGCAACAGTGTATCCACATATATAGAGAATAAATAAATAATTCTTTTTTTTTTTTTTTTTTTTTTTTTTTTTTTTTTTGTTTTTTTTTTTTTTCGAGACACAGGGTTTCTCTGTGTAGCCGGGCTGTCCTGGAACTCACTCTGTAGACCAGGCTGGCCTCGAACTCAGAGATCCGCCTGCCTTGCCTCCCAAGTGCTGGGATTAAAGGCGTGTGCCACCACAGCCGGCTCAATAAATAATCTTAAAAAAACAAATTAAAACACAATACAGGCCGGGCGGTGGTGGCGCACGCCTTTAATCCCAGCACTTGGGAGGCAGAGACAGGCGGATTTCTGAGTTCGAGGCCAGCCTGGTCTACAGAGTGAGTTCCAGGACAGGCCAGGGCTATACAGAGAAACCCTGTCTCGAAAAAACAAAACAAAAAACAAAAAAAAAAAAGATCACAATACAGAAGGAAATTACAGCAGGGTTGATTATTGATTATGTATTCTTTTAAACTCATTTTTAAACTCACTAACTGAACATTCATTTCTCATCTATCTTTCCACAAATTATTGTAACCCCAAAGCAATATAATTCTTTTGCCATGATTAACAAAATTTAAGAAAGCCAAATCTCTATTAGCAAGTTTTTCCCAGTGCTAAGCTGATGACAGTTTGTATTTACCAAGAATCAGATCATCTGTCTTCCATCTTGGTTTTGAAGTCTTTTTTTTTTTTTTATTGGAAATTTTATTTACATTTCAGATGTTCTCCCTTACCCCATTTCCCCCTCCCTCCCCCAGGAACTCCCTAACCCTTCCCCCCATCTTGCTTCTATGATGGTGTACCCCCACCTACCCTCTCCTGTACCTCACTCCCCACCCTCGAATACCCCCCCCCCGACGTCCAGCCTTCATAGTCCCAAGGATCTCTTCTCCCACTTATATATAGCTCCCTTGCATATATAGCTGCAGCCATGGGTCCCTCCCTAAGCGCTCCCAGGCTGGTGGTTTAGATCCTGGGGGCTCTGGTTGGTTGGTATTGTTGTTGGTTTTGAAGTCTTGTTCAGCTAAACCGGCTAATTATTTGTCTATTCTTGTACTCACAGTAGAATTATTTACTCTGTGTTCCTAAGCCTGCCTTTTCATGAAGCATACCAAAACCTGGGACCACATCCTTGGTCACATGATCCAGTAACTCGGACCTAACCTAGAATGAATGTTTTCTTTAATCATTAACTTGTCCCAAGCCTATTTTTCTCTTCCACGTACAACACCGTGCTGGTGATCTGGCAGTGCTGGTTAAGCGTGCGCCACCACGCCGGCCTCAGCCTATTCTCTTCCGCAACACCTATAACTCTCCTTTAACTTATGCAGCCATCACTACGCTACAAGGAGGGCACATTCTACACTTAATGCTAACTTTACTATATCTTTCTGGCAAAACAACCTAAACGATCTCCTTAAACTTTCTATCAACTACCCAACACTTAAAACTATTTAAAGCAAATGAGGAATTCGACAAAAGTCATTAACTCATCTATTTTCTGAAAGTTCACCTTTATATTAATCTGAAGGAAAATTGCCCGGTAAGTGGACTGTCTTCCAATAAACAACGACAGCAGACTGCAGTAGTGAGGGTCTCCCGTGCCCATTCACATCGTACTAGATACAGGAGGCATACAGCAATGACAAACATGAGGAGGCACAGCAGCAGCATGAGGCAATCTAAGCAAGCCTCTGGGGCTGTGCCTCTTCAGGAACATGCATCACAGCTCCAGGAAACTCGCTTGCTCCACCACAGTTCCTCCTGCGTGGTGTCCACCATCCAAGCCTTGTGCTGGTCTTTTCAGCAGGGTGTCACATAGCACAGGCCGGCTGTTTGGACTGCTGGTGTGACACTGGATCTCCAAGTCACCAGCAGTTAGATTCAGAAAAGGCGGGGCTGGTTATACTTCAGCAGGACCTTGCAGAAAAAGCTCCACGTGGAGCTCCGCCCTCCTCTAGCCACCCCCACATCAGCACAGACCACGCCCACTGCTGTCATTCAGCTGAGTGGGGAGACTGGCTCGCGCTTTCCCCTTAGGGGCGTGGCTAGAACGTCTGTGGGTTCTTGCTCACCAATGAGACTGCAAGGCACAGCAGAAGAAGGGGTGGGCCTCCAGGCATCAAAGGGCGGTGTCTGCTTTCCTATTGGATGGCATGTAGTTGTCAAGGAAACTGCCGTGTGGGGCCGGGCTCTCTGGTGAGGCGGGGCTTCCGGGACGCCCAGGCTCTCCGTCAGCTGACCCACCGCCATCTTGGCCGCCATTTGCGAGCGGCCCTGAGCTGGGAAGGGTCTGTGGAAGCGGGGCCTTATTCGTTGCCCCTTCTCCTCAGACTGGTCTCCGGCCGCAGCCGTCGCTCTGGCCTCCACGTCGTCCTTTCCGCGGCGGCCGGAAACGCAGCGGGTCGGTCGCCTGAGGTGCGGTCGCCGGGTCCCCGCACCTCCCAGGGCCGCGGCGGCGGCGTTCCCCTCGGAGGCCGCAGCCCACGGGCCGCCGCGATGGCCCTCAAGATGGTCAAGGGCAGTATCGACCGCATGTTCGACAAGAACCTGCAGGATCTGGTCCGTGGCATCCGCAACCACAAGGAGGACGAGGTGAGCCGGCGCGGAGCGGGGCTGCCCGGCTTTTCCCCACAGCCTCCTCGACCCCATCGCCGTCCCCGTCCTCCCTGTTCCGGAGCTGCGGCTCGCACAGCCTCTCCTTCCCCTGGCCTCAGTTTACCCCCAGTAATTAAAACAGACGCTGTCCCACATGGCTCGGGTGTCTTGTCTGTTGTAACTGGGGGCCACTCCCTGAGCCTCCCGATTGTCCACCCGGAACAATCGATGTCCTGGAGGCCTTAGCGTTTTAGGTCTTGCAGTTGGGTGCCAGTGCTTGAGCCTGAGTTTACCTTCTTGGAGATTTACTTAGGCAAAGGTTCTCCCTGTTTGTGGATCACATATGGAGGAAATGGGACCCTCACAGAAAAGTCAAGTCATAGGTCTCCGTGTCTCCCATGGAGAAATTCCTTTGTCAGGAGAGCACAGGTCCTGGTTGCTGTCTTGGGCTTACTTGGAACCCTGCCAGGTGTCCCTGCCCCAGATCCCCTGAACTATCAGTGTTTGCAGGACCCAGGGGCGCCCTGGAATGGGGAAGCCCGACTTCAAAACTGGGAGCTCAAAGAAGGCAAAAGTCAGGGTGTGGAAGCGCTTTTTCCAGAAGTTACGCTGAGACCACGGAGCACGGCTTCCTTTCCTCCCACAGCCCGTGACCTAGATTGAGGAAGAAGTGATAGAGTGGCTGCCTAGTGCCTGGCTCAGTGGAAAGACACAGGCCTCCTCCTGGGCAAGAAGGCCATGCTGAAAGAGGGTGTCCATGACAGGTACCTGCAGGCCCCTGCTTGCTATGTGAGTTCAGGTGGCAGGCCCCTGGCTGGGACAGTCTTTTCTCTGTAGCTCTCTTTCCTTCCACCTTACCTGGTCTGCTTTGTACCCTCCCTGCTCTCCCTGGCTGTCACTTCAGTTAAAATAGCTGGTTGGCCTGCCTTTTGTTGAGTGTGGACTGCCCTATGTGAAATTTCCTTTGTACTCTTCTGTGGCCCTCTCTGCTCTCAAGAGGACTTCCATGTTCCCCTCTTGCCTTTCCATTCAGTGAACATTCCCTGGGAAGCTGTTCTAGGACCCTGTGGACATGTCACATTCTGAGTACATGAAACGGGCTCTAGTTTGGGATATAACCCAGGCTGGCTTGAAGCTCAGGATATTCCTGCCTCAGTCTTCTTAGTGCTGGGATTACTGATTCTGAGGTGTGTGTGCCTGTGGCCTCAGGAGCCTCTGTTGTGTTTTGTTCTTCATGTCCCCTACCCTCCCATACCCGCAAGGCTCATATCTTCATTGGGAGTCGGTGTACATAGACTGCCTGTCCCACAGGTGTCAGGCAGGGGTAATGGTGGAGGTGCTTTTGGTGTGTGTTACATTTGATACTGGGTTTCATTATACTTTCAAGCTCTTTCAGTAGTGCAGAGCTAGGCAGGCTTTACAGAAAGTCCTCCAAGCCCTCAGTTTCTATGTGGCTTCTGCTGACTCCTTGATTTTGGTTGTGAGTCTGTCTTTAACTGCTGAGCCATCTCTCCCATCATGGCTGGCCAGTCTGTACAAGACATGCTGAGACCGCTTGGGTCCTCTATCCCTCCTCAGGGACCGTCTTCAAGTTCCTTGTGTATTGTCAGGGGCTCATTGCAGACTGCAGGTACTAACTCCTGTGGAGGTCTGGCCAACCTTGTAGCGCAAGTGGCCATTCTCTGCCCTTTGCTCTGGTTGACATAGGTCTCACTGTGTAACCCTGGGAGTCGTAGTCCATCTGCTTACAAGTACTTAAATTGCAGGTGTGTGCTCTCTGGAAGTTTTGTGAGGTTTTGGTCTCTTTTTGAGATGATCTTTTTTTAAATTGAAACGGGGTTTCTCTGTATAGCCCTGGCTGTCCTGGAACTCACACTGTAGACCAGACTGTCCTTGAACTCAGAGAGATCTGCCTGCCTCTGCTTAGAGTGCTGCTGGCATCAAAGGCATATGCAACCACTGCCCAGCTTGAGATGATCTTTTTAAAAAAAACAAAACAAATTATTGCCAGGTATGGTAGTACAGGGCTATGGTTAGTGGAGAGTCTCAAGTGGGTGCAGGGAGTTAAGCCCAGGTCCTCTTCTGTTCAGTCTCTGCAGCCCCTTTGAGATGATGTTACTCTGTAACTTTGCTTTGGCAGGCCTACAACTCACTCTGTAGATCAGGCTGGTCTTGAACTCACAGACCTGTCTCTGCTTCCCCAATGCTGGGATTGTGGGTGTACAGTACCATGCCCAATGAATTTTTGTCTTTTAGTAATAATGTATACATATATATTTAAAAGACTTATTTAAGCCGGGCGGTGGTGGCGCACGCCTTTAATCCCAGCACTTGGGAGGCAGAGGCAGGCGGATTTCTGAGTTCGAGGCCAGCCTGGTCTACAGAGTGAGTTCCAGGACAGCCAGGGCTATACAGAGAAACCCTGTCTCAAAAAACCAAAAAAAAAAAAAAAAAAAAAAAAAAAAAGACTTATTTATTTATTTTACGTGAGTACACTGTTGCTCTCTTCAGACACACCAGAAGACAGCATCCCATTGCAGATGGTTGTGAGCCATCATATGCTTGCTGAGAATTGAACTCTGGACCTCTGGAAGAGCAACTAGTGCTCTTAACTGCTGAGCCATCTCTCCAGCCCGTGTGTGTGTGTGTGTTGTGTGTGTGTGTGTGTGTGTGTGTGTATTCATATATATATATATATATTTTTAAAAAGATTACTTTTCCTTATGTGTATATTTGTGTATCTGTGTGTCTGTAGTGTGTGGACGTGGCTGCCAAGCCAGATGAGGTCATAGGGTTTCCTGGAGCTGGAGTTAGAGGTGGTTGTGAGCCTCTGGACGTGGGTGCTATGAACCTAACTGAGGTCCTCTGTAAGAACAGCAAGCACTGGTAACTGCTGACCATCTCTCGTCTCCACCCTTTAGTTTTTACCATGTTCCACCGTCTGTGACTTCAGAGTCTCCAGACACTTACTTGGTAGCGCTCTGTTGCCAAGCTACATCTTCCATCTTTATTTTGAGATAAGCTTCACTATGTAGCTCTGGATGGCCTCTATTCTGCCTGTCTCTGCCTCCTGAGTGCTGGGATTAAAGGGATGTCAGACTTACTTTCCCTGAATTTTTTTTTTTTTAAACACACAATTGATGTTATTAAATAAAACCAGAAAGTACCCTTCTCACTCAATCGCCCCACTCCTTCAAAGCTGCAGCTTCCATGAGTGTTTACATAGCAGGCACGAGTCCCCCAACCCCCGTCTCTATGCCAGTTACCTTGCAGAAAGCTAAAGAATGAAAGCAAAACCCAAGTTGAGTATTTATCCCTTGTGCTGCAGGGACCCCTTAGTGGAGTAAGTCTCTCTGCAGTACGGCAGCCAGGTCTCAGCGTCTTTTGTCTAATGCGCTATCTCAGGCACTGGCCCTGTCCTGTGTGATCAGCCCAGCCTAGTTTCTGAAACTCTGCTATAGCTATCTTGTGGGCTTTAGCTGTTCCCTCTTGATGGGTAGCTCCAAGGGTCAGATGAGACCTGGCAGCTCACAGCTGTTGCCGAGGCTTGGGCCCTGAGATGACCTGTACCTCAGGCTGCCTGTGTCCTTTGCTCTGCAATGGCCATTCTTTACCCAGCATAAATGGTTTGTGGTCTCTTATTTTTTATTTTAGTTTTTTGCTTTTAGACAGTCATGCTGTGTTGCCCAGGTTGTCCTTTTTGTGGTACTAGCTGGTTGGCACCACAGCCCGGCTTTACTTTTCATTTTGAGACAGGGTTATGCAAAGTTGCCCGGGCTGGCCCTGAACTCAAGATCCTCCTGCCTCAACTTCTTGGATCCTGTTCTCTCTGTTCCATCTGCTTATTTATGCAGAGGTTTAAGCTCCTCTTCCTTTCTATCAGGTGTTAGGTTCCTGTGCTGCTCTCTGGGTCCCAGGCTGGGACTGGCTTCATCTAGTCTCCAGAATTCCCCTTACTTTCCAGGCTCCCCAGGTGTCCACATTGGCTTATCTGTCTTGTAACTTCTTCTGGTTTCTCTGCTGTAGCCATAGGAACCACAGCTCCTGGATCATTCTTGCTCTGACTTTGGGTGACATGAGGTGACTTTTGTCCACCAGAGGTACCCAAGTGCTAATTGTGAGACCTGTGAACTTGTGTCCTTCAGTGGCAGAAGGGACTGCAGATGGGGTCAAACTGAGGACCCTGAGCTGGGCATCATCCTGGATCATCTGGACCCATTCCCACCGTCAGGTCCTCTAGGGAAACAGGAAGGGGAGAGAGACAGAACCTGGGAGATGCTGCTGGGTCTAGGAAAGAAGGAGCCATGAACTAAGGATGTGAGGCTTGTGGACATTGGGATAAGCAGGCTGTGGGTGCTCTCTGGAATCTCAGGAGCCTTGTTACGGTTAGACTGTAGCCCCGTGAGGCTCATAAGGCCCCAGCTCTGCGAGGATATGTACACATGGGCCAGTTCCTGTGTGTTGTGTGTCTTCACCTGCCACCAGTGTGTACCTATCTCCCAAAATGTGAGTCCAACTGTTTGCCAGCCCTCCTGCCATACCTGCTCACGGGCAGGCTGCTGCTGTCCTTATCTGTGCAGATGTTGGAGGTTCTCAGGCACTTAAGGTTTTTTGTGTCTTAGAACACCCTTGCCAGGTTCACCCAGGGACCCAGGATTTTGGCACGCAACCCGGAACTACCAGCTGGGCCATTGGCTACTACTTGGCTTCTCCAGGTCTGGCTGCTGCTTTCTTTTATCAGCCTGATAAAATAGCCATCTTTCACAAAGCCAGCTGGCATGGGGCTCAAGCCCATGAGAAGACCCATGCAGAATGTTCCACATTAAAGCCAGCTTAAACTTCACAGTGAGGCATGTTTGGAAAAGGCCAAGGGTTGGGCTGTAGCACAGTGATGAGCAGGCACTGGGCTGCCAAAAGGCTGCCTTGGGATCCTGAGAAAGTGCATCTGCCCTGGGTTTGTTTGTTGTGTTTTCCTTTTTCGTCCACCACCTTCTTTAAAGGGATCAAATGGGGGTCAGCCTTGGGTTTCATTTCCTTTAGAGACAGGAACTTTCACTGTAGCCCAGGCTGGCCTGGAACTTGGAGACATCCTCTGCTTCTGCCTTTTAAGTACTGGAATGAAAGGGATGAACCTGGAGCCACAGGAGAGACCAGCCCTGCCTTCCAAGACAGAGTTCCAGCTCTGCAGGGATGGCTTCAGCCGGAAGGAGCATTATTTTATTTAGTTAGTTTTTTTAAATGTCTTGGCATCTGGATGGTTTAGCAGTTAACATTTCTTTCTGCTCTTCTAGAAGACCTGGGTTTGAGTCCTAGGACCTCGTTCGTAACCATCTGTAATGTGTGTGTGTGTGTGTGTGTGTGTGTGTGTCCGTGTAGAAGCAAAGGACAGCTTGCAGAGTTGGTTCTCAGGAGCATATCTTTGTTGTTATTTTGTTTTGTTTTGTATTTTGAGATAGGGTATCACTATACAGCTTTGGCTGGCCTGGAACTTGCTTTGTGAACTATGCTGGCTTCAAACTAACACCTGCTTCTGAGTGCTTGGGTTAAAAGCAAGTGCCACTATGCTAGCTGGAAGCACTAACCGGGCTTCTTTAGGCACACGCAGGGTGGGAGACTTGTAGAAGTAGCTGGCAGAGACATTGGTGTCTCTCGACAGTTGTGATGAGGCGTGCATGTTTGTACACCGTATGTATGTAGTGCCTGCTGGAGGCCAGGATAAGACATTGGACCCTCTGTAACTGAAATAAGTCTTGGTGAACGGCCGTGGGAGTCCTGGGACTCAGACCCTTGTCCTATACAGAGCAGCCCGAGCACTTATCCGCTGTGTGTCTCAGCCCCGTGCTGTGTCTTTAATTGTGACTTTCTTTTCTTCTTTCTTATTTTTGTTTGTTTTTTTTTTTTTTTCGAGACAGGGTTTCTCTGTGTATCCCTGGCTGTCCCGGAACTCACTCTGTAGACCAAGCTGGCCTCGAACTCACAGAGATCCTTCTGCCTCTGCCTCCCATGTGCTGGGGCTAAATCTGTGCACTATCACACCAGGCTGTTTGCTTTCTTTTTCAAGATAGGGTCTTGTGTAGTCTTGGCTATTCTGGAGTTCAATATGTAGCCCAGGCTGGGTTTGAACTCACCGAGATCTACCTACCACTGCCTCCGGAATGCTGGGATTAAGGGTGTGTCTCACCACTCCTGGCCGAAGTGTGAGTTTCTTGTCTCTCACCAAATCTGGGAGTCACTGCTTTGAAAGTTTCCCTCTTGTGCTCTCTGTTCCCTTGGGACTCAAGCTGTAAAAGTCCATTTGGTGAATTACTTTATATCAGAGCCCTCACCTGTCTGAGCACATGGGTGGGGGGTGAGCACAGCTGGGCATGCAGTGGTGTGCATGTGGCAGTCAGCTCTCAAGGCAGTCCCTGCTGTTGCTGACGTGACAGGCTAGCTAGTCCATGAGCTCCTGAAGCCTGTCCCCGCCTTCATCTTGCTCACTTGGATTACCCATGTGCTGTTGTGACGAATCAGGTCCTCATTTTGCACCAACAGCGCTTTATGCACTGGGCTATCTCAGCCTAGCCCTTTCTTTCTTCTTTTCCCTTAATACAGGTTTTTTGACTCAGGGACTTTGCTGTTTGCTGTGTAGTCCATGCTGTCCTGGAACTCACCACATAGCACAGGCTGGCCCTGAACTTGAGGCTGTCCTCCTTCCTCAGCCTTCCTTGCTGTGATGATAGGTGTGCCTACCACTACACAGACTCGGCTTGTGTTGTAGACAGCAGTGCTTCCCTACTGAAAACCACGTCAGACATTCAGCTCCTGGGTCCTGCTGGACCCCTGCTGAGCTCTGGGCAGGCACTCAGTTCACATCTTCAAGCCCACCCCATGTCCAGCTGAGAGTCCATCCTTTCCACAAAAGGCTGGCCTGAAGTTAATTCTCTTGTCAGTTATTAACAGTCTGGCATCTTTGACGAGAGATCAAGTCATTCCTGAGGACCTCTGCGTGGCATTTAGTCTTTTGAGGCAGATTGTGGTGACATTTGACGTTTGTTCCATTGGATTCAGTCTAGATCATAAAATATTCAGGAAAGTACTCTGATGAGCCAAGCTTCATGGCCCAGGCCTGTCATTCCAGGGGGGACAGGAGTTCAAGGCCAGCCTAATTACATGGTAATCTGGGTTATATGAGATCCTGTCTTAAAACAAAAGACCCCCACCTCCAAAAAAAAACCCAACTTGTTGACAGGGTGCTTAACAGCTGTAGCTCTTTATTGTGAACAATGCTAGAGACTGCCCTGGGCAGTGAGGAGCCCACAGCATCCTGTTAGGTCCAAGTCACAGGTACTTGGGATAGAGCCTGATCTACACACTTGCCTGGGGAGGGCTCTGAGGTGTGACATCTCCAGAGTGTATCAGCTGTGGGTCAGCTCTGGACTGTATTTGAGGAACAGTGATACTTACTGTCAAAGTCTGGTGGTGGCTACCCGTTTCACTGTCAAGACAAGAGCCAGATTCCTTATTCTTCACACAGCACCTGACACGTGGGAGCTGATGTGGTGAGGGAGTATTCCATGCCTTGGTATGGACTTACCTCAACACCTCCCCCTGCTCATACTCTCCTGGGGCTTGGCTTGACTCCATTTGTGCTTGTCCTGGTAGTGGGGTAGGAGACACTCCCCAGGCCCACATCTGCTCTTCTCTGGACTTTGTGCCTCAGTTCTCTTGGATCCACCTGTCTACCCAAGAAGTTGTTTGGTAGACTTGCTGAGCTTGCGTGGGAGAGGCCAAGGGTGAATGCCAGTAGTGAGCAGGGCTATGCAGAGCAGCCTATAGAGGGAAAGAGGATTCAGTGCAGCATGGGTAGACCAAATAGGCATCAGGCCATACAGTAGAATGTCATCGACTGGCACCACTGCTTAGGTCCAAAATAGTTCAAGGCCTAGAGCAGTCACTGTGGCCTCTCAGCTCCACATGTCCACTTGCCACCTCTAAGTCTCCTGTTAGGGCCATTTCCTATCGGTGGAAAATAAGTACTGCTCAGGAGAGCGTGCCGCCTGGCATGCACCAGCCCTGGTTCAGGTCCCAATGCTGCAGAGAGGAGGAGGAGAAAGCCGCCAGGTCTCTGTGCATCCAGGCTGGCTGAAACTGTCCTCCTCCTCCCCCTGAGCTCCTGCTGACAGCCAGCAGCCAGGCCACACCAGTTGTTGCACTTCATACTGCTGTCTCCACCCAGGCCAAGTACATCTCCCAGTGCATCGACGAGATCAAGCAGGAGCTGAAGCAAGACAACATCGCCGTGAAGGCCAACGCCGTCTGCAAGCTCACCTACGTGCGTACCTGCCATCTATTATCCACCAGATACTGTTGCTGTGCCCACAGGGTCCATGCAGTCCTGCCTGCTGCTTCTGTTGCGGGTACAGGCTAGGCATGTGTGGTGAGGTGCTGGGGACCCTAGTGGGGCGCCTCGGGCTCTGAACATCCTTCTTGGCTGCAGGTGTATGTGACTGACTGCCCTCTGCCTCCATTCCTCCTGGGACAGGGAGGCGACGTGCCATGCTCTCAGTATTGGAGTATGCCACAGGGGTGGCACACCATACCTCACTCTCTTTCTCAGGAAAACTTGCCCTTTTCTTTTATCTTGTTTATCTTTGGGACGGGGTTTCTCTGTGTGGTCCTGGCTGTCCTGGAAATCATTCTATAGACCAGACTGGCCTTAAACTCAAAGATTCATCAAATAGAAAAAATAAAAAACTCAGAGATTCACCTGTCTCTGCCTCCTGAGAACTATGATTAATTGGTATGTGTCACTTTTGACTTTTTAATTGTATGCCAGCTCCTTTCTTTGGTGTGTATGCAAGTGTGCCACGGTGCTTGCATGAAGGGTGACTCTTAGGGCCTGGTGCTGTCCGTTGTTGAAGTGGCAGGACTTGAACTCAGCTCACCAGGCTTGGCAGTAGGTGCCTTTACCTGCTCAGCCTTCTTGCTTTTTAAACAGTGCTTGGATTGAATTCAGCCTGGTACCCTTAAGGCAAGTGTTCTACCGGGCACCTTACCTCCTCATGCGCACACTGTGGGGTTTTTTTTTTTCCCCTCCTGGTTTTTTGAGAGGTTTCTCTGTGTAGCTCTGGCTGTCCTGGAACTCACTTTGTAGACTAGGCCGGCCTTAAACTCACAGAGATCCTCTTGCCTCTGCCTTCCAAGTGCTGGGATTAAAGGTGTGCGTTACTATGCCTGGCTATTTAATTTTCTCTCTCTTTTTTTTTTTTTTGAGACAGGGTTTCTCTGTGTAGCTCTGGCTATCCTGGAACTCACTCTGTAGACCAGGCTGGCCTCGAACTCAGAAATCCGCCTGTCTCTGCCTCCCAAGTGCTGGGATTAAAGGCGTGCGCCACCACCGCCCGGCTTGATTTTCTAAAAGGTCTGTTTTATGCATATTGCTATTTTGCCTGAGTGTATACCTGGAGCATGTGTGACCTCAGTTGGCTTGAGTCTTCAGTCCTCCTACCTTAGGGTTTCCAGGTGCTGAGATCACAGGCGAGCATAGCTGTGTGCTGTGATGTTGAGGTTTCATCCAGTAGCACCACATTCTCTGCTGTGAGTGTTCATCGTCTTTTACTGCTCTGTGAACTTGTTCTCTTACACTAGATAGTCCAGAATCTTTTTCCTTGCTAATTTTTATTTTTTTTTTTTTTTAAGTTTTTCGAGACAGGGTTTCTCTGTGTAGCCCTGGCTGTCCTGGAACTCACTCTGTAGACCAGGCTGGCCTCGAACTCAGAAATCCGCCTGCCTCTGCCTCCCAAGTGCTGGGATTAAAGGCGTGTGCCACCACTGCCCGGCCTGCTAATTTTTTTTTTTTTTTTTTTAAGTGCTACATAGGAAACCCAGTCTCTCACACTTGCCAAGCAAGACTCTCCTGCTGAGCCACGCCCCCAGCCCCACACTAGGGGATTCTAGGCAGGGCTCCACCCCTGAGGAGCTCGATATAAAAGTCCCCAGGGGTTTGTGATGGATGAAGTTTATGTGTTTGGACTGAATGTATCTTGTTCTTCCACGTGCAGTGTGAGTGCCCTGGTTGTGGCTGCGACCTTTGCCCCAGTGTATCCTGAGTACTGACGACCCTCACGGTTCTTCCCTTAACAGTTGCAGATGCTTGGGTACGATATCAGCTGGGCTGCCTTCAACATCATCGAAGTCATGAGTGCCTCCAAGTTCACATTCAAGGTGAGGACCTAGGCACAGCAGGCAGGTGTGCTCTGTGTGAGGTCCCTGAGGGAGGAGGGCTCCTCCAGCATGGGGGTATCCTTGAGGGTGTGTCCTCTGACCAGAGGTCCTGCTGTGGAGGCGTTGAGACCTGTCTCTGCCTACGGAGTGTTGGAATTAAAGGCGTGCACCACCCCCCAGGGGTTAACACTGGGTTGTAGGGCGGCTGTTGTTTTCAGTCTCCCATGCTGTGGACCGGCTTGGATTCCCTGTAGCTGAGGTTGGTCTTGAATTGAATGCCAGTCCTCTGTCTCTACCTCTTGAGTGCTGCAGTAACAGACTGCGCCTTGTGCCCAACAGTGGCGGGATTTGATTGGAGCATACCTGGCTAAGGCTGGTCAGCACTGCTGTCCCAAGGGCTCTGATAGCCTGGTTTTGGGGTCATTGTCATGACTGGTCATTTCCCAGCCTCTGGTTGACAAAGATAGCACGCTGGTCCCTTTAGACATTTTCCCGTTACCTGCCCCTAAGCAAGTCCCTTGAGGGATGGAATGGTACACCATGAGAACCAGGGTCCTGCCCCCACCGTACGCATGTGTATACAGCAGTGAAGCTAGAACTGTCTGCACGTGCTGGGAAGGGCGTCCGGCTTGTGCTGCTGCTGCTGCTGCTGCTGCTGCTGCTGCGGTCACCCTTGGTGTCTCCAGGTGTTTGTTGGGTGCTCCTTGTGGGGCTTTAGGTAGCTGTGGCTCTGACACTGTGGCTGTTGACTCTGCAGCGTGTCGGCTACCTTGCAGCCTCCCAGTGCTTCCATGAAGGTACCGACGTCATCATGCTGACCACCAACCAGATCCGAAAGGTAGGCCACAGAAGATCACCTGAGGGTCCTACCTGCCTGGGGCAGCTTTTCAAGGCTGTGTCACTGCTCATATCCCCTGTGTCTCAGCAGATGGGAGATGTGGTCTGAGCAAGCATTGGCCTTCACATTCTCGAGGGCTTCAGGCTGGAATACATGCCCTCCTCCCTTCCCTGCTCAGTACGTAGGACAGCTACAGCTTGTCCCTGTCCACACTAGGTGCTTGCCTGGCTGCTGCCTCCCAGGCCTCTAGATGGTCAGTGAGGGGGTGTGTGAGGGACCGAGTGTGAGTGTGAGGGAGGGAGTGTGTGAGGGAGGGAGTGTGAGTGTGAGGGAGTGAGTGTGTGAGTCCTCCTTGACACCATCCCACTGCTGCCTCCCTTGTGTTGAAGACTGCAGGGTGCTGGCTGTCCTTTCTGTTTCAGCCCTTTATAATTGCTGCGGTAGAGCGCACCCTCTGTTCTCCAATGCTGGGCAAGGGCAGGACTGCCTCAGTGTGAGCTGGCAGGTGTGTGTTGTGGGCAGCTGTCAGGTGGGAGAATATGGAGCCGCAGTAGCATGGCTGGCTCATGGTGCTGGCGAGGAGAGAGCTTGGCTGAGGGCAAGAGAGAGGTGGGAGGTGCAGGGCTGAGCAGTGTCATGCTGCAAACCACATGGGCAGCGTGTCTGGGTTACGGGGTCAGGCAGGAGGCCTGGGTGAGCCAGAGCTACTTGGAGGAGCAGATACCTGAGGTGGCCTTTGAGAAGAGCGAGGGTCTGAGTACTTAGGGCCCTCGAAAGGAGGCTCCTGGCCGCTCCTGCATGCATGAGCCTCGTGAGGAGCCGCTGGACGTGAGTGGCCAGGCTCTGAGAGGACTGGACATGTGGGCTCTGGGAGTAAGGGGAGTGGGCTACAGAGGAGAGCAGGTTGAGTGGGGCTGAGGCTGGCTCGGGCCACAGCATCATCTCGCTGTGTGCCTACAGTGTGTGAGGTTAAAAGTCAGGCCTTCCTCTCTAAGACACAGGAGCTCAGCTCCATAAGAGAAGGTGTCGTATTACTCAGGGCAGCAGGCCTATGTCCCAGGCCTCTGCAGCCGCTGTGTAGTCTAGAACAGCCTGGGGTCTAGGCATGGGGTTCTCAGGGCCAGGCTCCAGGCCATGCTGTCATCCTGTCATCCTGTCATCCTGTGTGTCATCTCTATGATGTGCTTTCCTACTAACGGGGTGGGCAGTGTTTCATTGACTCCACTGCTTTCCTTTCTGTCCCTTTGGGAGATGGCACTACAAAGTCTGGCCCCTGAGGGCAAAGGGCTGATCACAGATAGTTTCTGATGCGGTTTGAGCCCGGGGAGAGGCCCTAAAGCTCACAACATGGTGCTGCTAACCATGAGGCCAGCACTGAGCATGTTCCATATCCAGCATAACGGGTGCATCCTCTAGCAACAGGCACACTGCGTCCGAGCAGGGAGCAGGGCACTGGGAGGAAGTTGCCTCAGTCTTCTGCCGCGGGCCCTGTACATTAGAAGGATGAACTCAGTATTGGCCAGAGCACCTCAGGTCAGAATAGCCAGAGGACTGTTCCTGGTATCATGGGGGAGTTGCTGAGTAGAAAAGTTCCCTATAGCATTGCCAGGACCCATGAAGTCTTTGTCCAGGAGTTGTGACTTGCAAAGTAGCCTCTGTCCCCGAGGAGCCCAGGGACCTGGTGGCTTCCACACAGAGCTTTCTGTGTTCTCTGCCTCTGACCTGTGTTCTAGTTCTTAATGGCAGTAGAGGAGCTGTGAGAGGCTATAGACATACAGATAGTCCCAAGGGACTGCCACTGACCCTCCTGTTGTCCCCTTGCAGGACCTGAGCAGCCCCAGCCAGTACGACACTGGAGTGGCACTGACTGGTCTGTCCTGTTTTGTCACCCCAGATCTTGCCAGAGACCTGGCAAATGACATCATGACCCTGGTGAGTTTGTGTGCCTACACCACTGTTTACCTTCGTCCAGTGATGCCCAGAACCCAGTGCTGAGCCCTTGCTCTGAGGAGACAGAGAGGCCCTCAGAGTGGCTGCTGTAGCTGGGGCAGCTGGGGCAGAGCGGAAGTCAGCCTTGCTTTCACCTGGGCTTGTCCTCTTGATGCTGCCTGGTGGTCTAAAAGTTGAATACCATGCGGGGCAGAGCCTATTGTGGCCGTCCAGATCTATCAGGTACCTGGTGTAAACAGAGCTCCATTGGGACCCTCCATGCCCAGCCACCCCTTTGTGGTGCGCAGCTGGTGTGACAGATTGTCCGGCCCACCGAGTACACTGAGTATAGCTGTGAGGCTTTCCAGCTAGTTACCAGCTCTGTGGATGAGAGAGCATGTAGGGTCTGCATGGAGCGCCGCCTGGAGCCTGCCACCCCCACCCCACTGTCAGTGCAGAGACTCCTGGAGGAGGCTGGAGTGAGGGCAGCCTGGCACAGGCCACGCGTTACAGCCAGACAAGCTCTTACAGCGACTGTATCCCCTGTGGGCCTAGCACCTCTTAAGGCAGGCACATACAGAGGACAGCAGAGTCCGCTCTAGGTGGGTTAACAGAGTGAGGTGTGGAAGAGTCGGGTGCCGGCCAGGTGAGTCACCAGTCCCCCTTCTGTGCCCACAGATGTCTCACACGAAGCCATACATCAGGAAGAAGGCAGTGCTGATCATGTACAAAGTGTTCCTCAAGTACCCCGAGTCTCTGCGTCCTGCCTTCCCCCGGCTTAAGGAGAAGCTGGAGGACCCAGACCCAGGTTGGTGACAGGAAACTGTGCAGCCAGCTCCTGGGAGGATGCAAAGATGGGGGATGGTGGGAACATGGATATGGGTCCCTGCTGCAGATCCCCTTTGATCTGTGCTGGTGATGGGCTGACAGCCACAAGCCACAGTACACAGAGTTAGTTGAGACTCCCCATGGTTCAAGGTTCCTTGTCTGAGTGGACAGTCAGGTCCAGCACAGCCAGCTTACTATGACGTCAGCAGGGCCCCAGGCCCCCTGCGAGCTGTGCAGCTGTGATAAGTGAGCAGTCAGTCTTGCCGTCTCCACCTCTGCAGAGCTGACTGAGCAGGATAGGGTGCTGTAGACCTTACATCCAGCCAGCCCAGAAGCCCTGAGGGGCTGGGGAGCATATGTCATTTAGGATTTGAGCACATAAGCACCTCCCTCTGACACACACAGGTAGATTGATGCCTGTGTCCCTCGTGGGTGCTCTGGAAGCAATATCCTGAGACAGGCTGTAGCTCATCTGTGTATGGTCTGTGGTCGAAGCCCACTCTCTCAGGCTGTGTGTGAGCGGAGAACTGGGAGGAGATGAGTAAGGGACCATGTCACGGTGGCCTGAGAACCGGGAACACCCAGGCCTCCTGAGAGGAGCGCACTTCCCAGTGCAGCAGGCCCTGTGGTCTGGGATCATGTGTTAAAGCAGCCACACAGCCCAGCATAGGCCCTTGGAGGCAAAGCATGCCATCAGATCCATGAGATTGGGGTCCAAGGGACCCACCTTGCATTTTACTTATGGGGCACATGAGTGTTTGTGTCAAAGTAAGAGGCTCATCCTCGAAGCCTCATGTTTCCCAGCCTATGGCTGCCACCTGGCCATCAATGGAACCAGGCCCCTTCTAGCCTCTTGAGGAAGACTTGAGGCCCAGAGCACCACATGGCTTGCAGGGAGCATTGCCCCTCAGTAGTCCAGACATTTAATTCAACTGTTTCCAGCCAGAAAGTGACAGGGCTCCAGTTGTCCTGGTGGCTCACTCTACCTCAGGTGTTTGGCACAATAATGCCTAAGAATTGTTAGGATGGCCTGGGCTGTAGACTGAGACCTTGTTACAGGAAACAGTGGAGATGCCAAGGCTACACTCAGGTGACAGAGTGACATCTGCCACGTACGGAAGGAAGCCGAGATCTCGTCCCCAGCACCATATAGATCAGCACCGCATGGTAGCACATGCCTGGCAGTGGAGGCAGAAAGTCAGGAGTTCAAGTCCAGCCTGGCTCCATGGGACCCTCAGGAAAAGTAAGCAGTGACTGAGGCTGGGTGTGGCAGCACCCCCTTCTTGTGGAGGTGGGGCTCTTCACTGCCCTGTACAGCTGCTGAACTGGCAAGAAGTGTTCCTCCCATCTTGGGGACACAGATCTTAGTGGAGCTTCACTAGATAGGACAGATTTGACAACTGGTAAGTGTTGGCCACTTGATCCTCCCTGTCTCCAACCCTCTATGCCATGGGTGGTGTTTTTGGTGTCATCCTGAGTTGGAGGCACAGAGCAGTGCTGTCACCCTGGAAGACTCGGGGCCTCTTTACAATGGAGGCTAAGGCATTCCAGCATGGTTGGTATCAGTTTGTGCTTCTGTGAGCATGTGAGTGCTGAAGTAGGCTGGTGGTTAGCCCGGGGATATGCGAACCTTTCCTTGAGAGAACAAATGTGATCCGTGTACAGTCTGTCCCCTCCCACACCAGGGCAGCAGTAACAGACCAAAGAAACAATACTCGTCAGTAGTGCCCATGCACAGAATCACTGTAAGAATGGTTTTGTTTTAATCCCAGGTGTGGGATGTGGGTCTGCTTCTGGACTGTCCACAGCAGCTGACTATGATTTGCCTCGTGCTCTAGCAGAAGAGTGGTTTTACCAGCCACAGATAGTTTCTGAGATTGTGTAATGTTTGGAATTCTGGGGACCTTTCGGAGGCTAGGGCCCTGTCTTAGGGTTTTACTGCTGTGAGCAGACACCATGACCAAGGCAACTCTTTCAGAATAACATTTAATTGGGGCTGGCTTACAGGCTGAGGTTCAGTGCATTTTCCTCAAGGCGGGAACATGGCGGCATCCAGGCAGGCATGGTGCAGGAGTTCTAGATCTCCTGATGAGAGTTCTACATCTTCATCTGAGGGCTGCTAGCAGAACACTGGCTCCCAGGCAGCTAGGATGAGGGTCTTAAAGTCCACACCCACAGTGACACACCTACTCCAACAGTGCCACACCTCCTAATAGTGCCACTCCCTGGGCTGAGCATATACATCACAGGCCCCGAAAGGAGGAGTGAGTTGTTGGTTGGTTGTTATTGGTCTCTGTTTGTTATAAAGAAGAAACAAGAAGAAAAAAAATTAGATATCCTGACAGCGAATATCAAATTTGTTCCAAGGAACTCCATGTCCTTAATCAGGACATAGACTAACAATAACAATGTCCCCTTTCCCTCTATCATTTTTTTTCTCTCCTATCTAGTGTTGGGTTGGAAAGGGTGGAAAGAGGTTGGAGAATAGTAAGAGAAAGAAGACCCCACAGAGTAGCAAATGCCGCCTACACCACTCAGGTCTGCTTTAAGAGGCTGAGAGTTGATTGGAGTTGCTCACTTGAGCATTGGTAACCTAAGAATGCCTGCACCAGAGAGGATTCACCTTCCCACATCAGTACCCAGTCTCAAGAAATCAGAGAGAGGTACAGCTGGAGACTGCTCAGTGGTTAGAGCACTGGCTGCTCTTGCAGAGGACCCAGGTTCAGTTCTCAGCACCCATGTAGTGGCCCACAGGCATTTATAACTCCAGCTCCAGGGACCCTGACACCTTTTCTGCTCTCCAGACTCTGCACACATGCTGCACAAGTGTACATGTCAACAAATACTCACAAAAATAAATCTTTTTTTTGTTTGTTTGTTTTGTTTTTTTGAGACAGGGTTTCTCTATGTAGTCCTGGCTATCCTGGAGATCACTCTGTAGACCAGGCTGGCCTCGAACTCAGAAATTGCCTGCCTCTGCCTCCCAAGTGCTGGGATTAAAGGCGTGCGCCACCTTTTGTGCCCGGCACAAAAATAAATCTTAAAGTGGCAGGATCTAAGAAATCATGTCTATACTAAGCAGGGGCAGTGTTTCCGCAGCTCCCCTCTGTTCAGAGCAGTCCAGGAACTGTTTACTATGCTACATGCCTGGGGTTCTAGCTGGCCATGTGCATGGAGACAGTCTCCAGTGTGTCCTTTGGCCTCCACAGCCCTGTTCTGCATTCTCATTGTCCAGGGTCTGTGCCTGGTGGATAGGGAAGCCTCCTTTGCCATGATAGAGATGTCCTGCTCTGTGGGGACCATTGTTACTGATGGGGACAGTCCCTGTAAACAGGGGTGGATGCCCTTGTTGGTGGAGACAACCACCTTGGTAGTAGAATGTTCCACTCTTTGCTGATGGGGACCCCTCTCTTCGTCCTCAGGGGTGCAGTCTGCAGCTGTTAATGTCATCTGTGAGCTGGCGCGCCGTAACCCTAAAAACTACCTGTCTCTGGCCCCGCTGTTTTTCAAGCTCATGACATCCTCCACCAACAACTGGGTGCTCATCAAGATCATCAAGCTGGTGAGTGCTGAGGGGTGTGAGCGCTGAAGGGTGTGAGCGCCGGGGGGTGTGAGCGCCGAGGGGTGTGAGTGCTGAGGGGTGTGAGTGCCGAGGGGTGTGTGTGCTGTGCTCGGGGCCATGTTCTCCAGGCATCCTGGTGACCATGGCACCCTTTTCCCTATAGTTCGGTGCCCTGACTCCCCTGGAGCCTAGGCTGGGCAAGAAGCTGATTGAACCTCTCACCAACCTTATTCACAGGTAGCTACTCCTTGGCTGCCACCCCTGAGCAGGGGCATTGGTGCCACTCTGACAGGACCCCTGTCCACAGTACCTCCTGTCTCACTGACTGAGGCTACCCTATTTAGTCTATTTCATTTTCTTGAGGCACATTTCGCTTTGTAGCCCAGGCTGGCCTGGAATTCACAAAAATCCCCTGGGAGCTGAGATTGAAAGTGTGCACCACTACACTCAGTTCAGTGACCTGTACTTGCACGAGCCCTGCACTCATGTAGTCCTTCAGCACCCTGGGCCCCAGCGCTGTGCCATGGCCCTCTGAACTGATCCCCCAGAGGAGCTGCGGGTCATCATGGCACACACAGGGACAGGGTTGGGGGTGGGAGAAATCAGGGTTGGGCTGTGTTCCTTGCCTGAGAGGAGGCGCAGTAATCATTATGGTATCACTGTGCTTTAGAAGGGTGGCAGTGGTACCGTTCTGTGGAGCCCAGCAGTGGGACCTTGTCTGTGTGCGACACTTGGGCTGGGTCCTCATTTCTTCCTTTCTCTCAGCACCTCTGCCATGTCCCTGCTGTACGAGTGTGTGAACACCGTAATTGCTGGTGAGTGTGCTAAGTGCCCTGCTAGGAGGGCGCCGGCTGGGGGTGGTACAGCCTGGCTAGGAGGGCACTGGCCGCAGCACTGCTCTTTGGCTACTGCTGGGCTGGGAGAGGGTTCAGCTGTTCCTGCTGGAAGGAGCTGAGAAGGCTGAGCTAGGACCCAGAGCATCCCCAGATGAGGCAGCTCGCTGTCCCCTGCCCAAGTCCTCCTCCACAGTGCTGGTGGAAGGTTTCCGCATGGCTCAGTTCCCAGCCCTTCCTCAGGCCCCTTTACAAATTTGAGACGTTATTCCTCCAACTTGGGCACAGAGCCCAAGACCCACAGGTGTGTGCTTTGCAGGCAACATCTCATTTTCCAGGCCTCCTCCATGCTCGTCCAGCAGAACTGAGCTTAGATAGTCATTTCATCCACAGATACATAGGAGCGGAGCTGAGAGACAGTAGTGCGGTTACTTTGCGCATAGAGAATTGAGCGCAGTATACAGCATACACATCAAAGGTCCTGGCTGGGCTTTGTAACCCTAGTGCCAGGGAAGCAGAGAAGCAGATCCCTGGAACTTACTGGCGTCCACTTCAGGCAGTCAGTGAGTTCCAGGATTAGCAGGAGACCCCGCTTCAAAAAAAACCAGGTGGGAAGGACTGAGGAGGAGGCCTGCTCTTTACCTTTGTCTTCACACACATCGCACACACATGCACACGAACACACAACACACGTAGAGAGTTAGGAAGCCACTCTTGGGCTTGTGATTGAACATGGCCTTCCTCTCCTCTGTCCTGCCTGGGCAGAGGGAACGGGCAGAGGGAAGGTACCTTGAAGGTATGAGCTCTCAGATAAGGTCTCAAGGCCGCAGTGATCACAGCAGAGTCCCCAGGTCATATGGCTCTCCTTGCAGCTGTACCCCAGGGACAGGACCTAGCTGTCAGCCACAGGAAGAGCAGGTGGGGCTTCAGGACCCCTCCCTGGGAGTGAGCTCATTCTGTGTCTGCCATAGCCTATGATGTGTCATCTGAGAGCTCCCTGAAACCATGAGCATTCAGGGTTCTTGAGGGGTCTTCAGCCTACTCTGCCCAGCACAGGTCTGCACCCCAGATCCCAGAGAGGAATAGGAGCTGTGTGATCCTGTCCTAGGTACCAGTACTGTAGGTCTGAGAGCCATTCTTGTTAGGGAGGATGGGAGACCCAGGCCAGATCCCCTGGCTTCCCAAGGTCCAACCTGTCCATATGCCTTTTGAACATGCAGCCTCAAGCCTCCTGTGAGCCAGGCAGCCAGGTCCCTGTTGGTGGGATGGGTCAGTAGGGTGTCAGTGTCTGACCCAGGGGCACTAACCTCGACCTCCATGTGCCCCAGTGCTCATCTCACTGTCTTCCGGGATGCCCAACCACAGCGCCAGCATCCAGGTGCGTCCGTCTCTGGGGCCTGTGCAGATCAGCACAGGTGGGGCTTGGGGCCAGGCCAGGGCTCCTCAGCCAGACTGGAGATGATTGCGGTGGTCAGCTCCCAAGTTCATTTCTGTTGAACAGCTCAAGTGTGAAGGGAGTCCTTTAGCTCCAGCCCTCCCACAGACACCACCTTCCTCCACTGTACTTCCACCTGCCCTGTGGCCCAGTCAGTCTGTCTGGCTGGCTGAGGTGGACACTCCATGCCCCCAGTCCCTGTCCTCACTGGTGCCTGCCCATCCACTTAGTCATGCTGAGTGGGGTCCCCAGAGCGAAGGCCACAGTCCCCTGCCCTCCCTGTCCCCAGTTGCATCCAAGGCTGGTGGTGGGCTGCTGGGCATGGTGGTGGGTGCAGACCAGTGTGGCTTTCCTCCTCTCAGCTGTGCGTTCAGAAGTTGAGGATACTGATAGAAGACTCCGACCAGAACTGTAAGTCACTGCCACCTTCCCTTGTCTCATGCCTGAATGCCGTGCCTGGGATTCAGAAATCTCATGCCTAGGGGACCAAATGGTCCTGGGCCCTCTGCCTTCTGCTGTCCTCATGCCAGTCCAGCCGGGCGGACGGCTCTGTGGGATGGAGTGGTAGTAGCACTTGCGCAGAGAGGGACTTGGTGTTGAATTCCAAGTCCAGAGTCCTCTGACAGTCTGGCTACCTTCGCCCACTGCTGCCTTATGTCCCCACACTGTTCTCTGCTTAAATGTGCTCTAAAATGGTGAGCTGTCTCAGTGTCACCTGCTTCTTACCAGACCAAGTGGCAGGCTGTTGTCTACCATGTTCCAGTTCTTACCTTAGAGCCAGGCCTGACAGACTTTGTCATAGCCCGGGGCTTTCATCCCCACCTCACACAGCAGTATCCAGTGGCTCTCGGCTCCATGCTGGTGGGAAGCTTCTCTGGGCCACCTGTTGATGGGGACACAAGCGAGTCTTCAGGTGCACATCTGTCATCTGTGGCTCCCGCTGCAGCCTCCCTTCACTTTTCGCGAGGCCTGCACTGGGCCAGCGCCACTCTCACTTTGTCTAGCAGTGACCTTAGAGCTTGTGGCCAGGGTCCTCAGACACCATCATTGGGTTTTTTTTTTTTTTTTTTTTTAGTTTTTCAAGACAAGGTTTCTCTGTGTAGCCCTGGCTGTCCTGGAGCTCACTCTGTAGACCAGGCTGGCCTAAACTCACCTGATCCCAGAGATCCACCTGCCTCTGCCTCCTGAGTGCTGGGGTGAAAGGTGTAGAACACTAGCTCCAGGGGGGTGGTGCTTTTTTTTTTTTATTTTAAATATACGTATTTTTAAGTTATTTACGTTTTTGTCATTCATAATTGTGTGTGGGGGTGTGTGCCTGGGAAGGCCAGTGCCTTTGGAGACAGGAGGCTTACGAAGTTCTGGAGCTGGGTTTACAGTCCGGTTCCTCCAATTTCTAGAAGGCTGTGCGTGTAGACCATGCTGTGAGATGCTGGGGTACACGGCCTCCACCTTGGCTCCCTGGGTTGAGGTGGGGCTCACAAAAGGGGCCATCAGCCGCAGGCAGCACTAAGGCTGGAGTGGTTGAGATGGTTGCATCCGACGCTGATGCACCCATGGATCATGCTGTTCCACTTGCTGTCTCCAAGCTAATGGTCACTTGGTCTTCATAGTAAAGTACCTGGGGCTGCTGGCCATGTCTAAAATCCTGAAGACACACCCAAAGTCTGTGCAGTCCCACAAGGACTTGATCCTGCAGTGCCTGGATGACAAGGACGAGTCCATCCGCCTGCGTGCCCTTGACCTCTCTATGGAATGGTATGTTAGATATCCCTGTGGCCGGGATGGGGGCCTATGAAGCTTCAGGACTTGGGTCATTCCTACCCCGGCTGGGATAGCAGCCGGAGCCTGCTGTGTTCAGCCAGCGGCACCTATCCAAGCTATAGGGAATGGCACTGGGTACCCAATACCAGTGTCTCTGTCACTCTCCCTTGGTCTGATACAATTCTGTTGTCTGGAGAGGAAGCTGTCCCTCTCGGGATCCTGAGTTCCATCTTGGCTGTCAGTGTTGATGGCTGGCCGCCTCTGCCTGTGCTCCCACAGGTGTCCAAGAAGAACCTGATGGAGATTGTGAAGAAGCTCATGACCCACGTGGACAAGGCCGAGGGCACCACCTATCGTGATGAGCTGCTCACCAAGATCATCGACATCTGTAGCCAGTCCAACTACCAGCACATCACCAACTTTGAGTGGTATATCAGCATCCTTGTGGAGCTGACAAGACTGGAGGGCACCCGCCATGGCCACCTCATTGCTGCACAGATGCTGGACGTGGCCATCCGGGTCAAGGCCATTCGCAAGTTCGCTGTGTCCCAGATGTCTGCACTGCTTGACAGTGCCCACCTGGTAGCCAGCAGCACCCAACGCAACGGCATCTGTGAGGTGCTCTACGCTGCTGCCTGGATCTGCGGGGAGTTCTCGGAGTGAGTCGGTGTGGCCCTCAGAGGTGGCCTGGTGGGGGGACATGTAGGCAGACCCTGTCAGACGATGGTCACTTCTGGGCAGCTCTGCCCAAGTGATTGCCTATGTCCTTCCATGGAGTGGCTTGGTCAGTTTAGGTCACAGTGGCTGTGGAGAGGGTGCCCTCTAGACCATGAAGCAGCTCTACTCTGCTTCAGGTGACTTCCAAGCTGGGCAAGTTGCCACCCTCAGAGCCAGACCTCAGCATACAGTGCTGATAGTGAGTGCCTCATGCCAGGCTGCAGGACTGCTCAGGTGGATAGGCTAGGGTGGCGACAGCACCTCTGTTGCACCTCACACACCTGCCCAGAGGACATATGACAAAACAGTTGTGCATTTGTTGTCAAACGGTCCACTCAGTGTGTCACAGAAATCTCCTGGGAGCACATTTCTCTGGAAAAAAAAACCACAAAATTTGCCCAGCAGCTCCCTTGCCGCAGAGCTCAGCCATGGGTCTGTGTATAAGTTGCCCTTTGAGGACCCAGTGGGAGCCTCCTCTGTGAATCCCATGGGCAGCACCGCACATGGACGCCAGGAGCAGTTACTGATGAATGCTCAGTTTTTGTGGTGCTAGAAATTGAACCCAGGGTCTCGTTCATATCGGGCAAATGCTCATTACCAGGAACAAATCGATGGCAGCGAGTCAGCCATGTAGATCACATAGGTCCTCTGCCCTCTCTGTCTACTACAGGTAGTCACAATCTTTGCTATTATTTCTTTCTCTTTTTTTTTTTTGAGACAGGGTTTCTCTGTGTAGCCCGGGCTGTCCTGGAACTCACTCTGTAGACCAGGCTGGCCTCAAACTCAGAAATCTGCCTGCCTCTGCCTCCCAAGTGCTGGGATTAAAGGCGTGCGCCACACGCCCGCTGCTATTGTTTCTTAAACAATGTCCCTTTGTGGAACTCATGGTTCTAAGTTTCCGGCTTATGCCCAGTGAGAGCAGGTGCTCCCGGGTTGTGCTTTAGCTGAGAAGCCTAGCGCCCATGTTGCCTGGCCTGACATACTTGTAAGATGGGCCTGTGTATGCTCAGTAGCCTCATGCAGCCCCTGTCCCCCAGGCACCTACAGGCACCCCAGCAAACCCTGGAGGCCATGCTGCGGCCCAAGGTCACCACACTGCCCGGCCACATCCAGGCTGTGTATGTGCAGAACGTGGGAAAGCTGTACGCGTCCATCCTGCAGCAGAAGGAGCAGGCCGCCGACACTGAGGCCGCACAGGAGGTCACTCAGCTCCTGGTGGAGCGGCTGCCGCAGTTTGTGCAGAGCGCTGACCTGGAGGTGCAGGAGCGGGTAAGGCTGCAAACTGGGGATTTTGCTCACAGCTCCTGCCCTGTGGGCACATCCAGGGTTGGCATGTGTCAGGCAGTAGTACAGGGATGCCCACCCATACCCCAGAGGTCCTCCAGCCAGACAGCCTCGTAAGGGATCCATAGCTCCCTGCACAGCCTCAAACCTCAGTGGTGTTACCAGGGACATGCTGGAGACACCCTTGGTCCCCTTCCAGGTCCTTGTCCCTAGCAGAGCCAGTAGACAAGAGAGATTTTCTCCTTTTTCCAAAGTGAATTGTTTGAGTTTCTGTTTTAGCTCTGCCCACCTGGGGCTTGGGGTCAGTGAGCAGGGACTGGGCAGGGGGAGCCTGGGCTCTGCTGCTGCTGCCACTGTCGAGGAGCTCGTTTGGGGCCGCCTTTGTCTTCTCGTGTAGGTCTTGAACAGGAACTTGGGTGTGTCCAGCATGTGCTCTGTCACTGAGTCACAGTGGCCAAGGTCGTGGGCTAACACCTGAGTATTGGGGCCCAGTGGCCAAGGCTGCTTTTGGCACCCCGTGGCTATCTATAGGCTGTCACTGAACCAGGTGCCTTATGGCTTCTGCTAGGTCTCTGGGGACGCTCCTTTGAAGAGGTTAGGTCTGGGTGGTTGAGCTGTCCCGTGCTGACCCTGTGGGAAGTAAGAACCCACACTGAGCCACACCTTGATGTTTGCTGGGATTGATTGTGCAGCAAGGTAGCAAGGGCCGCCTAGTACAGCTGTGTCTGCAGAATTAGAGCTGCGCTCCCTCCTGCTCTGACCCTGATGAGGCCTGTCCTTCCTTGTCTCATATGGTCCCAGGGATAACTAGATCTGTAGCAGATCTACATGGGTAGAGGCCAGAGACCAGCACTCGGTGCTCAGATACCTGGCTGAGTGGCTCTGGACAGGCACCCACTCTTGGCTGCTGCTCTCCTAGGCGTCTTGCATCCTGCAACTGGTCAAGCATGTACAGAAGCTGCAAGCAAAAGGTGTGCCGGTGGCTGAGGAAGTGAGCTCCTTGTTTGCTGGTGAACTGAACCCTGTGGCCCCCAAGGCCCAGAAGAAGGTCCCAGTTCCTGAAGGGTGAGGATTGGGGATGTGGAAGAGAGATGGCTGCCACCACTGAGATGGTCCCTGGTCTAGGAAATTAGAAAAGGGCTTTTACACCCCATGACCTGCCATCAGCCAGGGGGACAAGAAATGGCCCTGGGACTTAATAGCCTGAGTGCTCACTCACTCCATCCTGGGACTGCTGCACCCCCTGGTTCCTGGTCCTTTAGGAGGACCCTTGCTTGCCGGTGTTCTGCCAGATTCCACGGTTCCTCCATTTCCCTGTTCTGCTGTCTCCTCCCAGGCTTCCTACCTTCCCATCTCTGTGTCTCCTGTCAGGGGCTGGGGCATCCCTGGTTGCTTGATCCCTGGGGTACTTGTGGAAGGATGTCTCAGGTGCATGGTGGCCCTCTGCCAAGGATTAATGCTTGCAGTGGTCATGGTAGGACAACAACAGAGGAGACAAGGACACCATGTGATCCCCTCTGTACTTCCAGCCTAGACCTCGATGCCTGGATCAATGAGCCACCTTCAGACAGTGAGTCTGAGGACGAGAAGCCCAAGGCCATCTTCCATGAAGAGGAGCCAAGGCACACTCGGCGCCGGCAGCCTGAGGAGGATGAGGAGGAGCTGGCCCGGGTGAGCATGCCATGCAGTAGCACCGAGCACAGGGCAGAAGCCCGGGCTGGAATCTGTTCACAAGAGTAGCTAACTGATTGTCAGGCTTAGGGGCACCTCGGGCCCGGCTGTGCGCCAGACGTAGCCTGTGACACAGAGGACAGAGGACCTTTGACTTCTGCCTTGTCCTCTTGTCTAGGGCAGTCCCCCATCGCCCATGAACTCCAGTTTCTGGACACTCAGCAGGAACACCAGAGTAGGCTTCTGAGCCTGCAGGAGTAGGAATGGTGGACAGAAGCTGAGGCTCAGAGTGGGCAGACCCAGGCCATTTCTGTTCCCAGGAGACAGGAACCTCAGGCCGTCCTGCCCACCCATGAGCTCTGCTCTTGGAGGTTGTCCTCACAGTTCCTACTGTGACCCCTCCCTGCCCACCTGGGGCCTTGGGAACTGGGTGAGCATGTCTCTGAGACACGTGCTCATGTGGACTCCTCTCGCCACAGCGGACGAGAGGCCCGGAAGCAGGAGCAAGCCAACAATCCTTTCTACATCAAGAGTTCCCCATCCCCACAGAAGGCAAGTGGTATCCTTGAGCATGCCCCATCCATGCTGAAGCCCTAAGAGAGTAATGTAATTACGGCAGTGCGGGGGTGAAGGGGGTGGGAGGCGGCCGTGCCTGTGTAGTCCCAGCTTTAGCTGAGCAGGGCTGTGCTGCATCCAGGCCTCGATGGAGAGCCCTGAATGGTCCAGATGAGGTCCCGGGACAGTGAAGGTACTCTACCCAGCTGGCTGCTTGTACCTACGGGAAGTGCTCGATCCACATGGGCAGGTGCCTGGCCTATTAGATCCTCATGTCCCTAGGGTAGAGCCCTTGTGCAACATGGATGAACCTTGGGTCCCATCTGCAGCACCACATGAACCAAGCGTGGTCATTTCAGCCTTCAGGAAGTAGAGATGGAATTTTCTAGTACCGTTGTCCTTGGCGACATAGTTTTAAGCAAGCCTGAAATCCCTGTGTCCCTTCAAGGAAGGAAAAAAGGAAGGAAGAGATAAGGCTGTCATGGATAGATTTTAGGTCTAACCGTACTGTACCAAGGTTACAGTTAGCCCTGCTTCCTCGTAGCCCTATGACGTCATGTTCCAGGGCACTGCTCTTATCTGTAGAGCCTGCAACTTATGGGCAGTGCTCCCAGGCCGCGTTTGGAGCCTTACTCTCAGGTCCCCTCGCGCTGCCTCCTGAGTCCCTGAGGGTCACTGACACCTGTGCTCCTCCTTCAGCGATACCAGGATGCACCCGGTGTGGAGCACATTCCTGTGGTTCAGATCGACCTCTCAGTGCCTCTGAAAGTTCCAGGCAAGTGTCTCCAGGCTCTAAGCTCTTGTTTCGGACATGATGCAGTTCTCGGTGTCCCTAAGTTGTGGCCGTTCCCATCCCCACAGGTATGCCCATGTCAGACCAGTATGTGAAGCTGGAGGAGCAGCGGCGACACCGGCAGCGGCTGGAGAAGGACAAGAAAAGGAAGAAGAAGGAGAAGGGCAAGCGTCGCCACAGCTCCCTGCCCACAGAGAGCGATGAGGACATCGCCCCCGCCCAGCGTGTGGACATCATCACTGAGGAGATGCCAGAGGTTAGCCCCTTCCCACCTCTTTTAGCCTTGGTTATAACAGGCTTGTCTATGTGTCACTAAAAGGGCAGGCTCGCTGTGTGCAAACAGCCACGCGCTAACCTGTTGCACCAGCCCTCCATGGTGGACAGTGTTTTACTCCACGCTGAGCTGGTAGCCTAGCTGTGTGTGCCACTGTAGGCTGTGCTCCTAGGCTGAGCTACAGCCCAGGACACCCATGTGTGGGTGTGGGTGTGGGCGTGACTGGCTGCACTGTTGTTATTGGAGCAGAAAGGACAGGAGCCTCCAACAGGGTCCATGGTTGCGAGGTGACTGAACCCTGACCCCTCCATTCCCTTAGAATGCTCTGCCTAGTGACGAGGATGACAAAGACCCCAATGACCCCTACAGGGCACTGGATATTGACCTGGACAAGTAAGTGAGGGGTGAGGAACAGACTGCTGAGTGGGCTTGTGCCTGGGGTGGTGAGAGTCCTTAGCCTAAGGTCCATGGGCTTGGGGACATTGGGAGGTGGGTGCTGTGTGCTGTGGTGGTGGTTCAGCGTAGGTCTACTGTGTGACCGTGAGGACCTGAGTTTACTTCCTGGCACACACTGAGACCCAGCCCCAGCAGCCAAGGCACTGAATGATCCCTGGAGCTCATTGGCTGCCAGCCTGGCCGAGTGAGGAAGCTCCAGGTTCTGTAAGAGACCCCGTCTCAAAACAGTGGAGAGTGACAGAAAAACACCTGACATTCACCTCTGTCTTCCATGTGATCATAGACATGTGTGCACCAACGTGTACACACTCACATCCCACATGAGCATGGACACACTCTGTAATGTACAAAAACAGTGGGAGGGAACACTGGGGCACTTGGGCAGGATGCAGGGTCTGGACTCCTAGCACCTTGGCTGTTGTGGGGACTTGCGGGAGCCTCAGGAGTCATAGGACCAGCTGCCCAAAGGTGGTCGCAGCTCGGCCCGGTGACTCCACACCCCTCCTCTCCCAAGACCCTTGGCTGACAGTGAGAAGCTGCCTGTCCAGAAACACAGAAATGCCGAGACAGTGAAGTCACCAGAGAAGGAGGGTGTGCCTAGGGTAGAGAAGAAGAGCAAGAAGCCCAAGAAGAAAGAGAAGAAGCCCAAAGAGAGAGAGAGAGAGAGAAAGGACAAGAAGGTGCGCACGTCTGGGGCTCTAGCCTGGGTGTGAGCTGCAAGTGGGTTGTGGGACAAAGTAGGAAGAGAGCTAGCACCATCTGCAGACTTTACAAAGAGGGGTGGGAGGGAGGGTACATGCTGAAATCCTGTGCAACTCCAGGTGAGCACTCACCCTGCCACATCCCTGGGCTACTTTTTTTTCCATTAATTTATTTTTTCACTTTACATCTAATCACAGCCCCCTCCCCTTCCAGTTTCCCCTTCACACACCACACACACACACACACACACACACACACACATTGTTTTGTTTGTTTGTTTTGAGACAGAGCCTCACTATATAGTTTCAGCTCTCCTGTAGACCAGGTTAGACTGAAATCCACAGAGATCTATGCCTCTACGTGTTGGGATTAAAGATGTATGCCACTCTACTGGGCTCTCAGGCTGCTTTTACACTGCATTTGAGAGTAGATGTCACTAGGTCTTCCAAGCTGACCTTGAATTTGCAGTCCTCCTACCTTGGTCTCCTGAGTGGGTGAGATAACAGGCCTGGCTAAAACACATTTTATTTCTTGAGTTTTGGGATCAAGCCCAGGATCCCACCGATGCCTCTGAGGTGTAGCTCAGCGTGTGGTGTTTTGGTGCCGTTTGGTCTACTTCCCAGGCTGTGCCACCTGCCCACTTCACACATCCTAGTACTCGGCAGACTGGGAAGAATAATTGCCCTGACTTGTAGGCCAGCCTGTGAGAACTTGTCTCAAAACACAACATACACACTCCTCCTGCTCAGCCCTGCTGCTTTGCCTTGATGCCACTCTAGTCATTAGCTGTCCTCTGCATGGCTGGTGAGGACATGTGGCTGCCATCATGAAGTGGTGCAGCCGAGCACCTGTGTGACCACAGCCAGGACTCGCCAGGGCTGCTGCACAGCAGTCGGGCCCAGCCTGTGCTAGGGAGGGGAGAATGTCAACCGGCTGGAGAGCAGCCCTTGCCCCTGGCACGCCCTGTCTTTACCAGAAGTGCTCTTCCTGTGGCTTTAGGGTGAGGACTTAGACTTCTGGCTGTCCACCACCCCACCACCTGCTGCTGCTGCCCCCATTCCTGCCCCCTCCACGGTAAGTGCCTGCTCCATGTGTCCTTGGGGTCTCACCTGTACATTCCCAGGAGCCAGGGAGTGGCAGGCATCCCCTTGTAGTTGGAGCCACACACAAGTGCTAATAAATGGAGTCCAGCCTGGTGGGCTGGCCTTCTGTACTTTGTGGTCTGTGTCTGCTGTCTTGTGGGACTCTGCTTGACAAGACTCAGTGAAGCAGAGGGGTAGCCAGCAGAACACTTGTCCCCAAGGTATTCCTTGGAGGATGTCCCCAGTCCTCAAGTGGGAACAGCACTGGTTAAGTAAGATTCAAAGTTCCCTTACTGCTCCTAAAGCTGGAACCCCTGAACAGTCAGGAGTACCACTTCTCCCCTCCCGGAAAACTGACCCTGACCTTCTGACTGCAGGAAGAACTTGCTGCGAGCATTGTCGCCCTCCCTAAGGATGAATGTGAGGTTCTCAAAGGGGAAGAGCCCCAGGACGAGGAGGACACCGTGGATCATGACCAGGAAAGGGTGAGCACGAGACAAGCCACCCCAGTGCTGTGACAGTGGGCCCCTGGCAAGCCTGTGCTTGAACCCCAGGACAGTAGGCGCGCTCATGGGGGTCAGCAGTGGGGTCTGTCCTCAAGAGGGAGCTACAGTCCTCGTGCTTTAGCCTCTGAGAGGGACCTAGTGCTTCAGTGGTTTCTGAGCAGTGCACCACGACACCGTCTCTTTCCAGGACCCCAGTAGGGAGCCTCACCTTGTGAGCAGTCTGCCACATACCCTCCTAAACCACCGTCACCTCACATTTACTTGCTGTCGTTGGATGTCCCTATTCTGGGCAGTACTTGTCATGGAGCCCCACACTGAGTGGCTCTAACGTCTGCCTCTCATTGAGGACATTCTTTTGTTTTTATAAAGATTACTTTAGTTGTGTGTGGCATGGGATCTGAGGTCCTTGGGATTCAACACAAGCACTCTTAACCACTAAGCCAGCAACCCAGCCCCAAGCCCCATGTTGAAGCCTCCATGTCACTGTGTCGGAGCCTTACTCCTGCTCGTGGCCATGTTTGCTCCTGTGTCAGTCCTGCCCTCTGAGCAGCTCCCGCACTCACCTGCCAGCCCGAGGCTAGTGTCTGCCAGGCCTGGCCGCCTCCAACCATGGTGACCATGATTCCTGCCTTTGTTGTGCTATCTGCTCCCCTGAGGTCTCCCCATGTCATGTAAGGGGATGATGGCAGAGTGCCTCTTGTGGGAGGCCGGGCCTGAGCCCCTCTCTGTTTCAGAAATCGTCCCGGCACAAGAAGAAGAAACACAGGAAGGAGAAGGAGGAGAGGCCCCGAGACAAGAAGAAAGTCAAGAGGAAGCAGGCGGTGCTGGAGAATGGTGCAGCAGCGGAGGAGGAGGAGGAGCCTATCCCGGTGAGCGTGCTTGACAACTGCCAACCCAAGAGTGCCACCGGGATTCTGTTTGGAGAGGACCCAGGGCCTCTGAAAGCTGGGCTGTGTGGTGGGACCTGTGACCCAGCAGCATCTGGTGGCTCTTCCTTTTTGGGAGTGGGTCATTCCTCAAGCACGGGTCTGTAGCCTAGTCCCTGTCACCCACAACTGACGGGGGTGTCTCTCCTCTCTCTCCTCCCCTAGCCCATGTCCAGCTACTGCCTTCTGGCTGAGAACCCCTACATTAAAGTGGTAAGTGACACTTGGTTGCCGCAGGGAGGGCAGTTTGCGGAGCAAACCATCCTCAGAAGCCTTGCGGGGCTGGCGGCAGCTCAGTGTGGGCCCGCTCTCTGAGCCGGGCCGCAGCCGGAGAGCCCAGTATGGCCGGGCCACCTGAGGACAGCTTGGCTAGCAAGACCAAGAGCAGCTGGGCAGCATATGCAGCATACATCTTGGGACAGAGGCAGGGAGATTCCAAGATCAGGACCAACCAGTGCTGTATTACAAGACTTTGTCTCAAGGCATCAAAGCACAGGAACTGGGGTGTAGCTTCCTGAAGAGTGCGTTTGGGGGCACTGGGGCCTAGGAGCCCACAGGCAGTTTTCACAGGGGTCACTGTCCTTGATCTAGGCAGTGAGCTCCCTCCCCTCAGCTGGTCCCAGGTCCTTGACCCTGTCCTTTCTTGTGCAGACATACGACATCCAAGCCAGCTTACAGAAGGACAGCCAAGTGACCGTGTCCATCATCCTGGAGAACCAGAGCAACAGTTTCCTGAAGAACATGGAGCTCAACGTGCTGGACTCGCTCAACACCAAGATGACCCGGCCGGAGGGCTCCTCAGTGCATGACGGAGTGCCCGTGCCTTTCCAGCTGCCCCCGGTGAGCCCGCCTTCCACCCAGCCCTCACCGTGCGAGCCAGCTTTACTCCTCCCTACATGTCTCCGTGGCTCGCACGCAGTGGACCTAACTAGAGCTCCCAGGGACACCTGAAGTGAAAGGCCCCAAGCTCTCGGTGCCCCGTGTCTCGGTGCTGCTCTTAGGGCACGGTGAAGTCACTCGGGACATTGGGCTGGGCTGCAGCAGTGCCCACTGTTTCTGTCACACCAGCATCCCAGCCAGCTAGGACAGACACCCCAGGGTCTGTGCTGGCCCACTGAGTGCCGTGTCTCCCAACAGGTGTCTCCAATGAGGCCCAATTTGTGTTCACCATTCAGAGCATTGTCATGGCCCAGAAGCTCAAAGGAACACTGTCCTTCATTGCCAAGGTACGGTCCAGCTTCCTCCCCACCCCACCCCCGCCCCACCCCACCTGCACCCCAGGGCATGTCGGCATCCCAGGAAAGAAAGTGCCTGCCTGCAAAGTCCAGCCCACAGCTTTTCTCCTTGCAGGATGATGAAGGAGCCACCCATGAGAAGCTGGACTTCCGGCTGCATTTCAGCTGTAGTTCATACTTGATCACCACACCCTGCTACAGGTGTGTGCTCCGCCTGCCACACCCCGGCCCAGCTGGGGTGCGGGGGACAGGGTGATGTCGAACTTGTGGTGTGGGCTGTGAGGAGGGGTAATGACAGAGCTTGGCCATCATCACAGGCCCCACCCCAGCCACACCTATGTTGCCTCCACCTGAGGCCACCTCTTCTGCCAGGTGACACTACAGAGGCTTGGCTCTCTGTCCCCGGAGGACTGCCCCGCGTGCCTGGCTGCCTTGGATTTTGAAGCTGTCCTCATGCCTCAGCATTCCTAATGCCAGGTGACAGCTGACCCCAGGCCCTGCCATTTCTCGTTCTCTGTCCCCCACAGCGATGCCTTTGCCAAGTTGCTGGAGTCAGGAGACCTGAGCATGCACTCCATCAAAGTTGATGGCATTAGCATGTCTTTCCAGAATCTTCTGGCAAAGATCTGCTTCTACCACCATTTTTCCGGTAAGCAGTGTCACAGTTTATGTCACTCTTGGTTTTATCCCAGAAACCACAAGCCACCCTCCCACCCCCAGTCAGTCCCTTCCTGCACCAGGCCTTGGCCTGCAGCCCTGAGCGCCTTCGCAGCATGGGCCCCAGCCCCTGTGTTGGTGGTCCTAGCTGGAGAGGGCCTGCTGGGGAGCGTGGACCTGACTGCCCCCCCCCCCCCCCCCCCCGTCTGTTGCAGTTGTGGAGCGAGTAGACTCCTGTGCCTCCATGTATAGCCGCTCTATCCAGGGCCACCATGTCTGCCTGCTGGTGAAGAAGGTGAGCTCACAGCAGTGCCCGCTGCTCTGCGACCACCCAGGATGCTCTCAACAAGAGGCTGCCTTTCCCCTGCGCATGCCTCCCTGTCCAGGGCTGCCCTCCAAGATCCCCATCCCAAGAATGCAGCCCGTCTCCCACAGTTGTACCAGGCCCTTCCCATACTGGGCCAGGAAAGGGTGGGCTGAGAGCTGTCTCAGGCCCTGGAGGGCTGTGCAGGATAACACCTGCTATCTCCGCATTCTGGGGACAGAGGCAGGATTACTAAATTCCAGGCAAGTTGAGGCTACATAGCTTCAAAAAATAAAGTGAGGTCTAGGCTCCAGCTGAGGGCAGGAGCTGAGGGCATTTGCAGCTGCCCACCTCCCACCCCCCCACGCACGCACGCACAGGTGGGCACGGGCAGTGTGTACATGTGCCTGTCCCCTAGGGCGAGAGCTCCGTGTCGGTAGATGGGAAAAGCAACGATGCCACGCTGCTCAGCAGCCTGCTGGAGGAGATGAAGATCACGCTGGCTCAGTGCTGAACTGCAGAGTCCAGGATGTGCAGCAGACCACAGAAAGATGTGATGGCTCTTACCTCTCCTTTGTCGTGTGTACTGTCTCCACACCCAGCATTCATTCAACACCACCGACCTCCACTGTGACCCGACCCTGAGGTCCTGTGTTGCATATTTTATTATCCTTTATTCCGACCCGCACTCCTTTGGCAAGGAAGGCTATCCTGACCCTAGCCGGCAAGGGGCTACTCCACTCCCCATTCTCAGACGTGGCTGTGGGGACTGCAGGGTCACAGCAAACACATTGATGCTGCCCTAGAGGAACCTTTCCAAGCTGCTGCTGTCCTCAAATATCCCAACTGGTGGCCTCTGTGGAGAGGTGATCAGGCCAGCTGTTAATTCTTCTCCCCACAGCCTGCGAGGCCAGATGGATGCATGTCCTTGTGGGTGGTTCCGCAGCCCAGCTGCTGACAGCAGGGATGGCCCTTTGATTTTCTTCTGTTCAACAGAATTGTGGTCTGTCTTGGGGTTCTGATGTGGGGGTCAGTGGAGGAGTACAATGTATGCCCCTCAGTTTGTCACTACACATCCTGGGCTTGTCCCTGCAGCTGTGGCAGGCTGAAGGCCTTGGGGTGGAGGGGTGCATCCCGGGGGCTTGCAGCGCTCCTCAGGTTCCTGGGCGAGGTGAAGAGACCCCCGACCTGGACACTTCCTATAACTGGGTAGCTGGGCACAAGCTGAGCCTTCCTCAGAGGTGACGGTGGTCTACAGACATTCTGGCGTTCCTTTGAGGACAACTGTCACTTTAGCATGTAGAGTACTTTACCGACCCCATGTGACCTTCCAGCTCTATGATGTTCCATGATTGATTTGCTGTTGACATTCCCATGTGAAGAGAGATATATCACGCTGCTGACGATCGGTGTCACAATGACCCATTAAAGAGTCAAAAAACATGCTCATGTGTTGTGTGTCCCCATGGTACCCCAGAGCAGTCCCAGTGTCCATTTAGGCTCCTGAAGCTCAGATCGGTACAGGCCAGTGAGTTCCCCCAACACCTCCACCTGTGGGGCCTTGTGTGTGTAATAAGTTTGCTGTGAGTGTAGAGCCAGAAGACAGTTGTCCTGTGCCATCACTTCTCTCCTGTCACCACTCACCATGCTAGAATTCAGACAGGTCCTTAGGCATGTGCAGCAAACATTCTGACCAGTACCCCTTTTTAAAAAGAAATTTATGGTGCACACACCTTTAATCCCAGCACTTGGGAGCCAGAGGCAAGTTATTCTCTGGGTTTGAGGCCAAGCTGGTCTATAGTGCGAGTTCCAGGATAGCCAGGGTGACACAGAGACTCTTATCTTGAAAGAAAAAAAAAAAATGTCTGTACCTTGTGCCAGGAGAGGGCTCTGAGTTCCCTGGAACTGTAGCTCCAAGTAGTTGTGAACCACACTGTATGGGAAAACCTGGTCCTCTGCAAGTCTTAACCGCAGAGCCGCCTTCCCACTCCAAGCCTCCCCAGCCCAACTGCTCCTGTGGGCTGTGAGGGGGACAACGGGAACTTGAAAAGGGCCCCTGTTCCACCTCAGGCAGCTCTGTGCCACTTCATTGATAGGGGAAAAGGGAAGACTCCTTTTCAAGTAAACTAAGCTCTCTCAACTACAGCTAAAGTCCCCAAATGCTACTGTGCCCAAGGCCTCGTCCAGTGCCCCATCTGAGGCCATGCAGCAGCCTCTCCCACTGCTCAAAAAATCCTGCCAGCCCTGGCCAGGACCCCAGAGGTAGTGCTCAGCAGTGACAGTAACTGTACAGTGGCTACTGCTTGTGGTTGATGAATGACTGGCTGCCGTGCAGCTGGCACTCCCAACACAACACCCAACGTCCCTATTCACCCTGTTCAGACTGCTCTGTCCCAGTCCCACTGGAGGAAGGAGGGACTCCAGTGCTGCCATGTGTATTCCTTGTTAAAAACAAAACTAACTTGCAGCCTCTCCCATGAGCAAGGATTGTAGGAATGTGCATGGAGATACTCTTCCTGTCTGTGGGGCCAGGAGACATTGTGACAAGGAAACCAAGTGGAGGACACCAAACCAAAAAAACAGCCCCTGGGTCACCTGCATCAACTTCTCCCAATCAGGCCAGCCAGCCTATCCCCGGTCACGTGCTGCTAGGTGCTCTCTGTAGTTTGGTCCACCTGTCTCTCTGACCTGGGTCACACACTAACCTGCCCCAGCTTTTATCCCCACTGTAACAGCCATGCTGAGGCTGAGAATTCCAGGCCACCTACGGACTGGGGATCAGTGTAGGAAGGCCCAGCTGGCACACCTGTCATCCAGCAATGAGGAAGTTGAGGCAGGACCATCAGGAGTTCAAGGTCATGTCATGGCTCCAGGCCATACTGAATACGTGAATCCTACCTCAAAGAGAACTGAATATCCCTTCTGCAACCCTACCATAGTCACCCAGGAGGACTGGGATAAATTCAGAGTTCTTAGACCCTGAAGGAGATGCTCAGGTACCAGCCAGGTTTTTTGGTCCCTCCCTCTGTGAATAGGAGACTGGGACCCCTTCAGACACACACATCATGTTCAGGCGAAATGCATGCCACAGCTACATTAACGACCCAGCCGGATCTGGCAGTGAAAGAATTGTCCTTCATGAGAAATGTCAGGGGATTTTAATCAAAATATCTCAGAGGGCCCTGCCCTGGGGGTTTCCCCACTATTTACACAAGCCCATCTCCCTGCCCTCCCCTGCCCTGGCCCAGCCTGGGCTCCATGAGAGTGGGAGGGGTGACCTGAGGCAGGCAGCGCTAGCCTCTCCAGAGGAATAGGCTGCCACAGTGCAGTTGAGTCCTGGCCCCTGCAGAGGGTGGGGGCTGTCAGCTACCAGTCAGTGCTGGGTCAAACACTCAGAGGCATTTTCCAAGGTCAGGTTGACCAGATGCTGAGGTTCCAGACACTTTATGTTCGGTGAAAGGCTTTGGGGGATGAGGAGGAGGTGCTCTAAGCACATTTGTCCACACATGCCCTCCTGCCTCCCTTCCTAGGCTGCCTCCCATGGTCCATTAATATAGCCCAAGCTAGCCCCTGAAAATCCTCCTGCCTCAGGCTCCTGGAAGGCTGGGATTGTAGGAATACACTACTACTACACCCAGTCCCTGCCTGTTCTTAAATCCTAAATCGTGCCAGTAGGTCATGGATCCTCCCCAACACCCACAGTGACAAGCCTTGATAGGGCAGGGGGGTCTGTGGCAAAGAGGCCACTTGACTTTGGAGTTCTATGCTTTCCACAAGGCCACCTGCTGCTTTGTAGCCTTATTCCCCAGATCACTCACAAGGCTGGAGTGGTTCTGCACATCCAAGTTGAGGCCGCAGAGAAGAAACACAGCACGGTTCAGGCAGTGCATTGACCACACAGGCAGGTGTGACTACAGATGGCCAGTGTGCCCTCAGGCACAAAGCCCTATCCAGCATCCCCACCCACTCATGCCCACATGCTTCCTCATTCCATCCCTCTCCCCACTCCCATACACCCCCGCCTCACTCCCCTCTCCAGTGGAAGGCCTGGTCTTACCTCATCTTTACATCCTGTCTGAAATAGAATGGGGCTCCAGTTAGACCCTCCAGGTCTGCCACCAACTCAGGGAAGCCTAGGTGTTTCATGAACACCCTTCAGCCAGGATGGTTTGCCCCCTTCCTCCAGCTGAGCTTGGAGACCCTTAAAGGGTGTGGGCAAGGGTCTCCTGAGGCTCTGCCTGCTTCAAACTCTTGCCATAAGGCACACACACACAACCTTGGATTCCAGCAGGAACTTACTTATGCCAGGTGTTTCTACAATGAAAGTAGGTTTGGAGTCAGGGGACCAAGTGGCCTCCCTTAGTGTCCCCCTCTCCATGTCCTGGTACCCAATAAGACCCAGCTCACATGTATTTTAGAAGGCCTTGTACAGCTGACTCCCACTGTGCCGATGACCTGGGGGGAGGGACACAGGGCTTGGTGGTGGGGTATCCCCAAGGCCCAGGTCCCCTTCCCTGCATGGGTGATGATCTCAGGACCCCAGGGGCAGTGGCATAGCTGCACAAGCCATACTTGCAGTAGTAGCCAAAGCAGATGACGTGGGAGTCTGTGCAGTTGCTGCAGGAGATGGTCGCATACTGGAAGATGCCTGCAATACACGAGAGGCAGCCCCGGGCTCCCCTGGGCCTCCCTAGCCTGGGCCACTGCCACTGTGGCCCTCAGCCTGGACCATAGTTCACTTACCACAGTGACGCTGACAGTCGATGCGGCCTGGGAAGGGGAGAGGGGAGGACTTAACAGGACAGTACCTTCTGACAAGGCCCAGAGCTCAACACCCCAGCCCCACTTCTGTTTTTGTAGCCCAGGATACCCTGGCACAAAGAAGGTAACCTAGGCTGCCTAGAGGCTTGTAGCAATCCTTTTGCTTCGTTCTCTCATTTCTGGGTGCTAGGATTACAGGCATGTGCGACATGAGTTTCATGGGCATAGGAAGGGAACCACAGGGAGGCCCCAGTGAAAAATGGGACTAACCTAAGGGAGAGGGCAGTTACAATGTTCCCAGGTGCCACCATGAGACTAGTTTGACAGAAATAAGGGGGTGATGAGCATGCAGGCAACCATTTATGCAAAAGAGCCTCCTGCAGAGCCACTCCTTCCTGAGCCCTGTTTCCTGCGCCCCCAGCCCTGAAGTGCCAGCGGCCGAGCATCGTCCCCTCTGTGGAGCCCACTGCTTACTCTCTATGATGGCGTTCTGGATAAGGCGAACTTGTTCCCGGAAGATGGCCCGCAGCTCATTGGGGAAATACCCTGATGTGGGAGTCACAGCAGAACGGTCAAGCTCAGGTGCCTATCAGCTCTCACGGCCCCACCTCAGTTTCTCTCTTTACCTGGGAAGTACATCTTCCCCTGGTACAGCTGGTCCATCCTCTGGTACACGGCTTCTGCCACTTGATTTAGCTTCTTCCGGGCTGAGGGCAGGAGGAAAAGGAAGCAAATGAGTGGCCCTGTCCGGGTCCCTGCGGCTCTTCTGACCCTGGGATGGGCTCCGCCGCTCACTGATCTCGGCGGGGATGGCCAGATGGAGCTCCTTCATCGTGTTCTGGCTCCACTCGGAGAGCAGCACCCCGACACGGGGATGTCACCCACCCACCAGGACTTGAGGTTCACGTGGTGACGGTAGAAGGAGAACTCTCCGAGAAATTGGAGTGGCACTGCAGGCAGCCACGGGCCAGCGCCGCTGTCATGCCCAGGAACAGCAGTGGGGCCATGGCCTGGCCCAAGCAGGCTGTGCCCAAACATCCGCGCCGCCAGCGCCGCGCCCTCCAGCCGCGCACCAACCAACGGCGCCTCCCGCGCCACGCCCCGTCACGCCGCACCAACCAACGGCGCGCGCTGTGGACCCTGGCCCGGACTTGCCCCGCCCCGCCATGTCCCGCCCACGATTCGGATAAGGCCCACGTTTGACTCCGCCCCAGGCCTGGTCCCGCCCCACGGATGGCTCCGCCCCCTGTCTAGCCTGTCACCACACCCACCGTCCCACCGTCCCAACTCCTGTCCCAGGTCTGGCTCTACTCCTGAATCTGGCTCCGCCCCAGGTTTGGCCCGCTCCTGTTACAATTGGCAACTGGAAAAGCAAGTCGGCTCCAGGCTCCACCCCATCTACAGCGCCTCACGCATGCGCTACGGGCTGGCGCCAGTTCCGGAGCCAGCGAGGGAGGGCTCGCCCCGCCCCTCATCCACCTGACTCCAGCCAATGAGCAGCGCCCGTCTTGGTCTCCAAGGGCGCGGAGTGCCCGGAGGCCTGCGGTCAGTGCCCGCCGTTCATACGGGAATCCTCGGAGCTCGGGCCACGCCTCCATCCGGGCCCCTTCCCTTTAAGGGAAGTAAATCCGGCTGGCGGGCGCGGCCTGGGCGGGGTCTGCGGCGTGTCCCTCCGCGGGCGTGTCCCTCTGCGGGCGCGGCCCGAGACTCGGCGAGGCGGGAGACGGCTCGGGACGGCCAGGTGAGTCCTCGGAGGCCCGAGGCGGGCGGCGGGATGACAGGGTTCAGCGACGGGGCCAGAGTAGGGGCTGGGGACCTGGATCTACCAAAAGGGGGGAGAAAGGGAGCGTCGTGGATCACAAACATGTTTAATAGTTGAGGTCCAGATAGCCCAGGCTAGCCTCCTGCTGCCTGATCGGATCCTCCATCCTCTATCCCGATGACTCATTTGTTTGAAACTACCAGATTTCTGGTAAGAATTCATTGAAGGTCTGGGCTCTTGCTCCAGAGTGAAGCATTTGCCTTTGTGTAGAAATCCCTGGGTTCTATCCCGCCTCTGCCCCCTCAGCACTCCCTGGCCTCCCCTAAAAAGGGTCAAAAGTTGAAACTTTTTCAAAGGTTGGATAGGGAAGACTCAAAAACAGATCACAGAAAGTTAACTTTGGCCACAGTTTCTTTTTTTTTTTCTCTTTTCCTTCCTTCTTCCTTCCTTCCTTCTTCCTTCTTCTCCTTCCTTTCCTTCCCTCCCTTTTTTGTTTAGCCCAGGCTGTCTTGGAACTCAGAGAGATCAGCCTGCCTCTGCTTCCTGAACGCTGAGATTAAAGGCATGCCCCCATATCTTTGCTTTTCTCTTCCCTCTTCCCTCCACGTCTTCCCTAGGCTCCATAGAATAAGGTGCCTACGGTCAGAGCAGAGGTTGGCGCAGTGTTAAGGCAGGGCAAAGGTCTTTGCTAATTCCACAGCCCACGTGTATCCTCGTAACTTTCGGTTCTGATTTGCTACCATTATGCAGAGTTGGGAGCTCAAGGATGAGCGGTGGGGAGTGGCGGGAGACACGGGGACAATGTGTTCCCTACCTAGGACTGTCAGAACTCTCGGGTCAGCCAGAGCTTCCTTCAGCATGGGGGAAGCAGTTACTAGCACTGGAAGCGATGGGGCTTCGGAGAGATGTTAGCTGGAGGCAGCAGGATGCAGAAGAGACCACAGAGTTAACCATTGACAAAGGCAGGAGCAGATAACCTGAAACACAGCTCCGAGAACTTCCGGAAACCAGGTTTTAACCGCCCTGTCCTGGACCTGTTATTACAACTCGGTGAACAGCTGACAAGGCTGAGAATTCCACCCCTGGGGTTTCTTGGTGTCCATCGTTTCTCCATCTTTTTTTTTTTTTTGGTTTCGAGACAGGGTTTCTCGTGTAGCCCGGGCTGTCTGGAACTCACCTGTAGCCGGCTGGCGAACTGAATCCGCCTGCCTCTGCCTCTACCAAGTGCGGATTAAAGGCGTGCGCCACACCACCGCCATTCGTTTCTCCATCTGGATCCACTCCAGAGCCATTTAAGTTCAAGGACAGCCTGGGACACTTAGTGAAATCTCACCTCAAAAAGAGCAAACGGGCTCAGTGGTTAGGAGCACCTACTGCTCTTCCAGAGGTTCCGAGTTCAATCCAGAACACATGGGGCTCACAACCATCTGTAATGGGTCTATGCCTCTTTGGTGTGTCTGAAGCAGGGACATGTACTCACATACAGAAATAATAAGTCTTTAAATTAAAAAAAAGCAAAGGCTGGGGCGTGGTCAGGTGGAACCAGCCCTAGAATCCCCCAGTGAGGGAGCTGGCGAGCCGGATGGAGCCCAGGTAGATCCCCAGGGAGGGCTCAGATCAGAACATCAATTTAGGAGTGTGTGGGCCTGGATTCCCCCCCAGTATGGAGGAAAAAAGATAAGCACTCCTGCAAAGTAGAATTAATTTCCTATGTTAGGGTGGAGTGAAAGTGATAGAAATATATGTTTGAATTGAATTTTGTCTGTCTGCAACCGGAGACGTGGACTGAGCAGAGTTCCCTCCCCGACCTTTGTGTCCCCCTGAGACCAGGACTACACTGTAGGGACATTGTAGGGCGGTGCAGTGTGCAGCTGGCAGGTGGGCGTTCTTCAGGTTCTGTGGATGGCATGCCTTCGACGTAGGGTGGACATAGTCTTTAGAGTGTGTGTATGTGTGTGTGTGTCCGTGTGCCACGTGCCTACAGGAGCCTCAGTCGAAGAGGGCGTCGGGTTCCCTGCAGCTTGAGTCCCATGCAGTTGTGAGCTGCCTGTGAGGGCAGGAATGAGAAGGCCAGACCTCTGCCCGGCGGCTCTGCTCTGCCCGGCGGCTCAGTGTGCTTCTGCACAGGGCTGGTTCCAGCCCTCTCTTGTAGTTTATGTTAACACAGAATCAATCGTGCTGTGTCTGAACTCCAGCTGGCTTGTCATTCCGTCGGTAGCCCAGGACAGTGTCAAGTTCTCCTGCTTCAGCCTCCCGAGGAGAACTGCAGGGATGGGTATATACAGTTTATATGGGTTTAACTGGGGCAGAAGTGCATCATGAATTAGCAAACATCTGAATATTGTTGTACAGTTCATCTCTTTTTTGAGTCTACCAGAAAGTTTACAACTGTTTGAGCTCATGGAGTTCTAGAGGCTTCCATGGCATCCACTCCATCAAGCAGGGTAGGGTTGAGGCAAGCGCTCTCTCTGTGTGGCTCTGTGTAGCTGCGACTGGCCTGGGGCTGGAGCCTGCTGTGTAGACCAGGCTGGCCTCAAGCTCATAGAGATGTGTCTGCCTCCACCTCCCAGGCACTGAGATTAAAGGCGTGTACCACCACTGCTTGGCTTCTTTTCCTTTCTTTTTTGGTTTCTCACCACTGCCCAGCTCTCAATGTTTTCATCATTATCATTATTATTACTGCCACTACATTTCCTTAGCGTGTGTGTATGTGTGCGCGCGTGCGAGCAGGTGTGCCGTGCACTATGGTACGCTCACGGAGTGGGAGAGGACATCTTGGGAGGAACCAGCCCTTCCTTCCATCCTGAGGGCCCTTGGTTTTCTCTCTGTGTGCCTGTGGGGTGAGTCTGAGACCGTGTCATGTAAACAGAGGTGTGAGTGCTTACCTGCATGTGTGTGTATGACTGGTGCAGAGGCCACCAGATTCCCAGGGGATTGTGGTTCCAGAGGCTGTGATAGACCACATATCAGTGAGAGCTGACCCTGAACCCCGTCGTGGCAGCAGTGCCTTGTGTCCACGCACTGGTCTTTCCACCCCCAGCACGGGTGTTTCTTAAGTGTGATGCAAGAGAGTTATGGTTTTGGTTAGGGGTGTTTGTCCTTTTTGGTGCTGGGGAGAGAACAAAGGGCCACCAAGGAAGCAATCTCCATAGGCTGCTTCCCTGTGCTGCACAGGCCAGGTGCAAGGCTAGTTAGCAGGGTCATGACCCTGCTCTCATGACCCCAGGGCCAGCTCTCCTCCAACCCACCGCTTCCACTCTCCACTGCAGGTGGCAAGGGGTAGCCCACACCACCTCATGGCAGTGGAGGGCAGGGCCAGCTCCCCCATGCCCTTAGGGCTGGCTTACCTGTGCCTCTCCACCAGGTCCAGCTCTAGTGAGCTTCTCAGGTCAGGGGGAGGGGGCAGGGCCCACTCTCGAGTGCTGCAGCTGCTGAGGGGCAAGGCTAGCTCTCTACAGCTCATGAGCCTCAGGGGTGAGGTGGGGCATCGTGTCTGTGCCACCTCAAGGCAGGTGGGTGGCAGGGTCAGCTCTCCTACACTCACGCCCTTGGGGCTGGCTCACCCACACCCCCACCACCAGGGCCAGCTCCACTGCTGCTGCTGGCTCAGGCCCGCTACCAAAGCTCTACCAAGTACTGCCTCTGGTGAGAGATGGGGCCAGTTATGCAGGGCCTCAGGACATCCACATGGTCCCCAGTGGCTTGTCCTCATGTTCTCTAGTGGGAATATGAGCCACACACATTGACAGCGACCCCTGCCACAGTATAGCCACAGACTCAGATGTGGCCCCAGGTGGCAGGGCTGGCCCCTCCAGCACTTCTCCACTGCAGTCTCTAGGTTAGTCTGTCTCCACCGCCCTCTCTCCCATCTGACCACCACATACTGGTGCACTGTGAGGGCTCCCACTGCAGGTGGGCCATGCTGAGGGCCGGCCCTGGGTGACATCCTTCATCTGTGTTTCAACACGTGGGTGCCTGTGGCTTCAGTGCTGTGTTTTCATGAGTCCTAGGCATCAAGCTAGGATGACAAAGGATTCCAGTCAGCTCTGCCCCTGCCTGATACAAGAACACCACCACCACCATGTCTCTTTGCCCATTACCAGGGGGCTTACTTTTTAATTTAAAGTTTGTATTTTATGTCCCAGCATGGTGCACATCCCTTTAACCCCAGCACTCGTGAGGCAGAGACTCATGTCTCTGAGTCGAGGCCAGCCTGGTCTACAGAGTGAGTTCCAGGACAGCCAGGGCTACACAGAGAAACCCTGTCTCAAAAAAAAAAAAAAGAAACCTAAAATTATTTACTATTGGGCACATGTTTGTGTGATGCGTGTGTTCTGCTTGCTCGTGTGTAGATGACACAGGACGTCTGTCTCACTGAGAGTTGAGAGTTCCCACAGACCTGATCAGGTCTGGGGCCTCGCACGCCTGCACCTGGGGCTCTATAGTTGGGTTAGTTTCTAAGACACAGCCTCGCTGCCAGCCTGGTGGTGGTCTTTCCTTTTTAAAGAGACAGCCTTGTTGTGGGGCCCAGCTTGGCTCCGAGCTCTCAGGCCAAGCCATGCGCACTACACCCAGGCATGATGAAGCTCACTGTGATTGAACCAGAGCCTCTTGCTGAATTATTGTGACTGCATGGACTCATGCTGTGACCCAGGCTTACCCTGAGCTTCCTGACGGCCTCCATGGCAGGAGAGTTTTCAGTTTGCAGCAAGGCTGACTGAGTGTGGGGTGTGCTGGCTCTGTCACAGAGGTGAGCTCTTCATGACCTGAGTCTGCAGCTGTCCTTAGGACTCACTCTGGCTGTCAGACACTGCCTTCCTGGCGGGCTCACTGGGGGAAGGGCCTAGTGTCTGCAGTCCTGCCCCGCCTCCCAGCGGGGGGGGGGCATCAGAGGCTGGGGAGTGTGACCATGCCTCTCTCCTTCCGTGATGCAATGATGAGGAGTTTATTTGAACCTTAAAGAAATTTGCAGTTATCTATTTATTCATTTATTTTGTATGGGAGGAAGTTAAAGGAGGGAGGAGTCTAGTCTCTTCTTCCTCCGTGTCGATTCCTGTGGTACTCTGTTTCTCAGGCAGTGACAAGTGCCTTCACCAAGGACCCCGGGTCACGGGCCCCTCCCTGAAGCCCTCCCCTCAGTGTGGAAACCCATAAGACCTTGTTATTCATCTCTCAGAAAGCTTGCGAACTGCCACTTCAAAAGCCAGGCATGGTGGGGCAAGTCTGTCAGCCCAGCGCTTGAGGGAGGGGCAGGAAGGGCGTGCGGCTACGTGAGGCACCGTCTAAAACCCAAAGCAGAACACAGTGCCAGTGCAGATCCTCGGCTCCCTGCAGGACACCCATACGCTGAAAAGTCCCTGTGGGTCATCTCCGCAGCCAGTGCCCATGGAAACACTCGGGCCTGCCTGGGCTGGAAATCCCTCCGCCGGAAAGCCTGCTTTCACGGAGGGAAGTTCCCAGGAATCCCCTGGAACAGACCCGCCTTTCTCAGAATGCCCTGCTTCAGATGTCGCAACGGGAAGCGGCAAGAGCTGTGAGAGCAGGGGGTTCTGTGCAGTTCAGTTGAGTCTCACCGAAGACACAGTTCCCTTTTCTGAGGACCGTCCTACCGCAGAGTCCCCTCTCCTTTTCCTTTCCCAGGTGGGACTGGCATGAGGAACCCTGGAACACGTGCCTGCCAAGCATCACCCAGGCCACGCCCCAGCCCCCTCACTGGGGGATTCTGGGCGGGGCTCCACCTTGACCACGCCCCCAGCCCCTCACTGGGGGATTCTGGGCGGGGCTCCACCTCTTCCTTTGGTTTTTGTTCTTCTTTCTGTATTTAGATCAGAAACCAGAATGTATGCCATTATAAACAGTTCCAAATAAACACTAGGGAAGCTATCAAGTTCTGTTCTAACCTGGGCTACACTCTGAGACCTCATCTCCAAAACCGAAAGAGGATGATCCTGTTTCTTCATCAGCAAAATATATCTGTGCCTGCTGCCCTGTAGAAAATGGTCACTGTCACAGAGGTCCCCTTGAGGGCCCCAGGATGCGGTCCCACCCCTATAACTGTTCAGAAACAGTGTCAGCAGCGACAGAGTCACAACAGAGGTCGTGTGCAGAGGCCTCACTTCAGCTTTGTTTTGTCCTTGTTGGGTGCTGGGTGTGAGCCCTGAGACTCAGGCACTGTCCCAAGATTCTCCCAGTGATCCTTTCCAGGTTGAGGTGGCCTTGAGGCTGCACTTTGTTCAGGTTTTGAGCTGCTCAGCCATAGAGCAAGCACATGGAACCAGCTCAGGCCTTGTCCCAAGGCAACGGTCGGATGTGGAAACCTCCGGAAGGAAGCGGGTGACCCTGGGCTCCTGAGCCCTGCACCCTGGCCTGGGAGGGGTCAGTTCCGTATTACTTAGAGCTCTGTTTTCTTGTCTTGTTGTCAGAAGGGGAGGAAGAGGAGTCTGTGGGTGCTGGGGTAGGAGAGCAGTTGCCTTGTGTCCTTCTAGAAGGTTCTAAGTGTCATGTCTTGTCTGTCAGTGGGACAGCCCAGAGAAGAGGACCCTGAGGTGCTGGTATCCAGTTCTGAGCAGCTGTTGGACCACTAAGAGGACCTGAGAGGAGGCACCCAGACGGTGACCAGAGGGGTTTTGGGGAGGAGGGTGACAGGCTGAGGCCAGCCTATGTCTCTGTGTTGGAGAATGTTTGTTTCTGACAAAGGGCAGATAATTTTGATGGGGATTTTACCCATCCCATAGTTTGTAGAAAAATTTGCACCAGCGGTAGTGGCACACACCTTTAATCTTAACGCTCAAGAGGCAGAGGCAGGTAGATCCCTGAGTTCAAGGCCAGCCTGGTCCCAGAGTAAGTTCCAGGACAGAGAAACCCTGTCTCAAGAAAGAAAAGAAAACCCTCCTGCTTCCTAAGAGGACATAGGCATGTGAGGGGGTTTCAGAACACCTTCTGCAGCTTCCATGTCTAGAAGTCTTGGTGGGAGTGCAGGACACCATCGGAAAATGAGGAAATGCCCACAGCCGGCTGGCATGGGAAGTTGACAGCTGTCAGCCAGTGGGACAGAGGCTGAAGCAGGAGGAGGAGTCTCAGGCCAAATCTGAGACAGTGTCTTAAATAAAACCTAAGAACCAGACAAATGAGAAACTTCCAGAACCTTCTTGGTCTAGGCCCCTGGAGGCTTCACCCCTTTGAGGGGGTGAGACCCACTGAGAGGGTTGTTCCTTCCTATGGTCCCTTGAGGCCAGCCCCAAAGCTGTGAGGTTCTAGAGGACTCTTCATACCTCCCATGGTGGCCCCAGCTACTGCCTGACACAGCCTGGTGACAGCATTGGAGGGAGTCCGCAGAATTGTCCCCAGGAAAGCCCTGAGGCAGATGGACAGCCACCGGTAGGAGAGGCCCTTCCTCAGCTCTGCCACTGCTCTGGTAAGCTGAGGCAGATAAAGGGAAAGCTGGTGGCTTGTCTGCCTGTCTAAGGGGTTGGGAGCATGGGGTTGAAGCAGGAAGACAGAGAAGCAAGGAGAGACCCGGCCCTGGGAGCGCGTGTCAGTAGATTCCTCAGCCCATACAGTGGGTGTTACTGTCCAGCCTCCACTCCTCCTGCACTGCTGCCAAACTAGCCAACTGTCAGTTCGACACCTGCAAGGTCCTTAGGGCAGGGGATTGCTGCTGTGCCACCTCTCCAGGGGACCCTGGGTCATGGTGGAGGACGGCTCACTGTCCAGAGCTGGGTAATTCCCAGTGTGCAGTGCGGAGGAGGCCAAGGACACACCTACACACCTGCATGAAGCCCTAGCTCAGCGGCCACTGCTGGCCGCTGCACAGTCTGGGCTGAGGAGAACTGTCTGCAATGGGGTAGCGTTTCCTCAGAAGGCTGTGAAGTACTAGTCAGGTGTGAAATGGCGGTGGGGTGCGGTGTGCATGCTGTAGGGAAGTTGGGCCATCTGGTGTCCACAGCCTCTTGGCCTGTGGGCTCCTGCCTCCGGGTACCCTACCTTGACTGGTGTCCACGTGACCCCCCTCACTGTTGGCTCACTGTCGGATAGTTGTCAGCCTCCGTTTGTTTTTATTGATTTTGACATGGTTTCACTCTGTAGACCAGGCTGGCTTTGAGTTCACAGAGATCCACCTGCCTCCACCCCAGTGTGCTGTGATCACAGGTTGTGCCACATAGGAAGCTCTTGTTTTGTTTTTGTGACAGGGTCTCATATAGCCAGGGCTGGCCTGGAAGCAGAGATAGAGCCAAGGATGACCCTGAATCCTAGTTCTCCCTGCATCTGACCTGAGTCACACTTGCTTTCTTTATATAGTCCATCTTATTTCCTAGATTTTTTTCCATAGTGGTACTGCCTCTAAAGTCAGATTTGGAATGGCAGGGCTGACCCAGCGTGTGCCCCAGGGAAGCAGTCTCTGCATCTTGTCTCCAGGGTGCAAGCAAGAGACAGTGCTCTGTTGCGGTTCCCATGACTTCCTGATCTGTGTGCCCTGTGGCTCACTCGCAGGTCTAAGGCTGCATAGCGCAGTATTAAGTTCCGGCTAAGTTGTACAGTCACGACCTCTAATTCTAGAACATTCCATCACCCTGTGAACGACTATATCCTTCCACACATCGTTCTACAAATGGAGGTTGGCAGCTATCCGACAGTGAGCTCGTGGGGTCACCGTGGACACCAGCTCTCACGTCTCAATATTTCCCGTCACGAAGTTCCATACTGTGTCCCTTTTTGTCTGGTCCCACCACACTTAGCTGTCTGTCTGTCTGTGTGTCGGAGTCTTCCTCCTGTGCAAGTCTCAGGTGTAGCCCGCATGTGGATACCCAGGCTCTGTGTCTCTTGTCCATCTGTGGACCCTGGGCTAAAGCTGGGCCCTGTAGTCAGGGCCATCCTAGCTCTGAGTGGAGGCATGACTTCAGTTCTGTCCACTCTCCTTGAGGGGCCCTGGAAGCACAACATGGTGGCCACAAACTATGTCAGAAGAAAAGCAGATGCACTGAGGTTAACGGGAGTGTTGAGGGTTAACTGCGGCGTGCTGCTTGGCATCCCAGTACTCATGACGTGGAGGCCACAGGGTGGGGGACTCAAGGCCATCCTCTGCTGCATAGTGACCTGGAGGCCAGCCTGGGCTATGTGAAACCTTGTGTGTAAAAAAGACACACAAGTTACTGTCCTGAGTGAGGTGGGGCTGCCTCTGGTGGGAGGGGCTAGCCCACACCACCTGCCACTCCCCATCCCAACTTCCCCTTCTGTCTGCTCTGTCTCTCTAGTTTCCCAAGCACCGTTGTTTCATCTCATGGCTACACCCCAAGGTCCAACTCCAGTTGCCCTTCCCATATGGCCTTGGCCATCTCAGGGAGCAGGTGCAGTGGGTCCCCCTGGCAGAGGCGAGGCACAGTGACTTGGCTGAAGTCTAGGTTCTTTCCCCAGCTCTCTCGGAAGAAAAGACTTGCTCATTGAATGAATGGCTGACCATCTAATCCTGGGCAACCTCATGTCAGGACTCATTTTCCAGTCAGTACAGAACCTCTGCTCACATGAGTCACGTCCTGAGGTGCTGGGGACCTGGGCATTTCCCTCAGCAGGCAGCACCACCTGATTTGTCACCTCCACGTGCTCCCCCATGTTTCCTGAAGCAGCAGTCAGAGACTCTGGAGAGCACAGCTCTCTGAGGGCCATCATTTTGTGGGGTGTCACCAAGTGGCTCCGGGAACCTGCCTCTTTGGTGAAGCCGTTTCCTGCCAGAAGTCTGCAAGCATGGTGTTTGTTTCTAGAACAGCTCAGAAAAGTCCCTGTGCTTACACACGTCCCAAGTCCTTACCCTGAGCCTAGTCTCATCTGGAATTTGGGGCAATCCTCCTGCTCAGCCTCCTGGGATTATAATCCCAGTGTGTGTTCTGTCCAGTCTCCTGGCTATTTATATATTGAGACCAGTTGTTCCTGTGTGGCCCAGATTGCTGTCAAATTGTGATCCTCCTGCCTCAGCCTACTGATTGCTGAGATGGCAGTCTATGCACAAGCCCAGCACTAATGCTGTCCTTTTTGGTTTCAGGCCTCTGGGGACCTATAGCACAGGCCACCATCGTCTCTGCTGCCTGTTCTGAGAATCAAGTGCCACTAAGATGTCAAACCCATTCCTGAAACAAGTGTTCAACAAGGACAAGACATTCAGGCCCAAACGCAAGTTTGAACCCGGCACGCAGCGCTTCGAACTACACAAGCGTGCGCAGGCGTCTCTGAACGCCGGGCTGGACCTGCGGCTGGCTGTGCAGCTGCCACCAGGTGAGGATCTCAACGACTGGGTGGCCGTGCATGTCGTGGACTTCTTCAACCGTGTCAACCTCATCTATGGCACCATCAGCGACGGCTGCACCGAGCAGTCGTGCCCAGTCATGTCCGGGGGCCCCAAGTACGAGTACCGCTGGCAGGATGAGCAGCGCTTCCGGAAGCCCACGGCGCTGTCCGCGCCGCGCTACATGGACCTGCTTATGGACTGGATTGAGGTGCAGATCAACAACGAGGATCTCTTCCCCACTAACGTTGGTGAGTCAGGGGCACACCCCTGCCTGCTCACACCAGGAGGGGCTTAGCCACCCCAGGACCCCATGTCTGCTGAGCACACACTGAGCAGAAAAGGCCAGACGGGCTCCTCTGGCTTCTTGGTGTGTGTATGTGTATGTGAATACCTGTGTTTTATATGTATGAGAATGTGTGTGTGTAGCACACAGTATGCTAGGCTCTGTCCTCAGAGCTGGTAGCACAGCATTCCCAGCCTCCTGCCTGGCACCCTCCCTCCAAGCACCCTGTGGTGACACCACCCCTGGATAACCCCAGCTGAAGGTCCTCCCTTGAGGCCACCTGTGGACTCCCTTCTGTCACTGGAGAGGATTTTGGGGACCAGGGTATAGTGATCTTTCTAACTCAGTGGTTCAGCCTTCCTGAGGCTGCAGCCTCTACTCTAGGTGCCCGTGTGCTGGCCTCAGCCCCAGCTCTTCCATGGACGCTTCGTAACTGTCTGCTCTGCCGTTATGAATGATGACATATGCGGGATATCTGACATGTGGACCCCAAAGGGGTCCAGAGCCACAGGTTAAGACACTGCCTAGCGGGCGGTGGTGGCCAGCTTTATCCCACACTTGGGGCAGAGCAGTGGATTCGAGTTCGAGGCTGCTGGCTCAGAGTGATTCCAGACAGCCGGTCACAGAGAACCTATCTGAACAAAAAAAACAAAAAAAAAAAAAAAAAAAAAATGTCTAAGCTTAACCTGCCCACTAGCTTTTTAGCTTGGCCTGGGGACATTCAGTGACACTGGCTGCCTTGGCTGTCCTTGTGTACTGGGACACACATAAAGTCATATATTCACCTCTGTGTGGTTGGTGTCCTCAGGACTGTATAGAACCCCAGGAGGGGGGCAGTAAACAGGGTGGCAGCTGCTGGGCTGGGAGACTTCCTGAGGCTTTGGAGAGAGCGGGGTGCTCAGAACGAGCTGGGGCCCTCATCCTAGAGAGGAAGGCTCCCCAGGTGAAAGCAGGCGCGAGCTGTGAAAAATGATACTTGGACTGGCAGGAAACTGGCTCCCAGACATAGGCTGTGTGACCTTCGAGCATGCGCCGTGAGCGCTCTGACCCTTACCATTCTCACCCGTGTGGCCCACCGTGGAGCTCATCTCAGGCTAGGCTACCCGGGCTGAGGTGGGGGCACGCAGTTTCAGGCCGACTGGCCCTGACAGGTTTCCTCCCTGGTCCCACTGCCCACCTCCAGGTACGCCATTTCCCAAGACCTTCCTGCAGGTAGTGCGCAAGATCCTGTCGCGGCTGTTCCGTGTGTTCGTGCACGTGTACATCCACCATTTCGACCGCATCGCACAGATGGGCTCCGAGGCGCACGTGAACACCTGCTACAAGCACTTCTACTACTTCGTCACGGAGTTCAGCCTCATTGACCCCAAAGAGCTGGAGCCGCTGGTGAGCTGGGCATGGCAGCTTCTCCTGCGGGTGGTCCAGCGCGGGGACGCGTCTTCTCTGCTGGGCGGGGTCCAGGCCACCACGACTCTGCTGGGCTTTGTTCTGGGCCAGCAGCCAGAGGGCGTCCTTAGCATTGGGTCACACAGGTGAGGAGACAATATCATGGCTCTAGCTGAGACCTTACCTGTGTGAGAAGGCACAGGGCCTGGTACCCACAGGGTCTCTGCTCCCCGTGCTAGTGAGGCTCACATACTCATGGCGGGCATCTCCCGCATAGCCTGTCCCGGCTGCCTGCTCTCCTCTCGATGTTCTAGTTCACTACACCAGAGAGGGCGCCATGTTGGTCATCCCATCCCATGTGGCTCACAGTGGGTACAGAACAGACCATGATTGGTGCACTGACGCAGACAGCAGCACCCAGGACAGGCGGCCTGTGCTCCAACATCCAGAGAACAAGGGCATAATGATGATTGATTGATGGTTGGTTGATTGATTGGTTGATTTTTTTCTGATTTTATCCTTTTCCATTCTGTAACCTACTAGACTGGCCTATGATTCACCACATAGTCCATACTAGCTGGAACCTGAGGTGATCCTCCTGCCTCAGCCTCCCAAGTGCTTGGATCATAGGTGCCGTCATGCCTGGCCACAGTCTGCTTTAAAATGCTTGTCTTTTTTTTTTTTTTTTTTTTTAAAGACTTCCTCTGTTTATTTGTTTTGTAAGACCAGGGTTTCTCTGTGTAGCCCTGGCTGTCCTGGAACTCACTCTGTAGACCAGGCTGGCCTCAAACTCAGAGATCCGCCTGCCTCTGCCTCCAAGTGCTGGAACTAAAGACCCAGCTTGGCTTCTTCATTTTTATTTTTTATTTTTTTAAAGATTTATTTATGTATTTTTTTTTTTATGTGAGTACATTGTCACTCTCTTCAGACACACCAGAAAAGGGCATTGGATGCCATTACAGATGGTTGTGATTCACCACGTGGGTGCTGGGATTTGAACCTAGGACCTCTGGAAAAGCAGTCAGTGCTTTAACCGCCGAGCTATTACTCAGAGAGAGAGAAAACCTCTCCAGTTCTTTGACTTTCTATGTAAGTGTTCCCTGCACGTCTGTCTGTGCACTTGTGTACAGTGCCACTGTGGCCAGAAGGGGGTGTAAGATCCCCAGAAACAGGAGCTTCAGACTCTGGGCCTCTGTGTGGGTTTTGGCAGCGGAAGCCTGGCCTGCTGCAGAGCAGCTGTGCTCGGGCTGAGCCGTGTCTCCAGCCTCCTGCTTCTTCTTTTTAACTTTGAATTGTATTACATTTTCATTTTTCTGTGTTGTGTATTTCTGTGTGTGAACACGGCTGATATGCTTTCACCTGAAGGTCACAGAACAACTTGCAAGTCAGTTCTCTCCTTCTATCTTGTGGAACCTGGGGATGAAACCCAGGTAGTCAGGTTTGGCTGCAAGCACCTCTATTCCCTGAGCCATCTTGTCAGCCCAACAACCTGCTATTGTAGTTGTTTTAAGACAGAATCTCATGAAGCCTAGGCTGGCCTTGAACTCGTGATCCTCCTGCCCCCACCTCCTGAGCGAAACATGACAGATGTCACCACCGCTCCCACAAATAGAAGCTTGACCACTTCCCTCTGCTGACCTTTCTATTAAGTAGTACTGGTCCACGGCCCAGGACCAGGCATCAGGTGGACTTAATCACAGCACATCACCCCCGTCAGTGGCACAGGCTCTGACCATCGCAGGGAGCTGTGCCCACCCCTGCCCACTGTTAGTGTCTGCCATGTCTTGGGTTGTGTGAGGTCCTTTGCTCGCCCTCTATTCCCCTGTGTGCGCCCCACATGCCTCCTGTTTCCTGATACCTGTCTGGTCTCTACAGAAGGAGATGACATCACGGATGTGTCACTGAGGGCTCCACCCAGCCACAGAGACTTGGGGAGACCGCTGTGTGCAGCCTGTCTCTCAGGAGCATTACACCTTCATCCTGACGTCTGAGGAACAGCGAGACCATGGCTTCTGCCCACTCGTGACTGTGAGCCCTCTGACTCAAACCTGGCCCCTTGCCAGCATCCAGAGGGCTGGACTTGAATTCTGGACACTGTGCTTTCAGCCACTGGTTTACACTGGGTTTGTACTATGGCCTCTGACAAGAGGCGGGATCTGCAGCCATTGCTAACTACCCCTTGTCCCTTCTCCATGGCTCTTTACCCTTACACTTGCCAACCTGGAAGGGAGGTGCCACCAGATCTCTGTTTACAGCCATATTGTGTGTGGGTGACCACATAGGCAGCCAGTGTACCTCCAAAGATGCACTAATGTGCCATGGCCTCCCCCGCCCAGCACCCCAAGGCAGGACTCCCATTATCGGGTGTTCTGAGGGGTCTTTGTAGGTCTGAAAGGGTACACGCACTGCATGCCTGTGATCCCAGAACTCTACAGGCAGCTGCAAGGAGGATTGCTACTTGAGGCCACCCTGACCTCCACGATGAGGGTCAGGCCAGCCAGGGTCCCATAACAAGATTGTCTTTAAAAAAAAAAAATGTAAGGGGCGGTGGTGGCGCACGCCTTTAATCCCAGCACTTGGGAGCAGAGGCAGGCGGATTCTGAGTTCGAGGCCAGCCTGGTCTACAGAGCGAGTTCCAGGACAGCCAGGGCTACACAGAGAGACCCTGTCTCAAAAAAAACAAAACAAAACAAAGTGGGGAAGTGTTTGTTGCATGATCGTGAGTACACATGTGACCCCCACACCCATGGAGGAGCCCAGGAGAGCCAAACATAGGGTGCCCAGGGGCGGTGTGAGAATCAGGCAGCCATGGTCCGCCCCAGCAGGCAGCTGCTCAAAGGCATACACACAGACTGGCTCTATTGTGAGGCCAGCTGGTTCCATTTCCTTTCTCTATTTGTTTTACATTGTTGGTTTTGTTTTTAAAACAGGGTTTTGAAGCTGGGCAGTGGTGGCACACGCCTTTAATCCCAGCACTTGGGAGGCAGAGGCAGGCGGATTTCTGAGTTCGAGGCCAGCCTGGTCTACAGAGTGAGTTCTAGGACAGCCTAGGACTACACAAAGAAACCCTGTCTTGAAAAAACAACAAACAAAACAGGGTTTTGAAACTGGTCTGGAACTCACAGAGATCCTCCTGCCTCTGCATCCAAAGTGCTCAGTTAAAGATGTAAGACACCAAACCCAGTCCATTCAGAAATAGTTTTGGTTTTGGTTTTGGTTTGATACAGGCTCTTACTATGAAGCCCTGACTGTCCTGGAACTTATTCTGTAGACCAGGCTGACTTGGAACTCACAGATCCACTTGCCTCTGTCTCCCAAGTGCCAGCACATCTGGAGATTCTTGAGATTACTTTTAACCAGTTTCTAGTGTCCGCCTCCTGACAGTTCATCCTGGAATCCAGCAATGAATTCATTTCTGGCTTCTACCCTGGGATCTGCAGTTCCTGGAAAGGACCTTTCTTTCTTCAGTGGCAGCCTACTGTGTAGCAAAACTTAGTGTGTTGTGTGGCCCCTATGGACTACAGGACCAAACTCCAGCAGACCCCTCTCTGCTGTGCCATGGAGGGTGTAGCAAGATGTGACTGTCCCCAGCTCCAGCTTTTGAGCCTCTTGACCCTTCCCTGAGACCCCTACACTGTAAAGACCCCGAGGAACTCTGGTTATTTTTCCAGAGGCTGCCACTGAACTCAATATGTACAGTTAACAAATGTCACGTCGATGCCTGAGCCCAGAGCCTAAGAAACACCCCTGGGTCCTTCCAGAAGTCACTGCACCCAATACCCCATCCTGGAAACACCCAGGGCCCGCCCTCAAGGCTTAACTGAATGTATCTCACCCGCAGGGCTTGGCAGCCCAGGGAGGGGGCCACCTGCCTCCCTCCCCCACCTCCCACCTCCCACCTCCCACCTCCATGCCAGCTAAGAATAAAGTCCTCTACATACCGCGGACTGCTCCTTGTTTCTGGCCAACTCCCACCCTGAACGATGTTCTGGTGACAAGCTTTGATAACAGCCTGTCCGACCACAAAGGACCCAAGTACTACAAGATAACTCGAAAGAAACTACAGACATAAGACTTGGTGTAGAGCTGGCAATTCTTTCTCTTGAGATGGCGTTTTCCAGTTGTTGCATGAGTGTGTGTGTGTTGCAGAGATCAGAGGACAACTCTCCTCCTTTTGCCCCTGACCACGCCCCCAGCCCCCTCATTGGTGGATTCTAAGTGGGGCTCTACCCCCTGACCACACCCCCAACCCTCATTGGGGGATTCAAGGTGGGGCTCCAACCCTGAGCCAAGCTCCCAGCCACTCTTGGGAATTCTAGGGGGCGGGGAGAGGAGGCTTCACTCCTGACCAGTTCCCCAGCCCCTCTGTTTTAAGTGAAAAGCATGCAGTTTTGACAACCGTGTGAGTCTCTTTCCATGTTTGTATTACGGTTGTAGAGCTGACATACGAGCAACTCTGCGCAGCCCCTCCGGGTTTGAGACAAGCCGCACTGACTTCTGGTTCGTGCCGGTCCGCCTGCTTCGGCCTCCCAGGGTGCAGGTTACAAGCCTGCTTTGTGTGCCACGCTGGGGCAGCTGTTGAAGGCATCTCTGTGTCTCCGGTGCGGTGCGGGCCGAGGCGGCTCCCACAGGTGCCCCTTGCAATGCTGCTAATCATCCATAGAGGGCGATGCGGCCTAAGGAAGGAGAGGGCCACTGAGCCCAGGCTTTGTCCCTCCTTGGCTTCTCTGGCCTTGGGATTAGTAGCCAGAGCAGAGGGGAGGACACTTTTAGTGTCAGACAAGTTAAGGAGAAGTGTGATGTACGAGAGACACTAGCGCCCCAGATATGGGATGGAGATGACCTGTGCCCGTCCTCGAGAGACACTGCTGCTTTTGCCGGTGTGGGGGGTGATCTACTTCGACTAAGTAATACAACAGGCTCTGTCTTTCCCAAGATCCCAGGTTTTTGTAGGTCTTCGTTTGAAAGTCAGCCTGTGTTCAATCAACGAGGTTACAATGACCTATGCCAGAAGGTCCAGGTGCAACCCTGGGCAAGGGACACGCCCGTCCTATCCCCTCACCTCCTCAGCGGACATGGCACCCTGAGTCTGGATTTGCCTCTGCTGGGCATTTCCTGTCATGGAGTCCTGTACTGAGTCCTTTTCTGTCTGGTCTGGTCACTGAGCAGCCTGCGTTCAATGTCCCTCTTCTTTTCTGGAATGATACCCAAGCTGTAGCAAGGGCACCTGGCCTGCCTTTCACTGGCTGGAGCTGGTCTTGGCACACACTGTATGTCCAGTGTTTTAGGTGGCCCCTCTGATGACCCAAAGGTCAAGCATGTCTCAGGAGAAGGCAAGGCCATTGGAGCACCAACTTCCAGCCTTCCCCAGCACCCAGTTGCCTGAGGACACAGATTCAGGCAGGCTCTGTCACCTCCATACCACCTCCACCCAGCCCCCACACAGTGTCCTTTGCGTTATTGGGAACATCTCTGTATGGTCAGGCACTGATGCCTGCTGTAGTCTTGGTCTCAGTATGTGACAGGCCTGTGACCCAGTCACAACTCAGACATCTGACTCAGATCACCAGAGATCACCGCTGTGCTCAGCCCTCTGCATCTCCTGACCATGTGCGAGGCTAGCCATGTCACTGTCATCCCGGATGAGACTAGGGGCTGTGTCAGTGAATGTTGTTGGTTTGTCCTGTTGCCTAGACACACCAAGATGCTGTCTGCAGTGGCCACTTGCCAGAGCAGTTTCAACAGACAAAGACTCTGTCCCACGGGTCCTCTAACAAGACAGACTGGTGCTGTCCACCATCCTATGTCATTGGTCACCCTAGGTTAGGACGGAGGGAGTGTGCAGCTGTCCCCACCACCCAGCTCCACCGGAGCTCTGCCGGCCTGACGCTGATCCCATCCTCCCCAGCACCTACCACTTCTTGTCTTGAGGGCTCTACGGACTCCAGGGACCCCCCAGAGCCGACCATGTGGGACTCCAGGGACCCCCCAGAGCGACCTGTCGACCAAGTGTGGGCTGGACTAGGCCATGTGGATCCCTCTCGTTCATGCTCCCTGAGAATCATGTTCTGGAAGTCCCTCATAGCAGAGCAGTGCCAACTGACTTTACCATACATTTCTAAAAGTGTAAAGATTTACTTACTATGCTGACTTGGTGGCACGTGTCTTTAATTCCAGCCCTCAGGAGACAGAGGCAGGAGAATCTCTGTGAGTTTGAGGCCAGCTTGGTCCACAGAGTAGTTCCAGGACAGCCAGGGTACACAGAGAAACCCTGTCTTGAAAACAACATTTTAAAAATGTTTTCTTTTAGTTGTGTGCAAGTATAGATGTCAGTGCGCCCTCAGAGCCAGGCCATAGGTGGCTTTGATTTCCCAGTGCAAGGACTGGGAACCAAACTCAAGCCGGTAAGAGCAGTTTGCATTTTCTTTTCATTAACATTTAAAAAATTATGTATGAGTTGTGTGTCTGTATGTGTGTCTGTGCAACACACGTGCCTGATGTGCTCCAGAGGCAGGAGACGCCATCGGATCCTCTGGAGCTGACATTACCGGAGCTGTGAGCTGCCGTGCGCTTCTGGTGTTATGGAGGACCCACCAGAGAAGACGGCTCAGACAGGTTTCATGGGCCAATGACAGCACTGTAGTCTCTGCGTGTGTAGACCCCAGTATAGCCTGGAGCCTAAGCACAAAACCACATCCTGAGGCGATATACCTCAGTTAGCAGGAACAGATAGCCAGACAACAAAAGCTAAAAAACAGGTTAGTACTTTTAGAAGCTTTCCCCTAACTATAGACTTTGTGCTTTAGTTTTGTCAGGTGGTGCTGTCTATGTGCTGACTTTATAGCCTGAATAATACTTCCATCATGGAGTCAGTTCTGCTAAGGTCTAGGGACCTGTTACACTGGGAGTTAAACTCAGGTCCTCTGCAAGAGCAGCCAGTGCTTTTAATCATAGCCATTTCTCTAACCGCCAGTTAAAATTTTAATTTAGCATACCAAATAACAGATGTCGGGAAGTCTGGAGCTCTAGAGATGGCTCAATGGTTAGGATCACTGGCAGCTCCCTCAGAGGACCTGGGTTCACGGCGGCTCACAACTGCTTGTAAATCTTGGTTTACAGGTTCCAGGGCACCAACACTCTCTAAGGGCCGCCAAGGGTACCAGACATTCACATGGTGCACAGACACAAAACACTAATATAATTTTTTTTTGTTTGTTTTTCGAAACAGGGTTTCTCTGTATAACCCTGGCTGTCCTGGAACTCACTCTGTAGACCAGGCTGGCCTCCAACTCAGAAATCCACCTGCCTCTGCCTCCCAAGTGCTGGGATTAAAAGCGTGCGCCACCACCACAGGGCGCTTTAAAATTTTTTTAAAGATTTTTTTTTTTTAGATTTATTTATTTATTTTATGTATAGGAGTACACTGTTGCTATCTTCAAACACACCAGAAGAGGACATCAGATCCCGTTACAGATGGTTGTGAGCCACCATGTGGTTGCTGGGAATTGAACTCAGGACCTCTGGGAGAGCAGTCAGTGCTCTTAACCTCTGAGCCTTTTTCTTTTGTGGGGTTTGTTTGTTTGTGTGTTTTTCTGATGTTCAGTGGTTAAGAGAACTAGCTGCTCCTGCATCGGTCCTGGTTTTGGTTCCCAGCATCCACACTGCCCAGTTCACACCCTCCTCTCTCTCCAGCTCCAGGGGACCTATCAGCCTCTTCTAACTCCCATCCTTTGTGAGCACACATGTGGCATACAGTCAGACACACATGTGCTTATAAATAAGAATAAAAAATTTAAAATTAACTAATAGATGGGTATAGTGGTCACCCCTTTAATTCCAGCACTCAGGAGGCAGAGGGAGGTGCATCTTTGTTAAGTTCAAGTCCAACCTGGTCTAGAGAGTGAGTGGTGAGTTCAGGACAGCCAGGGCTACACACACACACACACACACACACACACACACACACACGCACACAGAGCCTGTCTTTAAAAAACCAAGCCGGGCGGTGATGGTGCACCAGAGGCAGTTAGTTAGAACAGCCAGGGCTCACACAGAACGAGAAACCCTGTCTGGAAAAAAAACAAACAAACAAAAAAATTAGAAATAAATAGAAAACTTACTTGGGGAGATGAGATGCGGGTCAGTCTGGCATGGGTAAGTTGGGTCTTCTGCACCCAGGTAAACCGAGTGTGCTGTAGCCACCACAGGCACCTAGGAGGTAGATACAGGAAGCTCAGGAGATCAATACAAGAATCCCATCTACAAAATCCAAAAGGAAGAGAAAAATGTAGGCTTGAGAGACGCAGGAGAGACCAGGAGTCACCCAGTCATGAGGGGAACAATGTGGGCTTTAGCCTGCCATGCTGACCCCCAGTCCCCAGCTCATACCCTGGTCCTTTGGCAGGCCTGCTGACCTCAGCTTACAGTCATTCAGCTACCTTCTTTAAGAGTAGCTAAAGGGCTGGAGAGACTGCACTGACTGCTCTTCCAAAGGGAAGTGAGTTCAATTCCCAGCAACCACATGGTGACTCGCAACCCTCTGTAATGGGATCCGATGCCCTCTGCTGGTGTTGTCTGACAGCTACAGTGTGCACATGTACATAAAATAAATAAATCTTTTTTTTTTTTTTTTTTTTTAAAGCAGCTAGCCGGGCAGTGGTGGCACACGTCTTTAATCCCAGCACTTGGGAGGCAGAGGCAGGCAGATTTCTGAGTTCGAGGCCAGCCTGGTCTACAGAGTGAGTTCCAGGACAGCCAGGGCTACACAGAGAAACCCTGTCTCAAAAAACAAAAAATAAAATAAAAAATTTTAAAAAGTGGCTAAGGGCACTCAATACCAACAACTGACTGGCTCCGACTGGCTGGAGCTGGCTCTGGGTCCTCTCTAAGCCCCTAGAATATTATTGGGCCCCGCAGCTGGGCCCCACCTTTGGCTCAGAAGAAGAGGTCTGGGATGGCAGGAGCAATTGTGTTGCCTGGCAACAGTTGGCTTCTTGGTATCAAGGACTGCAGATTGGGTTGTGGACCAGCATGGCAGGGCACATGTCTATCGTACCTTCCATGGACCTGTTACAATCGGGACACGGACATCAAGCCTGGATCCACCTCCTGCTAGCTGTCTCAGTTTCTTTCTCTATGGCCTAGGCTTGGTTAGGCCAGGGTGGCTGCAAAAGTGACTGCCAGTTTAGGAACTTAGAGGGCCAAAACTGGTCATCTTACGTGACTAGAGGTCACTGACAAGGGTTAAAAAATAAGGTCGAGAGACAGGCGGATTTCTGAGTTCGAGGCCAGCCTGGTCTACAGAGTGAGTTCCAGGACAGCCAGGGCTATACAGAGAAACCCTGTCTCGAAAAAACCAAAAAAAAAAAAAAAAAAAAAATAAGGTCGGCATGGCCGGACCGGTCTCTCCTGAGGCTCCGGCACTTGTCCCTGTGTGGAGACCAGCACCTTTGTTTCCTCCCTCTTCTCCAACTGCAGCCCAGCGTCTCCCTGACTCTCTGAGCCTCTCTCTCCCTTTGAGGAGGACCCCACAGTGACATTGGGCTCCTAATAATTCATGACGGTTCAAGTTTCTCTGTTCAAGCCCCAGGAGGTGACGCAGCACACCCGTCTCAGTACCTCATGGCATAGTAAAAATTACAGTCCCCAGACAAACTCCAGGTTCTGATGTGTGACACCCTAGGTCCCTGCCAGCAAGGACCAGGTGTCCGAGGTCTAGGCCTCCTGAAGCTACTGGTGTCCTCAGGACTCAGTCAGAGGAGGCAGAGAGGAGGACATGGGTCTCTAGGACAGGTTGCTGGCTTTGAACCAACTTCTGAGACAGTTCTTCCTACCACACTGTACAGCCCCTGTTACTCCCTTAGGGACAGTGAACACAGAGCTGGACTCCAAAGGAGGTGGGCCTTGTGTGGTGTGATCTGGTCAGGAGGACAGGGCCCTAAGGCTGCCAGGGTGTTCACAGCTTCGTCAGACTTGGCAGCCACAACTCCCTGGCCTCGCCCGGGCTTCTCCCAACTCCCAGCATAGGACACTGACATGCCCGGGTTCTGTCCTTACTCTGCCCAGTGACTGGGACAGTGAAGTGGCATGTTTGGCTTGCTTGCATGTCTGTCACCCCACTGGGCACACTCACTGGGCTGTTTAGGGGAGCATTCTTCCTGGAGGCTCAGAATACTTTCACCAAATCCTACCTCAGCCCTAGGTGATTATTCTGACCCTAGAGTGCAGGGTTGTGGGCTCTTCCCAAACCAGCTTGGTGTTTACCGCTCTGTATGGGGTCCCCTGAGCCTGGTGTGACAGCTTTACCCCTCCCCCAAGGGTATGTGGGGATTTCGCTGCAGTCCTAGCATGCTCCACAAAGCTGTGTCAAAGGCTCACACTGGCTCGAACTCACGAATGTGGACAGGACGCCTGCTGAAGCCACGGGAAGGGAAACCGGGTGCACATGGAGAGCGATGTCGAGGATGAGAGGACGTGATGGCCCGTTCCTGTCATCCCAGAGCAGGGATGGCTGAGGCCATGAAAGTTTGACACTAGACTGAGCTACAAAGTCCCCATCTCCAAAACAAAACAAAACAACAAAAACACTGGGTACTGGAGGGGTGGTCGGGAGGAGCCCCTGCCTCGAATCCTCCAGTGAAGGATTTGGGACTGGGCCCAGCAATGAGCTCCGTCTGCCCTAGCAGGTCGAAAGGTCTGGGTTCCATTCCTAACCCGCTGGCAAGGGAGGCAAGAGATCCAAGGAGCCAGCCTGCTAGGAACTGGGCCACGCAATGCAGGAAGCTGAGGCTGTCTGCCTGGGGCCCCACCTCAGTTCCTGTTTTTCTTTCCTCTGTAAGATCTCCCTAAGAGTTTGCTTGAACCTACCGCTCTGATGGTCCCAGTTGGGCCTAACAGTTGGGATAGTCCTAAGCTCTTTCAAAGACTGGCCACGTCCTGTGGGAGCTTGGGGTTAGGGGTAAGCCTAGGACCATCCCCATCTTTCCTGCCTGTCCTGGCCAGCCAAGCCTGCTCTGGAAAGACAGAGGAAACAGAGCGTATCACACAGACGTCCTGCAAGCATTCATTTCCAAAGAGCCAGTGACATCCTCCTGGGGTAGAAGCTAAGCCAGTAGGGGAAGTCAGGCCTTCCTGTCACCCCAGCTCCCAACCCCCATGCTGGGGAGGCCTCTGAGAGTCCCACACCACTGGGAGCCTGTCTTGTAAACAGGCGGCTGGAGGCAGAGACCTGACAGCAGCTTGGCAGCTTGCCTGGGCATGGCAGGGCAGGGTTGAGTGAAAAACTCCCAGGCCCTGCCTGGTGCCTACAGGGTGGGCATCCCCTTCCTGTTCCTGTTGGCTGCCCTTTCTAGATAAAAGCATGGTAAAAGGCGGCTCCCTCTGAGTAACCCTGTAGACTCCAGGTGACTATTCCAACGTTGGAAGACATCCTTGGCTGTCAAACTCACAGAACTGCTTGCAGAGTTGGCACACTGCAGGGGCCACACACCCCAATTCTGAAGGTTTAGCCTTGTGCCTGGGGAGGACTCCAGGAAGAAGAACGCAGTGTCAAGACACAGCTTCTTACCTCCCTGGACTTCCTCAGTCTTCGTCTTTCTAACACAGGGCTCCTGAAAGGAGTCTCAGGACCAGGCTGGAGTCATGAGGGCACTGGTCTGGATTAGGGCAGAGAACTGCCACCTTAATGGGCTTTGCAAGCTGGCTTTCTTCCCAACATCTGAACTAAGCTGCAGGAAACAAAATAGCTTAGGGCTAGTTGCTGCCATCAGCGTGAAGAGCTGACCCAGGTGGGCCACACTTGAATGTGGGTGTCAACCTCTTGAATCAGTTGCACACCACAAATTTTTATATCATTTTGAGTTGTTAGCTTGAGATAGGGTCTGGCTAGGGTAGCCCCAAGCTACAGAGACAGGCGGGCCCGTGGACACACACACACACACACAGCTGCAGCTAGCACACAGGTGGAAGCTATTTCTCTTATATGTGTCCCAGGAATGGGCTCAAGTTATATTTGGTGGCAAACTTCTTTAAGAGCTGAGAAAAATCCTTGTTTGTGTCTGCCAGGAAATGATTCCTCTGACTGCCTTGGGCTTCAGTTCTATCCTCTGCCCAAATCTGTCCAGGTAATGAACCTTGTGCAGGCATGACAGTCTGAATTAGAGACAAACATTTCTGCAAATGCAATCACTAACAACGACAGTGAGGCTTGAGAGCCAGACAGATGACTCAGAAGTTAAGCAAACCTGTTACTCTTACAGAGAACCCCGAGTTCGGCCCAGCACCCACATCAGACACTAACTCCATCTCCTTCTGGCTTTCCAGGCACCTAGATACATACGGCACACTCACACAGACCAGTGCACACAAACACACAAGTAACTGCTTGAGGTTCATGAGGTGGTGGATGTGGTGGTAAAAACTTGTAGACAAACTACCCTGGAGAGGGAAAACCTCTCTGTGCACGGAAGCAGCCGAGGCAGCAGGCACAACGACAATCTGATTGTATCCGAACCTGAATCAGGGATCCCAGCCCCTTCTTTTCCCAGTTATCCCCACCGAGGGCTCCGAGGACCCAAGAGGTTCAAGAGGGAGCCATCACGGATTGCAGAGCTGCAGCACACATCAGTATTCTGGTTACTATGTAAAACTAGGGCGGGCTTGGGCACCCGGCTCCAGGACAGGGACCAGAACCTGCAGAGCGCAAGTTAGCGGGCCAACAGTGAGACAAGAGAGAAGGCGGCCCCACGGCCCAAACGGAAGCCTTCAGTGCCCTTCTGCGCAGGCGCCAGCGACTCAGGACGCAGTCCACAGCCTCTCCATACAGTCCCTCCCCCCGGCCAGGTCACGCAGCAGCATTCGAGTATCTTTCCACGCTCCGCCCCGCCGTGGGAGCGCGCAGTCGCACTTGACGCTTCGCGCGCCACTTCCCTTGGAGTTTCCCCTTCCTTCCCCCCCTCCCCCCTCTCTCCTCCCTCCCCCCGCGCCAGCTCGAAGTGCGCAGCCGCAGTCGGAGTCGCCTACAGGCTCACTGCGCAGCTCCACTCGGTTCCCCGCTAAGCTCCGCCCCTTAAGCGGGAGTGCGCAGCCGTGTTCTGCATCTCTCGTCGAGCTCTTCTCGCAGCGACCCTCGACGCCCCTGGAAGCTCCGCCTCCTGTTCCCTGAGAAGGGCGGAGACTGGCGCGGAGGGGCGGGGCAACTCCGGGACCGCGCCTATAAAGGTGGCCGCGCCGGCCGCGCGCGCGGCTCCTCTCGGCGGCAGCGGCCCAGTGGAGGGGTCCGCGGTGGCGGCGGAGGCGGAGGCGGCGGCGGCGACGGTGGCCGTGGCGGCGCTGTTCCCCGCGCAGTCCTCGGAGCGGGGTCCGGGCTGTGCGAGGTGAGGTGACGGCGCTGCGACCCCGGCCGGTGTCCGACCCCGGTGAGCGCGGCGCCAAGGGCGACATTCTCCGAGGGAGGAAGGAAGCCCAGGCCGGGCGCGGGAGCTCCGCCGAGCCCTGCCGCCTCCGCCCGGCTGAGCGCCCCTCTCAGCCTCGGTCCTTTGTCTCCTCCGCCCGCAGGGTCGCCTCCCAAGCCGCCCCCCGGGCCCCGCGTCCCCTCCCCCGCTGGCGGGGCCCGGACTGAAGATGGTGCAGAAGAGAACAGCCGAACTTCAGGGCTTCCACCGTTCGTTCAAGGTGAGGCGTCCTGTCCTGGGGTCCCATTGCAGTGGCAGGTGTGACGGATAAGCAGAGCCCACCCGGGAGGCCGGTGCAGGGCCTGGGAGCGGTGCTTGCATTGGACTTCTGTGCTGGAGGTGGTGGGGGTCAGCAGGCCGCAGCCCTGTCCGCAGCCGTCTTGTAGCTCTCTGTTCTAGGACCCCTCCCCACCCCCAGCCCCAGGCTTTTGATTGGTGGCTCTGTGTCCCTTGCAGCCAGCCTGATCACCGTCCAGTCTTATCGTTTGTTTCTCTGTTTGATCCTAGGCAAATCTAGTGTTTCTGTTCCTTGCAACTTTCAGGCCTGCCTTGTGCTGGTTGGGAGAGTCAGTAAGCTGCAGCCTTGCTTCTAGCTGCCTACTAACTCCTCTTGAACTGCCCAGGCCCCCCTATCATCTGTGGCTGTGTCGCTTGCAGCTTCTCAGCCTGGTCTCTCCTACTTCTGTATGTGGTCTCAGGTGAACTTTACATTTGTCCTCTGCAATACGTGCTTGATGCAGGCTACCCCCTGTCCCCAGCTGCCTAGTAGCTCTCTCTTCCAGGACCCACTCCCACCCCTGATTGGTGGCTCTATGTTTCTTGCCATCAGGCTGGTCTCAGCCTTGTGCTCCCCACCCCACTTTATGTGTTCCCACACTTTCTGTGTCCCCTGGGTTAGCTTTGTTCTGGATGGGAGCATGTCAGCAGGCCATAGCCCTGTTCTTACCTACTACTGGCTCTCACTGTCATGAGCTCCCTAGGTCGGCTTGTATGTCCCTTGCAGTCTCTCAGCTTCATCTACAGTCCCAAGGAAACCCTGTGTCTGTCCACTGTAGTCTCTAGCTGACTGTGTGCTGGTTGGTTGGGATCAGCGGGGCTGAGGCCTTGTGAAACCCTTTGGCACATGGGTGTGCTTTGCCCACTGCAACCACATTGGTGGTAGCCTGTGGAGACCTTCCCTCAACACCCCAGGCCCAAAGTGTTATTTCCTATCAGAACAGGAAGTTTCTGTAGTGTTATTAATGGTGGCTGGTTGAGTCTTATCTTAGATGAGTGAATCTGGGGGTGGTAAAGGTGGGCAGGTGCTAGGCAGAGCCCCCCCCTCGGGGCCTGTCCTGAGGGATGCAGTGATGTCAGCCTGCTCACCCCACCCAGAAGGCTGGATTATGTAATGGCTTCCTGGGGCAGGGACCTGTTGCCCTGTGCCCTGTGGAGAAGGCAGGGTTGTATATGTGTGTATGCCTGCACCCCTGTGGGAGGAGCATGCAGATAGGGAAGAATTCCCAGGCCTGTCAGCCAGTGCCCGGGCCAGCTGCCCCACCCTGCCCCAAATGCCTGTTATCCTTGGCCAGCTTGCTTTGGGGCTGAGCAGGAATGAGAGATGTCACCTACAGTGTTGTTTTGCTCTCCTGGGGCTTTGTGTGAGCTAGAGGTCAGCAAGACCGCCAAAGCAAACCCTAGCTTTCTGGATGGTTCGAGCTGCCTCCTGCCAGGCCTGCTGACTCAAGGCCCTCAGCCAGACCCAGGGAGGCTAGCTAGACCAGGCTGGACTGCCCACACAGCACTTGGGACTGCAAGCTGCCCTCTGCATGGCTACTGTGGGGCTCTGCACAGAACTTGGACTGTGGGGAGGCCTGGCTGGTAGGCGGCCCTTCAGGTGTAATGTCAGAGGTTCTACTGGGCCTGTCACCGTTGTAAGTTTCCCAGAGCTGGGGACAGCTGCTTCCTGTCCCTGTCTCTCATCATGACGGTCCACCCAGAGGAAGATCACCAGGCTTTGATCATGGAGCAGGTGCCCTGGCTAGCCTTTGGTCTCAAACCTCCCTTCTTGTAGCTCCTCTGCCCCCACCTTGTGTGGCACAGGTGGGTGCCCTGGGCCTTGCAGGCACAAAGTCTTATCAGAGCACTGGAGTTGTGTGCTCTCTTCCCCATGACCGGCTAGGGTGCCCCCTTTGTGTCAGCCTACTAGTGGTGATTCTCTGCTGGGGCAGAGCAGCTTGCAAGGTGTGCCAGCATTGCTCTCTGTCTGTCTGCCGCTGGTCTCCAGGTGTCTGCTCTATCCCCTTGGGGTCTCCCTGAGGTTTTGTGAAGAGACTTTTCTCCCAGATAATCCTCTTGTTAGCCTCTCCCACTGGACATCCAGAAAGGAGTGTGACTTACACCCATCCCCCACATCCACTCACGCCCGTGCCTAGTTCTCTGACTGGGTTGCTCCTCTGAAGCCTGAGTTTGCTTCAGGCTCCCAGCTTGCACACCACACCACCAAGGTGGCAGCAGCAGCCATCACGAGGAAGTGTTTTGTTTCAGCATGCTCCTGTTCAAACCAGGTTTCTCTGGCCTTCAGCTCCTCTCCTGAGCAGTCTTAAGGTCTTCCACATGTCTGGCGGCTGGGTCCTTTGGTGTCCTACTTGAACTATAGGTATGAATTTCAACCCTGGTCACCCAGAGAAGGATCCTTAGACATTACAGGCTATGGGTGGGGCATGGCCTCGTATGTACTCTCACACCAATGAGTGTGAGCCTTCCGTGTGAGTCCCCTTACCAGTGGCTGCATGTACCAAATTGGTGGCTCCTGGGGTAGGCATTCCTCCAGAGATAGGAGGCTTTGGATACATAGAACAAGTTGAAAGGGTCCCTGCCCCTGACCTCCAGAGCCTCCCTGCAGTCAGGCACTGCGTTTACATTCATTGGAGAGCTTGCTACATGGGGAGGAGAAGTGTCCTGTGCCACAGGGAAACTGAGGCCCAAAAGCCAGGGGTGTGGTCCTGAGATAACCTAGGAGGCTGTGGGAAAACAACCTGGCAGCCCTGCCCCAGGCTCTCCACCTTTGATCTCACGCCTGTCCTGAGGTCAGCCCTCAGTCAGCTGGCTGAACAGGCATTTCCCAGGCTTCCCATAAGCAGAGGAGGCCGGCCGTGTGGCTAGACTTCCTGTCAGTCAGCCCCAGGATGGAGAGGGAGGCCACGTTCCCCACAGTCAGGAGACAGGCTCCCTCGGTGCGGTGGACATGGCTGGGTCATTCTCTGTGGGGTGTCCCTGGCCTCTTCCTATCCCACACCAGTAATGAGCAGGTGACAGCCACATGGCCCACTGTCTCCTAGTAAAACTAAAACCCCTGAGTCAGGATTCTATGGACTCCAAGGGACTTTGCCCCCCACAGCACCCTGCCACTGAGGCCCTGAGACACTGAAAGCCTATGTGCTGGGTGAGGAGACGTCAGTCACAGACTGCTGCAGCTTGCATACCTGTCAGGTGGCCGGCTGCTCTGGGTCTCAGCACTGTGATGGAGCGATCATTTGTACAGGTTGCTGTATATTTGGGGCATTTTGGGAGAACAACTCTGAACATGTTCCCCTTCAACAGGGGCAGAATCCTTTCGAGCTGGCCTTCTCCTTAGATCCCACCCAGCACGGGGACTCTGACTTTAGCCCGCAGTGTGAAGCCCGACCTGGTGAGCACCCAGGAGGTGGACAGGACATTGAGGGGGGGGTCTCTGGAGAAGTAGGCTGAGTCGGACTATATCCCATCTGGGTCTCTGTTCTCTGCAGACATGCCTTCCAGCCAACCCATTGACATCCCAGATGCCAAGAAGAGAGGCCGGAAAAAGAAGCGCTGTCGGGCTACTGACAGCTTCTCAGGCAGGTTTGAAGGTGAGCTGCAGAGAGGTGCTGCTTCCTCTGGGGAAGGACAGTAGGCTACAGCCCCTCACCCTACAGCCCTCACCTCTCCATTTGCATCCCAGATGTCTACCAGCTGCAGGAGGATGTGCTGGGGGAAGGTGCCCACGCCCGTGTGCAGACCTGTGTCAATCTGATTACCAACCAGGAATATGCTGTCAAGGTAAACCGGGGTCTGCCCCCCAGAGACCAGTGGCCTTTGAGTCCCCAGATGACAGCTTCGGAAAACCAGTGTCTAAAAATGGCCCTAAGACTTGTGACTCAGGCCACCCTGGGAATCCAGGTCAGACCTAGAGTCACAGAAAGGCACAATGACAGCTGGCCCTTGATCACTCCGTGTTCTGGAGGCTAGCAAGCTCTAGCGTGGCTATGGAAAACTGGAAACTTATGTCAGAGGCCATGCTGGCCCACCTGTTTCTAAGGCCGTCCTCTGCCTCTAAGGATGACTGACCTAAAGGAGCTTACAGAAGTTGAAAAGCTGGTCCAGCGCTGACGTCCTGAGGTGCTGTGAGATTGGAGAAACTCAGTGCAGATCCCCAAATGTATCTGCCACTCCTGAATAGACCTAGAACCCTCCCAGGCCCTGGTGTAGCCTCCTGACCCTGTAGGGCCAGCCAGTCACCCATATGTCCAGGGAAGCCTGGTGAGCTGTCTGGTAGGGGCTGCCGCCCTGGTTAGTGGCTTCTGCGTCTGAGGGTAACAGAAGCAAAGGGAAGAATTGTATCTTGGAAGTTAGGGTGTCAGCGGTGGTCCCTGCCCCTGGGCTCCCCAGGCAGGTTTTTGGTTGACCCTGCAGGGCAGCCTTGTCGGGGGGACAGTAGCCTGAGCTGTCCTAGCTACATGGGGCCCCCAGCTCTCAGGAAACTGGGGTGGGCGGGGATTCCTGCCGATGTCCTCTGTGGTCATTGACACCTGGGGCAGTGAAAGGTGGTGACAGCAACACAGGAGAGTGAAGATGGCGGCTGGGGTAGCTGCAGGACATTAAAAGCACCCAATGGCATAGGTTCCAGAGGGGACCCCAGGGAAGGCCATTCTACTATCAGCAGGGATAGAGGTTTCTATGGAGTTGTCCCCACTCTTTCTCTCTCTTTTTTTTTTTTTTTTTTTGGTTTTTCGAGACAGGGTTTCTCTGTGTAGCCCTGGCTGTCCTGGAACTCACTCTGTAGACCAGGCTGGCCTCGAACTCAGAGATCCCCCTGCCCCTGCCTCCCAAGTGCTGGGATTAAAGGCGTGCGCCACTATCTTCAAAAGTGGGGCTGAGGTACATTAGTTTCCTCTCCCGCGTTTGGGCCCCCCTCCAGTCTGGCTCCTAGTGATGGAGACCCCGTGCTGGAGTGGGTGCTATTACAAGTTAACCAGGACAGTGTCCTCCCCTCCACATGCTGAGTTACGGGCTGTTAGGGTGTCCACCTGGAGAAGGGAGAGCAAAGGTTCTACAGGGACAGCGCCTTCTAGGCCTTCTATCTACCGGGTGCAGCGGAGCTGGCTGGCTTCCTGAGGTTTGAGACCACTGATCTAAGCCAGACCTAGGCCCATGGTGCCAGGTGCCCAGTCTGCTCTGGAAAAGAGAAGGCAGAGCTGGGTGTACTGGCCGGGCCTGCAGCCAGGTGGCAGAGGGCCACCTTGTTGCATGGGTCATGTGAGAGCTGACACTGCCTGCCCTGCCCTGCTGGGGCAAAGGCAGCAGCCACCTAGAGGAGGGGACCCCTGGGTCAGGGTGGAGAGCTGCTGCTTCCTCTCTCTTCACCTGAGCTATTCTGACCAACAGGAGACCCTGACAACACTGTAGTCTGACTTTTAGCAAGTTCCAGGCCCAGGGCTGCAGATTTCATGCAGGGTCCAGGTGGCCTGTGGGCGGCTTGCTGACTCCTTGCCGGCAGCATCTAGACAGCTTTTCCAGGTGCCGTTCCTTCCCTGTATTGTAGATCATTGAGAAGCAGCTGGGCCACATCCGCAGCAGGGTGTTCCGGGAGGTGGAGATGCTATACCAGTGCCAGGGACACAGGTAAGGAGGGCTGCCCAGGCCATCTGGCCATCACCTCAGCAGGGCACGGGCTGGGCTCAGGCAGGAAAACAGGCTTTCTGTGGCCACGTGGCCCCATGAGGGTGTCACCTTGCAGGCTGGGCAGCAGGTGCTGAGGGCTTCAGAGGGCCTCAGTTTCTTTTCTCTCTCCTCCCAACTCAGGAATGTTCTGGAGCTGATTGAGTTCTTTGAGGAGGAGGACCGCTTCTACCTGGTGTTTGAAAAGATGCGTGGCGGTAGGTACTGGTCGGGAGGACTGGGTGGTTGCAGCGGACCATCAGGAAGTACCATCCGTGCAACCCAGCTTTGACACAGGCACTGGGGCTCTACCTCCCTGTCCCAGTGGTCACAGCCCAGTTTTGGGCCCAAGGAAGCCCTGGGCATCCCTGATGGAGTGAGGCAGTGCTAAGCGCTGGCTGGCCTGTGGAGGTGACCCAGCTCTCCCTGACCTGCACAGGATCTATCCTGAACCACATCCACAGAAGGCGCCATTTTAACGAGCTGGAGGCCAGCGTGGTGGTCCAGGACGTGGCCAGTGCTCTGGACTTCCTGCATAACAAAGGTGTGGCAGGGCTGTGGGGCACCCCCGGCCTGGTTGCTTTAGAGGTACCCACTCCTAACCTCCCTGCTCCCCCTCCCTAGGCATCGCCCACAGGGATCTAAAGCCAGAGAATATCCTGTGTGAGCACCCCAACCAGGTAAGGCTGCCTGACCAGCACCCACCAGGCTGCACTGCCTTTCCCTGCCAGGCAGCTTCGGGCAGGGGTGTGCGGCGCTCCCACAGTGCCTGTCCTGTCCTCAGGTCTCGCCAGTGAAGATCTGCGACTTCGACCTTGGCAGTGGCATCAAACTCAACGGAGACTGCTCCCCCATCTCCACGCCAGAGCTGCTTACCCGGTGAGGGCGGTAAAGGCGGGGCAGGCAGGCAGGCACTGGGCTCAGGTGCCAGGCCAGCTCTGCAGCTTTCCCCTGCCAGCTTGGCCTTCCTTCCGCTTAGCAACAGCTGCTGGCTGGCTGGGCGGGGCTGGGGTGTAGTCAGCACGTCACCTGCTGATCTGGGGATGCATCAGCAGCCTTTGATTGGCTGGAGGTGGGTGTCTGTCCTGACTTGTGCCCGCCCCACAGTGTGGGTCAGCTGAGTACATGGCCCCTGAGGTGGTGGAGGCCTTCAGTGAGGAGGCCAGCATCTATGACAAGCGCTGTGACCTGTGGAGCCTGGGCGTCATTCTGTACATCCTGCTCAGCGGCTACCCGCCCTTTGTGGGCCGCTGTGGTAGCGACTGTGGCTGGGACCGCGGGGAGGCCTGCCCTGCCTGCCAGGTATGCCCTGCCTGAGTCCCCTCCCCGCCCTTCACTAGGCCTTGTTTCTGGCTCCCTGGGATGAGAAGTGAGGTGCTAAACCAAGGGGCCCTAGGCCCAAGCCATTTCCTTTTCTTTCTGAGTGCTGTGCCTGTGAGTGTGTGTGTGCACAGGGGGAGAGCCTGGTGCCTGGTGAGGCGCCCAGGGGCGGAGTCACAGATATGGGCAGACGTGTTTGTGTGTGTGTGTGTGTGTTGTGTGTGTGTGTGTGTGTGTTCGCGCGCACACTCGAATGAAACTCAAGTCCTGCAAGAGCAGCAGTGCTGTAAGCACAGAAGAGTCCCCTGCGTGCCTGTCCCATTGTCCCCACACTCTGCCCCTGTGCATATCACCACCCCACCACCCTCCTTCGGCATGTAAATGGGGCCAGGTCTGTTCTGGGGTGACTCTCCCTCCTCCGCCCCAGAGCATGCTGTTCGAGAGTATCCAGGAGGGGAAGTACGAGTTCCCGAGAAGGACTGGTCCCACATCTCCCTCGCTGCCAAAGACCTCATCTCCAAGCTGCTGGTCCGAGATGCCAAGCAGAGGCTGAGTGCTGCCCAAGTCCTGCAGCACCCCTGGGTGCAGGGGGTGAGCCTTGGGGTCTGAAGAGGAGTGCAAGGGTCACCCCTACACTTCTGCTGCCACCGGGTTTTAGAGCAAGCATTGTGGGTGGGAGTAGTCCCCAGTGGGGCTTGTGCGCCCCTTCCCTTCCCAGCTGAGAACTCAACCCTCCCACTCCCTTGGGAGACTCCGCCCCGCCCCTCCAGGCAACTTGCTCTTTCAGTGCAGAGTTGGTAACCCTGAGAGGCCCCAAGCTGGCATGGCTCACACCGTTCTGGGGACAGTCTGCAGGGGACATATGGACACACAGACTGAGGACTTGTGTGGGTGGGCTCTGCTTATGAACACTTGGCGTTGGCCAGGCCCCTCAAGTGCCATCTGACCTCCTGGCCTCTTCTTGCAGTGTGCCCCAGAGAACACCCTACCGACACCCTTGGTTCTGCAGAGGTGAGGCCTGGGATCTTGGGACATGAAAGTGTTTGGGCTTTTCTTTTCCTGGGGTACTAGGGCTCTTAAGCCATAGCCCTACAGTTGTCCAGGGGGTACTTAGCACTGAGCCCCTGAGCCTAAGTGGGGACCAGGCTCCTGAGCACTGTGATGTAGGAGGTGACTCAACGGCTCCAATCTGGTGTCTTGGCACCTGGAAGGGCCTGGAGTTGGGGTGAACACCCCCGAGGGCTGCAGAGAAAGGTACACTTTTATGACAGTGACCCATCGTATCCCCAGGAACAGCTGTGCCAAAGACCTCACGTCCTTCGCGGCTGAGGCCATCGCCATGAACCGGCAGCTGGCCCAGTGTGAGGAGGACGCTGGGCAGGACCAGCCTGTGGTCATCCGAGCTACCTCACGCTGCCTGCAGCTGTCCCCGCCCTCCCAATCCAAGCTGGCCCAGCGGCGCCAGAGGGCTAGCCTGTCGGCCACCCCTGTGGTCCTTGTGGGGGATCGCGTGTGACCCCCACTAGCCCCTTGTATATATGCCCCTGCCCTGTGGGGCCTGAAGGCTAGGGACATGGACACCCCATCCTTTGCCATCCCAGGTGCCAGCTCAGCTGGATCCTCTGGGGGTGTAGGGATCTGTTAGGGGGGTGTCTTCTTTTCTCCCTGTCCTGGCCCTGCCCCGCCCACTTGGCTTTGTTTTGTTTTTCTTTTGCCGTTATTGAAAGCAAGTGCCCCGGAGGAGGGCGGAGGGTTCAGGCCACTCGGCCTGTTCCCCACGATGCTCGCCCGTCAACTGTGAAGGTCCTGCCACCTGCACCCCACCTCCACTCCAGCCATTCTGTTGTCTTCCAGGGCTGGGGATCCCGCAGGGTCAGCACCCCACACCTCTACCCAGCCCTCAGTATTGTCAGGGACAGGCCCTCCTGGTGAGCAGTGCAGTTTAGCCTCTCCTCACCAGAGCACCCTTGGGTCTAGGGTGGGGGTGGGGCTCCCTGTGTTGGATAGAGACCTCTGGGGGGCAGGTGAATGGGGACAGTGCACTTAATTGACCCCTAGTCCCATCACCCACCTGCAGTGTCCCTTGGAGGGTTGACAATCAGAAACCCCTCCCAGGCTGCTTAAGCTCCTTGCTGTGGGAGAGGCCTGCTGCTCCCAACCCCACTTCCCAGGGGCAGAGCTGTGGAGGACCCTGCACCCAGCCAGCTCCACCAAGGCAGGAGAGGTGCTGGACAAGGCTCACATCAGCAAACATGGGGTCCCCACATGTCTCCCCACTGAGGGCACCTGAGTGCCCCTTCTCAGGGCTCAGCCTGACCACGAGCACGTCCTGCCCCTGGGATGGAGTTCCTAAGCTCTCCTAGCTATGTCTGTCCCCCGAGCTGAGGCCAGACCAGGGGCTTCTCACTTTCCCTCTGCCCCCAAAGGGCAATGGCTCAGGTGCCTGCTTTCAGGAAGGGTCAGAGCTGCCTTGGTCTCCCTCTGGATGCCCAAGGGAGGCTGGGAAGGGAAGCAGTGGCCTGCAGTGCCCAGCCCTAACTGCCCAAGGCCTGAAGACTGTTCCTAGCCCAACTACTATGCAATACGACTTCCCATTTTCTCCATGGCCCTGCTGGTCGGGGGCGGCTGCCAGGGGCCAGGCCTCCCTGCCCTGCGACTGCTCAGGTGTCTACAGGGCTGCCCCTGGCCTCAAAAATCCTTGGTCAGGATTGTTTGTCGAGTTTAGTTTAGGCTTTTTTTTTTTTTTTTTAAAGAAATAATTTGACTTGCTTCCCTGTTCTTGAAGAGTACTTGAATGTCGGGGTCTGGTGGGTGGGGGCCTGGGACACCCACTGCCCAGCATCCTCCACCTTCCTCCCTAGTCTCATGGGATTGTCACAGTGGAGGTGACATGCCTTCTCCAGTCCTGCCCCACTGTCCCACCTGCCTCTGTGGACACATTTCCAAAGAACCCCTGGAAGGTGGGGGGCTCCTAGGCATCTGAGTTCTCCCTCAACAGTATGACTCAGCCCCCTGCAGGTTACTGAAGCAACCTGACTGGACAGTGAGCAGCATTGACCCCCCAAACAGGGCTGTGATTTCCTCAGTCTCTCCAAACCCGACCTGGAGGATGGGTCAGACCCCTTAACTGTGAATGAGACATGATCCTGGGGTGGCCTGGCCCCAACCCGTGCTGACATCTAAAAAGCCTGTTGTACAGTGGGGCCATGCAAGCACTTTGCACTCCATCGCACCAGGTGAACTGACCTCTCCGGGCTCCCTTCCCACCAACTGTCAACGCCAGGATTTTGTATTCTGTTTTGTAAGGGTTTAATAAAAGTCATTTAAAAGTCTGTGCACTGACAGCAGCAGAGGTCAGCTGCCCACAGGTTTTGAGTCGCTGGTGCTCTGGGCTCCTGCACACCCCTCTTGGATGTGTCTCAGGGAGGTGACATCACCACAGCGGAAACAAGGCTACAGAAAAACAAGCAGAGGGCGGGGAACTCAGGGGGCGTGGTTTCCCCGTGGGAGGGTGGTCTGGGGGCGTGACACTTAGGGTGTGGCTAGATTCAGAGTCTCTGGAAGCCCAGGCTGGCCTCACTCTTGTGTACTGGACGAGGACCTTGAATTGCTATTTACCTTCTACTTCCAAAGTGCTGGGGTGACCAAGGTCCAAGGTACCCAGACTGGATCCAGCATGCGGCTCCGGACCTGTGTGTCACCCAAGGGAGACCCAGGTGGGAACTCTACAGCACTGCCAGAGGCCTGCAGCCCTGAGTACCACTCCCGGACTCTCCAACACCAGGATTTCCCTGTCTCTCCATAGACAGCCGGACAAGAGGGAGGGCTACACCAGCTTCGAGAAAACCACAAAAATAAATTCTCCTGCAACCTCTTCTAGGACGAGCTGTTCCTGGCAGGCAGCAGAGGGCAGAGAGCGGTCACCGCCCGAGCTGCCCGGGCCTGCTGGGGCGTGGTGCCACCTGGGAGGGTTAGGGCTTGGCATGTGGCCCCTGAGCTCAGGGAGACTGGGAAGGGCGGGGTCTTGGCACAAGCCAGCTCAGTGGATAGAGAGGTGCCCAACATGGCTAAAGCACTGTTAAAAAAAAAAAAGAAGTGGGCCTCTGATTTGCTACGTACACGACCACCTCAGTTTGATTCCCTGGCCCCCAGAAATTACCCGCTGACCTCCGCACCCACATAGACATTCAGCATTAAGTAAATGAAAAAATAAATGTGTTTTGCTGGATGGCGGAGTGGGAAACAGAGGCAGGTCGATCTCTGTGAGTTCCAGGCCAGCCTGGTCTACACAGTTGGACACTGTCTCAGAGAACAAAGAAACCACAAGTACAGTGAGTAATGTCTTGTGAGACTGTGAGGACTCTGAGTGGGGACCCCCCCCCCAGCACCCCTGTGTTGACTCAGGCCTGTAACACCTACAGCATGCCAATGTTTCTAAGGCTGACCGGCAGCCTGCAGATCAGCCAGCCTGACACACACAAGCAGCATCAAATGACAAAGGTCCTGTCTGGAGCAAGGGGGAAGATGGCAGTGACACCCAAGGTTGTTCTCTAATGTCCACATGAACCCCTGCCCGAAACGCAAAAATGTGCACACATCTGCACTGGTCAGTAAATAGACAAATGTCACATGATAGACCAAAGACACTCAAGGTGCCATCAGTGAGACAAACTCTGATATTTCAGGATAGGTGACAAATGGTCGTTATGGGCAACATGGTGTTCATGGAGGCCACCAGAGGAAGATTCATGACTAAAGCTGCTTCAGTGATAGAGAAAACCATGGAGACCAGAATGGTCAGAGGAAGGAGCTAGGGAAAGGTACTCTGGAGCCCAGACATGCTGAGGGCCCCAGGAAGAGTGGACGGTGGAGTCTTGTAAGCAGAACTGAAAGTCAGTGCAAGTCACAGCCTGTAATCACAAGCTTGCAGACCCAGTCTGCCTACAGCTTCAGGCAAGAGGGGCTCATGGGAGTGAACAGCGGAGTTAATGAGAGGAATGTAATTAGTCTTCAGTCACCAAGAGGGAGCTGGGGGAAGAAGGGGCTGGAGTCTGGGGCCCTGACGGGAATGAAGACCACAGGAGGGAGGGTGTCAGAGGTGTCCAAAGGTTGTGAGAGGAAAAGGAAGATGAGAAAGAGGCCTCCAGAGCTGCAGGTGGGGCTACAGGGAGCACAGACAAAGGGATCAGGGAGAAGTAGATGCCTGAAGACTGGTGGTGGCTATTCCTGACTCCATCTCTGAGGTACCCCCTACTAAGCAAGAGTCACCAAAAGGGAACTGAAGAGATAGCTCAGCGGTTAGAGCACTGGCTGCTTTTGCAGAGGTTCTGAGTTCAATTCCCAGCAAACACATGGTGGTTCACAACCATCTGTAATGGGATCTGATGCCCTCTGCTGGTGTGTCTGAAGACTGCGCGCGCGCGCGCACACACACACACACACACACACACACACACACACACACGCACACACGCATGCGCATGTGTGTGTATAGTCTTTTTAAAAATTTTAAACAAGCTGGGCAGTGGTGGCGCACGCCTTTAATCCCAGCACTTGGGAGGCAGAGGCAGGTGGATTTCTGAGTTCGAGGCCAGCCTGGTCTACAGAGTGAGTTCCAGGACAGCCCGGGCTACACAGAGAAACCCTGTCTCGAAAAACAAAAAACAAACAAAAAAAAATTTAAACAAATAAATAAGCAAAAGCCACAGTGGTGATGCATGTCTTTAATCCCAGCACATGAAAGGCAGAGGTAGGGAGATTTCTATGGGTGTGAGTTCAAGGCCAGCTTGGTTTATAGACTGAGTTCCAGAACAGCAAGGGTTACACAGAGAAACCCTGCCTCAAACAAACAAATAATAATACATTTAAAAATACACAAAAGGCAGCTATGATGGCTCAAACCTTGATTCCCAGCACTCAGGAGTCAAAGGCAGGTAGGTCTCTGTGAGTTCCAGGCCAACTAGGGCCACACAGAAAGACCCAGCGTAGCTTATCCGGGAGCTCCAGGTTCCATGAGACAGTGGAGAGTGACTGTGGGACAATGTTGGCCTCAGGCCTTCACGTGAGCATGTGCACACAAGTACACACATGCACACATGAGTACACACTCACATGCAGCATGAGTACATACACATGAATTCACACTCACACATGAGTTCACACTCACACATGAGTACCACACTCATGCACACATGAGTACAAAATCATGCACACATGAGTACACACATGCAGACAATGTTGACCTCAGGCCTTCACATGAGCATGCACACAATTGTCTTTCCTTTTTTTTTTGACCCCTGACTATACTGGAACTCACTCTGTAGACCAGGTTGTCCTGGAACTCAGAAATCTGCCTGCCTCTGTCTCCTAAGTGCTGAAATTCAAGGCGTGTGCTACCACCACAGGACTAAAATTCATGATTTATTTGAACTCTACAGTGGTTCATTTGCATGTATGCCTGGCACCAGGTGCATGCAGTTCATGGAAGCCAGAAGAGGATGTCAGCTCTTCAGACTCTGCAAAGGCAGATGGTTGTGAGCCATCATGTGAGTGCTGGGAATTGAACCCTGGTCCTCTGGAAGCTCCTAGCTGTCTGCCTTAAAGGGGTGGACTAAGGGGTCTGGAGAGACAGCTCAGTGGTTGAGAGCAGTGGTTGCTCTTCCAGACAATTCAAGTTTAATCCCCAGCAGGGCATGCCAGCTCACTACTGCGTGTAACTCCAGTTCCAGGGGATCTGGGATCATCACACAGACTATATACACACACACACACACACACACACACACACATATACATATATATATATATTTATTTATTTATATAGGCTAAACACCAATGTACATAAAAAATAAATCTTGGAAAGAATTCAGAATTTTAAAAAGATGGATTATATCATATAAATACTGAAACCTAGGTGACTCCCTATCTAGATTTTGGGTGAATGGTGGGTCCTGGGTTTAAATGTAAGCCTATTCTCTGTGGGGCACCCTTCTTCTGCCAGGCTTGCTAACAAGTTTTATAACATTTATTTTTGCAACTCCTGCTGCAGAGACTCAGTTTCCCCGTGGAGAATGTGAGGGTAACAGTATTCTGTCTCTGCTGCCTCTCTTTCCCTTTTGTGAGGCAGCAGAAGGCTTGGACTCTCTCCACACTGTGGAGCTAACAAGCCCGAGCCCCTCAGGGCACAGCAGCCTGCCCGGACGCAGCCCCTCAGGATGAACAGGCTGGACCTAGCTGACATACTGTTTATTTTGGTGTTTTGATGGACACCAGGGCCTCCTGCATGCCCAGTGTGTACTCTTAAAATTTGTTTTTTGTTTGTTTTTGTTTTTTTCGAGACAGGGTTTCTCTGTGTAGCCCGGGCTGTCCTGGAACTCACCCTGTAGACCAGGCTGGCCTCGAACTCAGAAATCCGCCTGCCTCTGCCTCCCAAGTGCTGGGATTAAAGGCATGGCCGCCCATCGTGTGTACTCTTAATGTATCTGAGCTTCCCACCACAGCTGCCAACACTGTCCCAAACTGACAGGAACAGTACCCAGAACCCCCGGAGCCTTCATTCTGGTGCAGTCAACAAAGCTCTCTTTAGTTCCTCTAGAGGGAAGGAAAAGCACCTTTGAACCATGTCTGGTGGCACAGACTCACTGGGGCATCTACCCAGGTGGCTGAAGAAGAAGGGTTGTGAGTTCGAGTCCAGCTTGGGCAACTTAGTGAGACTTTTCAAAATTAGAGGTAAGAATAGGTCTAGTGGTGTGGCTCAGCACTCAGCATGTGCAAAGGCCCTGGGTCTGCCCTGCACCTCACCTATGGTGGAGTGAGCTCCTGGGGAGGGTGTTCCTTGTGCCACATGAGGACTGGAGTTCAGAATCTCAGCACCTATGTAAAACTCTGACTTAGTGGCACACTCCTGTAACCCCAGGGCTGAGAGTGAGAGACAGGAGGGTCCCTGAGGCTTCATGGCCAGCCAGTCTAGCTGCCTCTGGGAGCTCCAGATTCACTGAGAGACTTTGCCTCAAAAAGTGTATGGGGGTAAGAAGCAGGCTGGCAGTTATGAGCACTTGCAGCTTTTGCAGGGAACTGGAGCTGGCTTTCGGGCACCCACACTGGGCAGCTCACAAGGGGTGTCACCCAACTCCAGGGCCTCCTCAGCCTCCTCTTGGCCTTCTTGTGCACATACACATAAATATGCTTTTTAGAGTGAATCAGGTGGAGAGAGGCTGGCACAAAGGCTCAGTGGGTAACAGCTTGCCCCTGAGCCTCCTATCCTGAGGTAAATTCTTAGAGTCCACATGACTCCCACAGATGTCCTTTTATGTCATTGTCACACTCATACTGTGGTCTGGGGGTGCTGCTTTAATCCCATACTCAGTAGACAGAGGCAGAGGGGGCTCTGAGTTCAAAGCTAATCTGGTTTACAGAGTGAGTTCCAGGGCAGCGAGGGCTATGTGAGAAACTCAGTCTTTAAATAAATAAGCAGACAGACAGACATTTTATAAAAAGAAAAAGAAATACTCATGCTGCGTGTGCGCCACCACCGCTTGGCGTGGAATTCGTTTTAATGCATTCATTCAACACAGAAAACGAAAAGTCCATGACAGAATTAGAATTAGAAAAACAGCCGGGCAGTGGTGGCGCACGCCTTTAATCCCAGCACTTGGGAGGCAGAGGCAGGCGGATTTCTGAGTTCGAGGCCAGCCTGGTCTACAGAGTGAGTTCCAGGACAGCCAGGGCTACACAGAGAAACCCTGTCTCGAAAAACCAACCATCAAACAAAATAACAAATAAATAAATAAAACGAATTCCACACTGATAGCATATATCTAACACAAAGAAGCCCTGCAATTTCCGGTCAAAATGCCTGCTTTGACTGTATACTACTGTATTCTTATTGTTGTACAGACCTCGGTCTGATAATTTTGGTATATAATGTTTAAATTTATTTGCAAGTATTTAAAATATATAATAAAGTTTATTTATAAAAAAAAAAAAAAGCAAAAATAAAAGCCTGGAAAGCAGAGAGCATGTTGGTATAGTGCCCCCTCTAGAGGCCATGAGTAGGGTTGATTACAGGAGAGAAGACACTGGAATTTACAAATAACCTTCAAAGCGTTTAATCACAGCGATAGGGAGGCAGAGACAAGAGGATCTCTGAATTCCAGGCCAGCCTGAGCTACAGAGAGTTAATGGACAGCCTGGGCTAAACAGAGAAACCCTGTCTCAAAAAATAAAGAAAAAACAGGCAAAAAAGTGGTTGGCAATGAAGCCTGAAATTCTGTCACATGAGAATGTGAGAGGTTTGCTTAGAACCCGACACAGCCAGGATACACAGGGACATCTTCCATAAAGATGAGCAGACAGAGCAGAGGGAATGAAGATTAGTACTAGTGGTGTGGTTCAAGGGGTGGAGCCCCGCCCAGAATCCCCCAGTGAGGGGTGGGGCGTGGTCAAGGTGGAGCCACGCCCAGAATCCCCCGTGAGTGGGCTGGGGGAGTGGTCAAGGTGGAGCCACGCCTAGAATCCCTCGGTGAGGGGCTGGGGGCGTGGTCAAGGTGGAGCCCGGCTTAGAATCTCTTCAATGAGGGGCTGGGGACCTGGTCCCGGAGGAACGCAGCCTTGAGCTCCACAACCATCCCCTTCCACAGATAACCTAAGTCTGCATCCTAAAAATAAGAAATACAAAGGTTCTTTAAAAGGGAAGAGAAACGAGCATAAAAGGAATGTGCTGGGGTCACAGACTCAGCCGCCGTCTGAAGTAGTCTAACAGCCTAGACGTTTTCCTGTGCATCCCGTGCCTTCTGTGGCCCATTACGTTTGTGGTTTTCTCTTTGAATACTGTCTTCAGAAGGTTACGTGTCCTAATGTCAGGTATGTCTGCCTGCCCAGTTGTTCGGTCTCAATCTGTGTTCACATATGGAGCATGTTGCCCACTCCATGATGGGCTGAATCTAGGTTTCCAAAGATGTCCCCCAGGACTGCAGGACTTGCAGCTGTGTCACCTGGTTTTTTGTTTTTTTTTTTCAACCTCTGTCTCTCTGTCTCTGGGTGTGTGTGTGTGTGTGTGTGTGTGTGTGTGTGTATGTATAACTCTGGCTATCCTGGAGCTTGCTATGTAGACCAGGTGACATCATATTCACAAAGACCTGCCTACCTCTGCCTTTGAGTGCTGGGACTAAAGGCGCGCATCACCACACTCTGGGCAGAATCTAATGCTGCCACCATGTATGAATCAGGACATTCAGTTTACAATCCTTCCCTACCCATTGCTAACTGGCTGTGACACCCATGACTGTCCCAGTGATCCAATAAGTCACCATCAGTCATTTCATAAGCACTTCAAGAGCGAAGTTCCTAATGGCAGATGTTTAAAGATGGCTACCTAGGAGAGGTGCCTCGACGCCCAGCCTTTGGCTACAAATAACAGAAAAATGGAGCAGACTTGCCCAGAACAGTAAAGACATTTATTAGCTGTCAGGACAAAAGGCCCTGAGTTGTCATGGCCCGCAGGCAAGGCATGATCCATGCTGTTGAAACCTGTTTGGATGGGTTGTCTCTCCGCTGGGATTCTTTCTTCACTGGGGGTAGGGTATGTGTTGAGGGCCAGTCCTTTTTTTATTGATCCCTCTGCTGAACTTGTTTCTAGATGAGATTCATGAGACTCAGGACTAAGCCAATCAGCTGGTGTTAATTATACTGTGGAAACTTAGCTCTCCCTCCTCCCTCTCCTCCCCTTCTGCCTCCCTGAGTAGCCTCCTTCACCTTTGAATTTGTGATCCTCCTGCCTCAGCCTCCCCAGTGCTGGGATGACAGGTGTTGCCCAACATACCCAGATACATAGTAATCTTTGACAGAGAATTCTGAGGGTTCCCTCCATGGTTGCTATGGGCTACAAGCTGACAGACCTTAGAGTGTGGAGCATGGCTCTACCTTTCCTCTGCTTCTGAGCAACTGCGCTAAACTATCGTCCAAGCCAGTGAAGGTGAGGGCGCCTCACACAGGGACTGCCCAGGGTACTCACCTCCAATGTCCACAGCTAACTCTGTCCACTGGAGCCTGCTCAGGGGCTTGGAGGGGTTCCTGATGGCTTCTGCATGCCCAGCACCCCTTCCTCAGATGGCAGTGGTGCTGGGGCTGTACCCCAGCCCACAGTTTAGAGTCGCAGTGCTCCATGTTTATACCTTTGGGGGATCCCTGCTTTATGGATGGCCAATGCATATTTATTGACATTTGATTTCATTTTGTTTTGTTTTTTGAGACAGGGTTTCTCTGTGGAGCTCTGGCTATCCTGGAACTCCTTCAGTAGACCAGGCTAGCCTCAAACTGAGAGATCTGCCTGCCTCTGCCTCCCGAGTGTGGGGGATCACAGAGTGTGACCTGTGTTGAGTTCTGACTGCATTAGCATATTCTATTCACAGCCTGCTTTCATCTTTCCGCCTCAGTTTTTTCTTTCTGGATTATGAAGCCCAGTTCACTGGGCAGACCAGCTAATTGGCTCTGGGGTCTGGAGTTTGGGATTTAGAGGTTGGGATCTGGGGAAGGGGAACTAGAGTGTAGGGGAGGGAGTTACAATCCTGGAACTGTTGCCCACACTTGCATTCTACCTGTGGGCTCCGGGATTCACACTCTGGGTCTGCAGTCTAGAATATGCAGCCTGGTCTAGGATCTTGGGTCCTGGAAGCTCTGGGCTGAGTGGGGTCAGGGCTCCAGACTGAGCCCTCCCTTCATCCTGGTCCCTCCTACTCCTGCCTCTCAGGCCCTGGTCCCCTCCCCTCCTAGCTCCTGCCCTCTCTCTCCCATCAGCTCCTCAGGCAACACACCAGCTTCCCTGTCCCCCCCTCCAGACCCTCCTTCCTTAGGTCTGGCCTGGCCTCCCCTCCTCTTTGTACCCCACCCCACTTCTTTCCCTCACCTCCCTTTCTGGGTTCACAGTCTAGTTTGGACGCTTGACATCGTACAGTCTGGGCCGGGACACAGGAGAATTGTGTGGGTCCGATCAAGGGCCTGACCCTCATCATCCTCAGTTCCTTCTGTTCTTCTCCGTTCCTCCTACCCTTCCCGCATCCATCATCTTCAGTTTTCCTTTTTCCCTCCCTCCATATTCCTCTATCAGCTTCCATCTAGACCCGCTACCCTGTGGCCCCGCCCTCTAGCCCGGATCGCTCAAATATACCACGCCCCTCACCTCAAGTCCCGCCCTCTTCCCCGGCCACTGTGCGATCTCCCCCTCTCCCTCCTCTCCGCCCTCTTCCCCTGTCCACACTCCTACCTTCCCCTTTTCCCTCCTCTGTCCGCCCTTTCCCTGTCCACTCTCTCCTTACCCTTCCTTCCTCCTTGGCTGCTCCTGCTTCCTTCCCTGGTCCATCCCTACTCTGACCCTGTCCTCTCCCTCCCCTTTGGACTCAGCCCCTCCTCCCATCCTTCCCAGGCTCCCTAACTGAAGCCCTCCCTCTCTCATCCTAGTTCTCCTCTCCTCCCTGTGCTCCTTACTCCCCGTTTCCCTCCCCTCCCCTCCTGTCTTTCGTGCTTCCTCTCCTTTGTCTGCCCTTCACCTCTCCAAGCCTTCCCTGCCTATCCTCATCCTCCCCCTCCTGTCCTTGCTCCACTCCAGGGAGAGCCTGCGCCTCCACGGTCCCGACCACCTCCCCTAGCTCCTCTCTCTGCTTCTCCCCCTATTACCACGTCCTTCCCTTTCCTCCCATCCAGTCCCTCCTGTTGCCCTCCTCTCTGCCCCAGTATCCATTTCTCCCTCCCATTCCCCTCTGTCCCTTTTCCCTCTGTGTTTCTCTCTCCTTCCTCCCCTGGCAATTCAGGGCCCTCCTCTTCCTTGTCTCTCCAATCCTGGGCCTAGCCCTGCCTGCCACGCCCATCCTCCCTTCCCTCCTCTTCTCGTCCTCTCCCGTCCCTCCCTCCCCTCCTCTCCTCTTCTTATCTACCCTCCTCCCCTGGTTCCTCTGCAGGCCCCACCCCTCCCTAGCTTGCCCTTTCTCCCTCCGGTCTGTTCGCCATCGGCTCCTCCCTCTTTGTCTCCTCCCCTCGCTCCTCTCGCGTCTCTTCTCTCTTTAGCCCCGCCCCTCCCATCCTCCTCTCGGATGCCCCGCCCAGATGACCACGCCCTCCGAGGCCCCGCCCACGCGCCGCAGCGACAAGATGGCGGCGGGCGGCAGCGGGCGCGCGTCTTGCCCGCCGGGGGTCGGGCCCGGCGCGGGCAGCCTGGGGCCCAGCGCCAACGCGGCCGCGGCCCCCAGCAACGCTGCCGCCTGTGCCCCGGGGCCTCCGCCGCCCCCGTCCCCGCCGCCTGGGCCCGGGACTGACGCACAGGCCGTGGGCGACGAGCGCGACGACGCGGGCCCGGGCGCGCTGCTGCGCGAGCCTGTGTACAACTGGCAGGCCACCAAGCCCACGGTGCAGGAGCGCTTCGCCTTCCTCTTCAACAACGAGGTGCTGTGCGACGTGCACTTCCTGGTGGGCAAGGGGCTCAGCTCGCAGCGCGTCCCCGCGCACAGGTGGGCCGCCGGGACGCGCCCGGACCCTGCAACCCCAGACCCTGCATCCCCAGACCCTGAACCCCACCCGGACCCCGCACCCCAGGAACCAGCACCCTGGAACCCTGCACCCTACCCGGGACCGTGCATCACAGACCATGCACCCCACCTGGACCCTGCACTCCAAACCCTGTAGCCCACTCAGACCCTGCACCCCCCATTCTTTTCCCCACCCGGATCCTGCACTTCACCTGGACCCTGCACCCCATGAACCAGCACTTTAGAGCCCTGCACCCGAGACCTTGAACTCTACCAGAACCGCACCTCAGACCCTGCATCCCAGGGTTCTGCATCCCAAACCCTGAAGCCAGACCTTGCACTCTACTTGAACCCTGCAACCCAACCCTAATCCCAAGAACCTGGACTGCACCCAGAATCTTTATTCCTAGAGTCTGCACCCCAGACCTGGCACGCTAGAACCCTGCACCCCAAGAACTTGCAATCTGCTCAGTACCATGTACCTCAGACTCTATACCCCACCCAGACCTTTCACCACTACCTCTAGACCCCAAATCTGGGGCCTCAGCTTTTACTGTGGGATTGGTTCCTGACCCCACCTCCCAACCTGAACCTGGTCCTCATGTCTCCCTTCCCACAGTGTAATTGTTGAACCTCCCAGCTCTGGAGGTTCTCTTGGGTCCTGCCTCCCTTGAACCTGATTCTAGGGCCCCCTCCGATCCCATCCATGGCCCCCTCGATCCCCTCCTTATCCCACCATCTCAGTCCCCGTGTTCACACCTCACACCATCTGACCTACTGTCACCATCAGAGAGAGCCTCTTGCCTCTTGTTCTTCCCCTGGTTTCCAGCCTGCCTGAGCCATCACCCCCAGACCTCACCATGCCCCCCATGAGTTGAGCTCTTTGCGGGTGGGCATGGGTCTGGCACAGCCTCAGAAAGGATTGAGGCTTTTCAAGAGTCCTGTGTAAGCTGCGGTGACATGTACTGCCTGCCGACGCAGTTCCTGGCCATGAGCCTGCTTCCATGTGGTAGTTCGTCCGGCTCGGTGGCAGGGTGGTGACAGGGTGCTGGCAGGGTGGGGAATGTGGACGTGGATGTGTATAGACCTCTGGGACCGAGAGAAGTAGTCTGCTCTTAGTGCTGGAGGCGCAGAGGTGAGGGGGATTGTAGACCCAGAGGACTCCCATTTAGGTGGGAGCCAGAACAAGGCCGGAGCAAGAGGGATGAGGGTCTGTAGCCCCCAGAGAGCTTGTGGAGGGGCTGGGAGGAGGAACAGTGGCCAGTGGGGGCCTGAGCTTCCGCTTCGCTGAGGTTTCTTAGTGGTGCTGTAGAGGGTTGCTCAGAGGTTGGTGGTCTGTCAGAAGTCATCAGAAAGACCCTTCAGGTCCTTCCTTTATGCTGAGCTCTCTGGGCCTCAGTTTCCCTACCTGTGAACTGGACTCATTTAGATAACCCCATGTGGGACTTCTTGAATGTGTTGCCTCCGTATTGTGCTTGTAACGGTCTCTCCGGAAGGTTCTGTGGGGAAGGCACATGGGATCTGCCAGGATTGGCAGCCCTGTCTGGATCCCACCCACCAACAGTGTGGAAACAATGTGTGTGGTGACCCCGGCCTTGAACTCAGTTACCTCTGGGCTGAGGCAGGGGCATTGCAAACTCCAGGTCAATCTGGGCAACCTAGGGCCATCCTGTCAGAAAAACTAAAAACACTTAGGTGTGGTGGCACAGGCACTTGGGGAGCAGAGGCAAGTGGATCTCTAAGTTTCAGAGCCAGCATGGCCAATAGCAAGTTCCAGAACAGCCAAGGCTACTTAATGAAACCCTGTCTCAAAAAGCAAACAAAGAAAGATTTAAAAAAGAAATACAAGGAAACTGAAGGGTGCGGGCATGGCTTAGGAACCCCCAGTGAAGGGCTGGGAGTGTGACACACATGCCAACCTGGTTTGCTGCCCAGCACTGAAAAGTAAGATTGTTTTCAGGAGGCTGGAGACATGGCTCCGTGCTTAAGAGGTTTTGCCGCCCTTGCCGAGGACTTTTGGATTCAACTCCCAGCGGCCAGACTTAAAGCAGCTTGTAGCTCTAGTTCTCTGGGTTCTGAAGCCTCTGGGCCCTGAGGGCACTTGTACTCACAGGCCTGTAACTTTTTTTTTTTTTTTTTTTTGGTTTTTCGAGACAGGGTTTCTCTGTGTAGCCCGGGCTGTCCTGGAACTCACTCTGTAGACCAGGCTGGCCTCAAACTCAGAAATCCGCCTGCCTCTGCCTCCCAAGTGCTGGGATTAAAGGCGTGCGCCACCACCGCCAGGCTACAGGCCTATAACTTAAAAAAGAAACATTAAAGAATAGTTCCTCCTGGGGGCTGGAGAGATGGCTCAGCAGTTTAGAGCACTTCCTGAGGTCCAGAGTTCAATTCCCAGCAACCACATGGTGACTGTGTGATGGGGTCTGGGAGGACCTCCGAGCGGCCTCATGTGGCCTCTGAGGACCTGGGTTCCAGTACCCATGTCACACCATGTCCCTTTCCTTTTTTGGGATCCTGAGGAAGAATCCATGGCAGTGCGCGGGGGGACAGTTGCTCTCTACTGAGGCATACCCCAAGCCTCTGAATCCCTGTGGTTTCTGGCCACTGTGTGTGACCACAGAACCAGACAGCTACTGTAGTCAGGGTGATGGGTGACTCAGAGTAAAGGCAGTGCCTGCAGGACTCCTGGCCACTCCATCAAGGTCACAGATGTCAGCACAGAGGGGTGCCAGGCCCCTACTGTGGCTGGGTCCTGACTGGGCACCTGGACTGACTGGAGAAAAGTCTGTGACACTTGGGGCCACTCAGAGAAGCAGGATGGCACTGACTGGTGCCTGCCACCCGCGTGCGGGAGGGAAGCCAAGGCAGAAGGATCAGAGGGTCAAGATCATGTTTGGCTACATAGTGAGTTAGGCCATCCTGGGCTACATAGTGAGTTAGGGGCCAGCCTGGGCTACATGAGTCTCTGTCTGCAAAACAAACCAGGAATTGAGGAGACAGTTCAGTGGATAAAGTTTGCACTGACATAAAAGCTGGACAGACAGCTAAGAAGATAGGAGATTCTTGGAGCAACCTAGGGGTTCAGTGAAAGGTCCTGTCTCAGTAGACACCCTGAAGAGCACTGGTGACAGACCCCGGTACTGAGCTGGTCCGCAAAGTGAAAGGACCAAACATGAAGAACTTTCAGCTAGGCTGGATGTACTCAGTAGTAGAGTACTCTTGGGTTTGAGCCCCAGTCTTTTTTTTTTTTTTTTTTTTTTTTTTTTTTTTTTTTTGGTTTTTCGAGACAGAGTTTCTCTGTGTAGCCTGGGCTGTCCTGGAACTCACTCTGTAGACCAGGCTGGCCTCAAACTCAGAAATCCGCCTGCCTCTGCCTCCCAAGTGTTGGGATTAAAGGCGTGCGCCACCACCGCCCGGCTAGCCCCAGTCTTACAAAGTTTTGACCAGCTATATAGTCTCCATGGCAACTGTTCAACTTGCTGGAGCCATAGGCAGGAGTTTCAGTACGAAGTTTTGTTCAAGCAAAATACTTTTGCAAGAACCTGTGTGTGTGTGTGTGTGTGTGTCTGTCTGTCTGCCTGTCTTGTCTGTCCGACCCCAGTACATGTTCTAATGTTTTTGCTGTTTGTTTTTGAGACAGACTGGCCTGTAACTCTCCAGTAGCTCAGGCTGCTTAGAAACTATTGCAGTCTCCCAGCCTGGCCCTCCTAAGCACTGAGATGCCAGGCCTGCCCTCCAGGCCCTGCTCCTTTGACAATTTCCGAGGAGCCACCCACCCACCCACCCAGCATTTTCCAAGGTAGCTGCAGTTTCCACACTGTCATGCCACATGGTTGAAGCCACCTGTATCCACTTGGGGACAATGGGCAGAGTCCCTGCATAGGTGCTTCACCTTGGGGGTGTGGGTGCGTGACTCCTCACGCTGCCCCTTGAGGTCCCTTGTGAAGCCATCGTCTGCATGCTTCTTTGTGGGCAGGTCCACAGTTTTGCAGACCATCCTATTTTGGGACACATGGCTTCCCTTTGTTGTGTGTCCTGTCTGACCAAGCTGAGACTAGAGCCCAGGGTCTTGTGTCTGCTGTGCACTCACCCCACCCACCACACCACCCGCTCCCTTTGTATGGTTTTGTTTGGTTTTGAGACTGGGTCTTGCTACAGAGCCCAAGCTGGCCTCCAGCTAACCACAGTTCTCCTGCCTGTGACTCCTGGGGCTTGCAGTGACAGAGGTGCGGGTCCACGCTTGGGGGGCCTGCAGTGACAGTGGTGTGGCTCCACGCCTGGGGGCCTGCAGTGACAGAGGTGCGGCTCCACGCCTGGGGGGCCTGCAGTGACAGTGGTGTGGCTCCACGCCTGGGGGGCCTGCAGTGACAGAGGTGCGGGTCCACGCCTGGGGGCCTGCAGTGACAGAGGTGCGGCTCCACGCCTGGGGGCCTGCAGTGACAGAGGTGCGGGTCCACGCCTGGGGGGCCTGCAGTGACAGAGGTGCGGCTTCACGCCTGGGGGGCCTGCAGTGACAGAGGTGCGGCTTCACGCCTGGGGGGCCTGCAGTGACAGTGGTGCGGGTCCACGCCTGGGGGGCCTGCAGTGACAGAGGTGCGGGTCCACGCCTGGGGGGCCTGCAGTGACAGTGGTGCGGCTCCACGCCTGGGGGCCTGCAGTGACAGTGGTGTTTCTCCACGCCTGCGGGCCTGCAGTGACAGAGGTGCGGCTTCACGCCTGGGGGGCCTGCAGTGACAGAGGTGCGGCTTCACGCCTGGGGGGCCTGCAGTGACAGTGGTGCGGCTCACGCCTGGGGGCCTGCAGTGACAGTGGTGCGGGTTCCACGCCTGGGGGGCCTGCAGTGACAGAGGTGCGGTCCACGCCTGGGGCCTGCAGTGACAGTGGTGTTTCTCCACGCCTGGGGGGCCTGCAGTGACAGAGGTGCGGGTCCACGCCTGGGGGGCCTGCAGTGACAGAGGTGGGGTCCACGCCTAGGGGCCTGCAGTGACAGTGGTGTTTCTCCACACCTGGGGGCCTGCAGTGACAGAGGTGCGGGTCCACGCCTGGGGGGCCTGCAGTGACAGTGGTGTTTCTCCACGCCTGGGGGGCCTGCAGTGACAGTGGTGCGGGTCCACGCCTGGGGGGCCTGCAGTGACAGTGGTGTTTCTCCACGCCTGGGGGCCTGCAGTGACAGAGGTGCGGCTCCACGCCTGGGGGGCCTGCAGTGACAGTGGTGCGGTCCACGCCTGGGGGCCTGCAGTGACAGAGGTGCGGCTCCACGCCTGGCTCATTTATTGTAGTTTCTTAGTTCATTCCAAGTCAGCTGGGAAAACCAGCACTCGCTGTATTTCTTAGGCTTCTCTTCATAGCTGGGCATGCTGGTCACACCTTTAATCCCAGCACTCAGGAGGCAGAGGCAGGAGGATCTCTGTGAGTTCCAGGCTAGCCTGGTCTACACAGCAAGTATAGAGGTACAGACAAAACCTGTCTCAACAAACGGGAACAACAGATTTCTTTCTCATTGTGTGTGTTCCATGTGTCTTCGTGTGTGTCTGTCTATGTGTTCAGGTGTGTGCTCGTGTTGTGGGTGTGTGTTCATGCATGCTCCACCTGCAGAGTCGAGGCATTGGGCCCTGGAACCGGCTGTGAGCTACACTGGGTTCTTTGCAGGAGTGGTGTGTGGTCTTAACCATTGAACCATCTGTCCAGCCCCGTTCATCATGTCAATTGACTTGAGCACCAAGGCCACTGACACTGCAGGCCGCACCACTGTCCAGCACTTGACACCTGCCCAAGGCTAGCTCCTGAGTCCTCCCCAGTCTCTGGTTCCCCGTCTGGGCCATGTGAGTAGCCTTGTTCCTGTTCGTGGCTGTGTGGTGCTCCGGTGTGGAGGTGGAGCACACTGTGTCTGACCACAGTCGGTTCGTGGTGTTTCTCGGGCGTGTGTGCCTGTCTCTTACAAGGAGCTGCAGAGGGACAAGGGAAAGGCTGGTGACTAAACTCTGAAGGCAGCTGGGTGTCCGCAGGAGGGTGGAGAGTGTGACAAGCAGTGTGGTCTGGGCACCCCCTGGGATGGGTCACATCATTGCTGTGAATCACAGAAGGCCAGGTGTGAGCACCCTGGCAGGCCTCGTGGCTGTGCCAGCGCAGCTGCGTGCCTGAGCGTCTGTTTTGGGTCTTTGTGTGGGGCATGGCTTCTCTGTGGGCACTGATGCTTCCTAACCAGAAAGAAGCACAGGCAGAGAGGTTATTCCTGGCTTATCGCCGCGTGGGCCCGGGAGCTGCTGTGTGGGGCTGAGCAGTTGTCTCCCAGCCCCAACCCAGGGACCGGGATGGGGACAGGAGCTTGCAGGCTGGAGGGCCCTGACTGAGATGTGTCTTTCCACCGTTCAGACCCTAGAGCCAAGACCCTCGTCCAGGCAGGCAACTGTATTCTTTCCAGGACTCCCAATTCTAGTTCCTGATACCCAAAAGCTTGTGGCCATACAACCCGGCATCTGCCTCCGTTTGTCCTCAGCCATCTCCACTTGGATTTTGCAGTGATGGCCATGAAATCTACAGGCATACCCATGCTATGTGGGTGCTATACTGCTGAACCACGCCCCCAGCCCCTCACTGGGGGGGTCTAGGCAGGGCTCCACCCCTGATCCATTAGTCTTTCGCTTTTTGAGTTTTTGAGATAAGGTCTCATGGACTTGTTCAGGTTATCCTGAACTCCTGCTTTGGCTCCTGAATAACTGTGGAGATAGGGCGTCTTCTGCCCGCTGTCAGCTTTCTTGGTATGTCTGTTTCTGTTTCCCTCCTAAAGGTCCCCGTCATGCAGTCAGACCCCTGCTTTCTGGGTGTGCTTGGTTGCTACCTAGGGATGGTAGTGGCTGCCTGGTCTGATCCTGGCGTCCAAGGCGAGATCAGCAGTGGTCCCACTCTTGGCCTCCAGACAGGATGGAGCCTAGGTTCTGCGGAGGCTTGCAGCCCTTGTCCGGCTTGAGTAGAGGTTCTGATACGGCTCCTAGCTCTGCCTTACCCATGGTGCGTGGGCCCAGCTGCCTAGCCAGGGTGTCTGGCTGGAGAGGCTGCTCAGAGCCACCCCATGACTGTGGGGACAACTGAGTGGGACACATTCACAGAGCAAGCTCATTCCTGTGACTCAGCAGCCATTTCCACGCTCATGCACAACAGGGCACTGGGCTGGTCCCGTGATTATTAGAACATGAGCTGTGTCCTAAGCCAAGTCACTGAGGGTCTTGAGGCTGGCCACCATGCTGTCCGTCCATCGTGCCTTGGCCCACGCACACTGCACCAGCCGGAGTGCTCACGGCAGTCCCCTGACCCCGTTGCTTCTCATCCCTCCCAGCACCACGGGCCCGCTGTTGTTAAGCCTTAGCATCCTCCTGAGCCTGTGGGCATCTCAGTGCTTAGGAGAGCCAGGTCCCCAAGCTTGTCACCAAGTTCTAGAGAAATGAGGGTAGAGAAGGGAGTGGGCAGGGGGAGGACTTGATCCCTGAGAGGGCCGAAGGAAGGGCCGAGAGAAGGAAGGAAGGAGGAGGGAGATGCACAAACAGGAATGTAGACCACCCCACATGCTGGCCTCTGCAGCCTCCTCTTCCCGGTTCCCTCCTCCCAGAAGGATCCCAGGCCTGGAAAGGCCTCTACAAGGGGTGGCAGGAGTCTCTGCAGGCAGGTGTGGCAAGGGACACTGGCTGGCCTGGGCCAGATGGAGGCCACCGGCAGGACTAACAGACGGACATCCTCTCTTCTTACACAGGTTTGTGCTAGCTGTGGGCAGCGCTGTCTTTGACGCCATGTTCAACGGCGGCATGGCTACCACATCCACTGAGATTGAGCTGCCTGACGTGGAGCCTGCAGCCTTCCTGGCGCTGCTCAAGTACGTTTCCCGGTGGCTCTGACTGTGGTGGGGTAGGAGAATGTGGAAAGACAGACCCCTGGGGACGCCTGCAGAGCCCACCAGGGCAGCATGCTGGAACTTTCCTGGAGAAGAGACAGAATCTCAGTTCTCAGAGTACTTTACGAGCTGGAGCGGCGGCTCAGCACCGCAGCACCCTGGTTGCTCCAGTGGTTCCCAGGCACCGCCAAGTCCAGCTCCCGGGGCCCACACCCTCCGGGTCTTCGAGCCCACACTCTTCATACAGTGCACAGACATACTGTTTTTAGTCTTTTAAAACAAGACTTAAAAAAAAAAAAAAAAAAAAAGAAAAAGGAAAAAAAAAACAGCCGGGCGGTGGTGGCGCACGCCTTTAATCCCAGCACTTGGGAGGCAGAGGCAGGCGGATTTCTGAGTTCGAGGCCAGCCTGGTCTACAGAGTGAGTTCCAGGACAGCCAGGGCTACACAGAGAAACCCTGTCTCGAAAAATCAAAATAAATAAATAAATAAATAAATAAATAAATAAATAAAAAAACTAAATAAAAATAAAAGAAGACTTTTAGTTTTGTTAATGTTTTGAAATAGTCTGTATCCAGATGGCAAGCGTGCTGTATGCCATGCCTACCCTGTGGTGCCGGGATGGAACTCAAGGCCTTGCGTCCACCCAGCCCATGATCAGTGCGGTGTAGACAAGCATACTGTCCCCACTGGGGCCCGCCTAAGCTCGGCCACAGGGCCATGGGCTGTGTGTTACAGTAGTTCAGTGTGTGCTAGCCCAGGGCGGCCTGTGCATGGACCTCTCACTAAAGGATATCCCCGAGTCAGGAGACAAGGACAGATGCCAATTCTAGCAGGTTCCTGAACGGTGTTTTGCAAGCCTGTGGTGCCTGGCCAGATGGAATGGCTGTGGGGCCACACTGTCACAGTCTGTGTCTTCTGCAGGTTCCTGTACTCGGATGAAGTGCAGATCGGGCCCGAGACAGTGATGACCACACTGTACACAGCCAAGAAGTATGCGGTACCCGCGCTCGAGGCCCACTGTGTGGAGTTCCTGAAGAAACACCTGCGGGCTGACAATGCCTTCATGCTGCTCACACAGGTGGGTGTGGTCCTTAAGGGTCCAGCACCTCCCGGGACTCTGAGGGTGATGCTCTGCGTGTGGTACATACCTGCCTATGTGACCACACTGAGACTGGAAGCTGCCACCTGTCCTCAGCTGCTGGCCACCCTTCCTTCCTTCTTCCTTCCTTCCTTCCTTCCTTCCTTCCTTCCTTCCTTCCTTCCTTCCTTCCTGTCCCCCCTCCTTCTCTCCCTCCCTCATTTTGTTGTTGTGTTTGGTTTTGGAGATGGGGGTCTTACTGTGTAGCCCTGAGCTCACAGATCCGCCTGCCTCTGGCTCCTTAGTTCTGAGATCAAAGGTGTGCGCCACCACACTGCCCTCACGCCCTGGGCCTCTGCTTCAGTTTCTCATTTTGTGCGTGCGTGTAGGTGTGCCTGTAGGTGTGTTGTGTGTGTGCGTGTTCCCAGAAGACACTGGCCTCCTTTCATGCTGGAGTTGTGGGTTGCTGAGACTGGGATCGGAGCCAGCTCCTCTGCACTAACCTCTCAGCCCTCTGCCTGGGCTGGACTGCAGACTAGGCTAGGCTCTACTACTCTGGTGTGGGTGTGGCTTGGGCATGTGGTGGGTAGAGGACATTTTTGCATGAAGTCAGTTCTGTTCTCAGAAGTCAGATCTTGGCGTCCCCAAGATGGAACTCAGGCTTGCGGCAAGCACCTTTCTCCGCTGAGCCTTGTCGCTGGCCGCACACCCAGCTCCTTACGTGTGTGCTGGATCCTCTACTGAGCCGTCTCCCAGCCTCTCCTGGAGCCTTTGCTACTGTGGTTTCCATTTCTGCCGTGTGTACACATGAGAGGAGTCCTGGTGCTTGCTCCTCAGGTCCCAGGGTCGGTGGCAGCATTGTCACCTGCTGGGTACTCACAGCTTTGATTCTGCAGGGGTCTCCTGGCACCCAGGCTGACCTGAGTCCTCCATCCCTCTGCCTCAGCCTCCTTGTGCTCCACGCCAGGCAGACTGGGTTGCCTGTGGTGGCAGTGCTGACCTTCCCCTATCTCTAGGCGCGGCTCTTTGATGAACCCCAGCTGGCCAGCCTGTGCCTGGAGAGCATAGACAAGAACACGGCTGACGCCATTGCTGCCGAGGGCTTTACCGACATTGACCTGGGTGAGTGAATCGGACCACTGCCAGTCAAGTGTGGGGGTCATGTGGGTGGGGAAACACCGGGGCGTATGAAGATGACAGGAAACCCACCTCCGAAGTGACATGGAGGCACAGATCCAGTGGGACATGGTAGCAGGGTTTGGCCTGTGTCTGAGGACCTGCCCTCCCATTCTGGAGTCACTGTGATTCCTGCCTAGGAAGACTCCCTGGGCCTCTGTGGCAACATCTGCAGATGCCTTGGAAGCGCCTGTGCCTCTTGCTGATAGCTTTGTAGGCAAAACAGTTTCTGAAAAGATACTAGACCGTTAGAGTGTCGGAGCCAGAGTAAATAGTTGCAGGATGTTGGGATGCACACCTATGATCCCAGTACTCAGGAGGCTGAGGCAGGAGGATTGCTGTGAGTTACAGACCTTCCTAGGCTATAGAATGAGACTCTCTCAAAAATAGGGCTGGGAAGCCGGGCTGTGGTGGCGCGCGCCTTTAATCCCAGCACTTGGGAGGCAGAGGCAGGCAGATTTCTGAGTTCGAGGCCAGCCTGGTCTACAGAGTGAGTTCCAGGACAGCCAGGGCTACACAGAGAAACCCTGTCACCAAAAATAAATAAATAAATAAATAAATAAATAAATAAATAAATAGAAAGCTGGGACTCAGCTGATCTGGTGATTGCTTGCCTAGCACTTCTGACCCCCCCCCCCCCCCAATCATCCCCACACTCAAGAGGTAAGGCGGGAGGGCAGGCTCAGTGCTAGCCTTGGCTACATAGTGATTTTTTTTTTTTTTTTTTTTTTGGTTTTTCGAGACAGGGTTTCTCTGTGTAGCTCTGGCTGTCCTGGAACTCACTCTGTAGACCAGGCTGGCCTCGAACTCAGACATCCGCCTGCCTCTGCCTCCCAAGCGCTGGGATTAAAGGTGTGCGCCACCACCGCCCGGCCGCTACACAGTGATTTTAAGTCCAGTCTGAACTCCATGAGATTGTGTGGAAGGAAAGAAGATAGGAAGGACGGAAGGAAGGACAGGAGGAAGGAAGGAAGGAGACAGTGTTTCGGGAGGACCAAGTGTCATTAAAACGTCACAGATAGACATGGACGAGGCCCCGATTGCCAAGCCCTGGCTCTAAGGCGGATCCCATATGGGTGTGTCTATGTGTGGCTCATCCTCTGTCCCACAGACACGCTGGTGGCAGTGCTGGAGCGGGACACCCTGGGCATTCGCGAGGTTCGGCTCTTCAGTGCAGTCGTGCGCTGGTCGGAGGCTGAGTGTCACCGGCAGCAGCTTCAGGTGACACCTGAGAACAAGAGGAAGGTGCTAGGCAAGGCCCTGGGGCTTGTCCGCTTCCCCCTGATGACCATCGAGGAGTTTGCCGCAGGTAACAGACTTGAATGGCAGCCGCTGCCTCACAGCCCCGCCCGCCCACACCCATCAGGCTGTGATCTGGGGACACTGCCTGCGACTCTGGGGTCTCCAGCCATGGGGGCCATGTCTTACCAGCCACTCAGGATGAAGTTTTGGGCGGGACTCAGTAGGTAGATGAGTTGCCTGGCATGCGTGGGTTTGGGGTCTGCCGCCTTCCTGAAGCCCTGGAAAGGCTCTGGAAACTGCAGCATGGTGAGACACTGGCTGTGAAGTGACCTTTGGCCTAGGAGTCTGTGCACGGCCAGGCAGGGTACGCGCTCCACAGTATGAAGCAAGGCTGCTCTACAGAGGGGGTCTAGAGGGACCCATACATGTGAGAGTCTGCCAGCCCAAAATGCCAGGCAGAAGGGCATTGTGCTGGGTCCTGGGAACGAGGCACCCCTCAATGTGGCCAGATCCTGACAGTGAGCTACCCCACCCTGAGGCCAGGTCCTGACAGTGAGATACCCCACCCTGAGACCAGGTCCTGACAGTGAGATACCCTACCCTGAGGCCAGGTCCTGACAGTGAGATAACCCACTCTGAGGCCAGGTCCTGACAGTGAGATAGCCTACCCTGAGGCCAGGTCCTGACAGTGAGATACCCCACCCTGAGGCCAGGTCCTGACAGTGAGATACCCCACCCTGAGGCCAGGTCCTGAGTCTGCCTTCCCTTCCTGCTGTCAGCCAGCCCTCTGCCCGCAGGCCCGGCACAGTCCGGCATCCTGGTGGACCGGGAGGTGGTCAGCCTCTTCCTGCATTTTACTGTCAACCCCAAGCCACGTGTGGAGTTCATTGACCGGCCCCGGTGCTGCCTGCGGGGCAAGGAGTGTAGCATCAACCGGTTCCAGCAGGTGGAGAGCCGCTGGGGCTACAGCGGCACCAGTGACCGCATCAGGTGAGACCTTGCAGCTTAGGTGGGAACGCAGTGGGCCGTGTGCCCTCCCCATAGCCCCATGGCCACTGTAGCTGCTCAAGCTGGGGACACTGCCCATCTGCCACTCAGTTCCTCCCGCAGGTTCTCGGTCAGCAAGCGCATCTTTGTGGTGGGCTTCGGGCTCTATGGGTCCATCCACGGGCCTACTGACTACCAAGTGAACATCCAGGTAGGCTGCCAGCCCCTTCTTGCAGGACCCTGGCCATGCCACCAGCCTGCCTCCTCGGCACACCCTCACACAGCCTGGTCCCACGTGTGTCCCATGAGGCTCTCTCGCTATTCCCCGGGGCACACCCATCTCCGTGAGACCATGCCCAAGTACCCAGGCCACGCCCTCCTCAGTCCCTGTAGTCCCTGCTTGCCCAGCGCAGACCCTGGCAGCTGAGCAGCCTTCTGTCTCTAGATCATCCATACGGACAGCAACACGGTCCTTGGCCAGAACGACACGGGTTTCAGCTGTTGACGGTTCTGCCAGCACCTTCCGGGTTATGTTCAAGGAGCCCGTGGAGATCTTGCCCAATGTGAACTACACCGCCTGTGCCACGCTCAAGGTGGGGCCTCTACTACACCTGAGGGCTTGCTTGTTCCCGGTCCCTGCAGGCTGTGGGTGCCCCTCTGTGGGCGGGAGCCAAGGCCTGGGGCGTCCTGACCTCACTGTGACCTCACCCTTCCAGGGCCCGGACTCGCACTATGGCACCAAAGGTCTACGCAAGGTGACCCATGAGTCCCCCACCACAGGGGCTAAGACCTGCTTCACCTTCTGTTACGCAGCTGGGAACAACAACGGCACATCTGTGGAGGACGGGCAGATCCCCGAAGTTATCTTCTACACCTAGGCCATTCATCCAGGTCACCCTGCCAGCCACAGGCCTGCCTCCCTCCCCACCACTTCCCACATCATCACGGAAGGGGCAAGTGTGTCCGCCTGTCCCAAGGCTCCGGGGAGGTGGTCAGGCCACAGGCTGGGCCCTGTCGAGACAGTCCCTCAGTCTTGAGGCAGAGCGCCTGGCCTTGGATGGACAGCTGTCAGTCCCTGAAGCTCAGGGCAGCGAGCCAGCGCCCAGCCCGGTGCTGTCCGCCCTCCGTTCTCCGCAACTGCACATGCAATGCACTGGAGCCCACACTCGGCTGGAGCCGCACCGCGCCTCTCCTCCAGCCAGCCGTCTGGGTTCCTCGTTCCTTTCCGGCTCCGCTGCTCCATGGGGCATCCTAGGTCTGAGCTGTGTGCTGTCACCCCCTGAAGCCCTGGCCTTCTGGGCATGTGCACAGAGTCTCTGCGAGCTCTGCCCCAGGGTGGGTGACATGTGGGCCACGGTTCCTACTTCTCCTAGCAGCAGCAGTGCCCAACCAGCACTGTCCACCCCTGTCTGAAGCCGACAGGCTCTCACTGGTGTGTACGGCACAGTTCAGCCGTGAGCCCGCAGGGCCCAAGCCGTGTGTCAGACCCATCAAGACGCACTGGGCCTGCCGGCCTCATGTGGAACCTGGGGACCACAGAACACCCTGTACATACCACAGCCCTGGCCCTCTGACAGGCCACCACACACCTGCCCAGTGATGTTCCAGAAGGCGCAATCTCCAGTTTGGGGTTTCACTTCCTCATGTTTCTGTAGCAGTGACCTCCTGCCCAGAACTCATGCCCATCCCAAAGCCATGGGGGGGGTGCCCTCCACACTATGTCCCCCAATTTTTTTTTTTTTAAATAAAGGAAAACATCTGCCTTGAAGTACTAAGTGCCACATCCTCTGAGGGTCATGTGGCTGGGAGCCAGGTGCCTCAGCCACCCACGCTGTCCCCTGAGGACACCTTTGCAGTACCCCCAGGAGAGCAAAAAAGCAGGCAACCAGGGCCAAGGTTCTGAGATGTGGACTGCCATCTCAGTCCCTAGGAGACAGAGGCTGGAGTTCTGGAGTCCAGGGCTAGCCTAGGGTACATGACACTTGACTGGTTTCATGACAGAAGAGCTAAAGAGATGGTAAAGTGATTAAGAGTACTGCTCCTGCAGAGGACCCATGTTCCTGGCACTCGTCTTGGGTACCTCATAGCACACACATGCACACTCACGGTTTAAGATAAAAATAAAACTTTGCCTTTTGAGACAGGGTTTCTCGCCGGGCGGTGGTGGCGCACGCCTTTAATCCCAGCACTTGGGAGGCAGAGGCAGGCGGATTTCTGAGTTCGAGGCCAGCCTGGTCTACAGAGTGAGTTCCAGGACAGCCCGGGCTACACAGAGAAACCCTGTCTCGAAAAAAAAAAAAAAAGAGAGAGACAGGGTTTCTCTGTGTATAGCCCTGGCTATCCTGGAATCCTCTGTAGACCAGACTGGCCTCAAAACAAAACTCCAACTGTTTTAACTGCATTGTACATGTGTGCTGAGGCCGGAGGACAGCTTGCCAGAGTCAGTTTTCTCTTTCCACTGTTGGGTCCTGGGGGTGCAGATGCCCTTGTCTCCAGCCAGCAGGAAACAACAATTGAGCCATCCTACCTGCTCAAGTGGATTTTCTTTTAAGTTTGTTTGTGTATTGTATCTGTGTATACCACACTATGTGGGTGCTCATGGAGTCTAGGAGAGGATGCTGGCTCCCCAGGAACTGCTAAAGTGCTGCGTAGAGAGACTGGGATTCAGGTCTTCTGAATCTGCAAGCATTTTTTACTGCCATATCTCCAGCCCCTTGTTTTTTTAAGGAAAAATTTCTCACTTCCATCGTCCCTTTTCCCAAGAACCCTTATAATTTTATTTGTATTACACTGTCACTGTCTTCAGACACACCAGAAGAGGGCATCAGATCCCATTACAGATGGTTGTGAGCTACCATGTGGTTGCTGGGAATTGAACTCAGGACCTCTGGAAGAACAGTTGGTGCTCTTAACCGCTGAGCCATCTCTCATAATTTTGTTTCTTTCTTTTTTTTTTTTCTTTCGAGACAGGGTTTCTCTGTGTAGCCCAGGCTGTCCTGCCTGGAACTCACTCTGTAGACCAGGCTGGCCTCGAACTCAGAAATCCGCCTGCCTCTGCCTCCCAAGTGCTGGGATTAAGGCGTGCGCCACCACCGCCCGGCATGATTTTGTTTCTTATAAGCATGTACCTGTATAAGCATGAAGGCCTGGAGCCCATCTCCAGCCTGGAGCCCATCTCCAGCAATGCAGGGAAACTATCCCAGTAAGCAGCAAGCTTACTTCACCCCCCACCCTCCATTTCCTTTCCGCTCCGGCAGCAGCCTTCCAGCTCTGCAACAGGTGGACTCACACTCCTCAGGGCTTGGCTTCTGAGGCGGCTTCCAGTCTGCATCTGCGCTGTGCAGACCATTGCCCTTGCTGGAGGTGTCCCATCTTAGCAGGGCTGCTGCTCAAACCTGTCCATCTGCTTGGGGACTACTGGGTCCCTCAGGTTTGGAAGCAGCAGCCTTCCTGTCCCACTGGGTCACCAGTCTCTTCCAGCTTTCCTGGGGCAGTGCCTAGCTCCCTCAGTATTCCCATGATCCAGCTGGGTCCTTGTCACTCTTGATCCTAGACTGGAATTATCTGTCCTATGGATGTAAAGACGGGGCCAACACTCTGGGATAGTTTTCTTTTCTTTTTATTTTTTTAAAAAAAGCCCCTAAACTCTACGGCTTCAAGGAAGCGCCGAAGAAACATAAGTTCATTTCTGTACACGTCGTAAAGCAAGAACTCAGCTCCCACGACCAAGGCCTGGCCCTCCCGTGGGACCGCCTGTCTGTTGCCCCGGGCCGGGCGTTAAGGCGATTCTGTCCCGTGGGCCCTGCACGCAGGGACACGAGTCACAGCCGCCCTGGCTCTGTGGGGCCCATGCCAGTCCCTGTGCGGTGACCGTCCCGCGCTCCACCCCGGCTTTGGTGCAGCACTGTGGAAGTGCACACGCCTCCCCTTTGGTGGCTGAGGCCTCCCCGTGTGATACCCATGCCCCTGGGCCTGCCCCCCTCGAGAAAATGGCCTTTGGATTGAGGGGACAAGCTGGACTTTATGAGCTAACAGGGGCGCAGCAGGGACGGCGCGACGCTTCTCTCCTGGTTTTAAATAGTTAATGCTCTCGAAGGGGATGACGAGACACGGGTGTAGAGATTTCCGCCAAAGTCCTGTGTGAAGGAAGTGACCCCAAGTCCCGAAAGATGGTGCCTGCCGGTGGGCCAAGGAGCCCCACGCCACCAAGGACACTGCCAGCTTCCTAGACACCCGCCTGGGGATCTTGGGCAGCGGCTGCAACCACCCTCACTTATGTCGCTGCAGCGATTTTCTCTTTCTCCTCTTGAAAAAGCAGCAGCACCTGCAGGGGCGACGACAAGGGCGGTGATGGGTGATGTGATGGGGCAATGGGGTAAGAGGTGGTGATGGGTTACCAGCGGCCAGCACGGGCATGCGCAGCCACTGCGCTCTGAGCCTTACTTGGTTTCATCCGCCACCTCTACTTCTGCGGGGGCCGCGATGGGGGCGTTGGAGTGGCCCGCGGTGGGGTCGTCTGTGTTCAGCTCTCCGTTAGTGGAGTTCAGCGCCTGAAAGACCGTAGCTATCAGCCTAGCACCCGGGCTTGCTCTGCGACAGAGGACACAGGACCCTCCATGCCCTCTAGGATGGGGCCCCAGTCCCGACCCTCACCTGGTTCTTGGTGTGGAGCTGAGCTTTGTCGCGATGTGGTGGCTGGGAGGGCACGTCAGGGTGGACGGTGCCGATGGGTGTCGGCTGCGAGAGCGGATGTCAGGACAGGATGGAGCCGCAGGTGTCGCTGCAGCCCCAGGACAGTTCCTGACCCGCGCCCTGGCCCCAGCCGCCCCTCACGGTGGAGAGGTCGGCCCCTCCCACCGAAGCTCCCACCCACGCCCTGCTGTAGATCGGGGTCTGTGTCACAGCCTGCATTCCTTCGCCTGTGGGCATCTCAGTCTGAACCCCTTCAACTACTGGGCTCCCAACCTGGGGTACGTCTTCACTTGTAGGGTACCCACCCAGAGCGTGGGTTCGCCTATGGAGACGCCCACCTAGTGCAGCCTCACACACCGAGCTCTAACCCGGATCTCTCCCGTCACCTGCTCTACCAGGGGCTTGCCGGCCCAGTCATACTCGTAGTCAAACACGTAGCCGCTGCGGTCGAAGAGGTCGGTGAAGAGCTTCCTCAGGTAGTCATAGTCCGGCTTCTCAAAGAAGTCTAGGCGCCGCACATAGCGCAAGTAGGTGGCCATCTCCTCTGTGGAAGAGAAGGACCAAGGGCGTGGTCACATGGGGACGCCCGGCACAGAGGCGGATGGCTCTATAGGCGCGGCCACACGAGGGGGCAGCTCCAAGGGGGCGGGGCGCAGCCACCAGCTCCTTACCAGGGAAGCTCTCACACAGCACCTCTATGGGCGTGGCACGCTTGGTGTCTCCAATCTTCTGGTAGCGTTCCTTCAGCGTGTCCGCCTGCGCGATGTGACCGTGGTCTTAGTCCGGACTCAGCACCCAGAGTGCAAGCCCGCACCCTATGTCCCGACTCGAAAGGCCCCACCCACCTTGAGCCCCTGCCAGGGCAGACTGCCGCGCAGGAAGTACATGAACATGTGTCCCAGCGCCTCCAGGTCGTCCCGGCGGCTCTGCTCTGCGGGGACAGCACCGGCTCAGCCGCAGCTCGGACCCGGCCCTGCCCCGCCCCCGCCGGCCCCGCCCCCGCCGCAGCGGCTCACCCTTGCCCAGGTGCGTGTTGATGCTCATGTAGCGCGCCGTGCCCGTCAGGCTCTTGTGCTCGCGGTATGGGATGTGCTTCTTGGTCTCAGGGTCGATGTACTCCTTGGCCAGCCCGAAGTCGATGATGTGGATGGAGTGCTGCCGCTTGCTGCCCGGCCGTCCAACCAGGAAGTTCTCGGGCTTCACGTCCCGGTAGATGAGGCTCTTGGTATGAACGTACTCCATGCGCGTGATCTGCGGGTGACCCGAGTCAGCGGGGCCTCAGCGCTCAGGCCGCACGCCCGCCCGCCCGCCCGCCCGCCCGCCCGCCGCCCTGCGCACCAGCTGGATGGCGATCATCAGCACCGTCTTCAGCGTGAAGGTGCGGTCGCACAGGTCGAACAGGTCCTCCAGGCTGGGCCCCAGCAGCTCCAGCACCATGGCGTTGTACTTCCCGCAAGGGCCGAAGTAGTAGACCTGAGGGACGCCCTCTGCGAAGAAAACATCCATGCTGGGTGGCCTGAGCCCCTGGCCGCCTGGGAGTGCCGCCCGGCCCCGGGGGCTCACGTGTCGTGCTGAGCTCACCTGTCGTGCTGAGCTGCTTGTAGAACCGGTACTCTAGGTGCAGCTGGGGGGCTCGGGACTTGATGGGCTCCTGCGGGGCAGAGGACTGTTACCCCTCTCTCCAGGCAAGGACGCAGGGTAGGGCAAGGGCAGGGGCACTCACCAGCTTGATAGCCACGTACTCATTTGTATACAGGTTCTTTCCTGGGGAGGCAACAGACAGACTCTCAGGGACTGCGGCCTACCCAGCCCAGCCCAGCCGGATCCCAAGGACGCACTCTCCTCAGAGCAGTTCACGGAAGCACGTGGGAGTGTTTCCTCCCACTGGCTGGTAAAGTGCCTCTGGCCACAAGTTTCAACTGCCCAGGAATCCCAGGCACTACACCTGTCTACTTGCATGCAGTCACGGGGAGACGTCTCCCCTGGGCCCTAGCAGTCCCGCCAGAACCCATCCTCACATTGGAGGCAGCCCCACGAAAGCACACATACTACCAAGACTGCTGGCTGAGGGGACGCGGTGCTCAGTCCCCGTGCGGCCGATCCCACCCTGGTGAATCCAGCAGTAGGCTCAGCCTCACTCAGTCAGCCTCTCCTAGCAGGGCTCCCATCTGCTGTCTGAGCACAGCCCAGGCCCCCAGCACCCTGTTTACCTCAGCATCACTGGTCACAAAGACCATCTCTGGGCCACACCCCAGTGGCTGCCCCTGCCACGCCTGCAGGGAAAGGCCCTGCATACTGCAGCAAGCAGAGCCAGTGGGATGGGTTCTGTGGCCAGGTTGTGTCTACAGCTGCCTCAGCCACTGTTAGGGCCTCTGTCCCCTAACAGCCAGCTACCCACCAACTTAGAAAGAGCTCCCCCCAGGCTGCCTGAGGCACAGATAGCCCTTTGGAGGTGGTCTCCAGCCACCTGCAGGGACGCTCAACTCCCTGCTTGTCCTGGGTGTCTCCATCTTTCTCCAGCTGCCAAGGACATCGGCATGGAGCCCTGAGCCCACTTGTAGCTGGGCTCCTTTCTCTCTCTGACGGTGATGGGCTCCTAGCTCCTGGGATCCACCAGGGCGTGCCAGGTTGTGTAAGGTGAAGCGTCATGGAGTTTCTTCTAAGAGGAGGCTGAGAGACAGTCCAGGTCGCCATGGGTCTGGTCTCCACCCCCAACCCTGCAGGCACCTCAGATCTCCTCGGTGAGCAGCCAAGGGCTGTCCCTTGCAAGGGAGGCAGGGCCTGCATAGTGTGTTAAGCCAGCTCTCCTCTCGAAGGGTTTGTTCAGGTCTCTCTAGGGCCATGGCTCGCATACGCGGGAAGTCAAGCTTCCCCAAGGGAGCTCTAGTCTCCTCAGCTGCAGCTGCCAACACCTGTTATGAGCAGATGTCTCTAACTTTTACCACCTCAGGGTCACTCTTCTTCTGTGGGTATCTCCCCTGGAGTTTTCACTGCTCTGCTGCTGGCCTGCCCAGCACCTGAGCCAAGTCCTCGGGAGACCCAGGTTCCCTGTGCGTATGACAGCACCAGAGGAGCACAGAGGCAGAAGGTGAGGAAGCACCAGCCATGTGGGCGTGGCCATTCTGAGTCCACAGTGTGCACCTGTGCCTCCTCCTCCTCAGTGGAGCGCGCCTGCATGCAAGCTGTCAGCCTCGGTTCAAGCCCGAGCCTCCAGAATCCACAGGAAGGAGAGAAATGAGACTCCCCAAAGTTGTCCCTGACTTCACAGGTGTGTGTGCTATGCAGCATGTCTATTCCCCAACAGACACACACTGAGATGTTTTTCTTAAGTGTGCAGGGGACTGGGGACACGGCTGGCTCAGTGGTTAAGAGCACTGGGGCCTCACGACAGTCCCTAACTTTAATTCTAGGGGACCCAGTGGCCTCTTTTCGACTCCCTAGATACGCACACAGTGCAGTGACATACACACAGACAAAACACCCATAAACATAAAACAAAACTGTAAAAAGTATGTGTGAGGGGAGAGCAGGGCACGGTGCACACACCTTTGAGCCCAGCATTTGCAAGGCACAGGCAGGAGGATCTCTCTGAGTTCTGGCTTGCCACGTCTATAGAGTGAGTTCCAGGACAGCCAGAGGTACAGGGTGGGACCCTTTCTTACAGAGAAAAGGGAGAGAGGGCACATACAAAGGGACCGAGTGTGGCCCCGAAATCAGAGGAAGAAAGCTGCACAGACGACCGGCTTCAACTTCCCAATTTAATGAACAATTATCACTCTACAGATCCAAGGAGCTCAGTGTCTCAGGCCAGATCGCCAGACCTCACAAGCAAGGCATGGGGCGGGTGGAGAGTGAGGGTGGGGCAGGTGGAGGTGGAGGGTGAGAGTGGGGGTAGGAGGAGGGTGAGGGTGGGGGCAAGGAAGCAGCTCCTGCTCACCAGGGAAATTAGCACCTTCAAAGCTCACTCTAACTTTGTGGGGGCTGGGGAAGGGAGACAGGGTCTCACTGTGTAGCCCAGGCTGGCCTGTCCTTCTGCAGAGCACCCGCCCGGCATCCTGAGTGCTGAGGCTGGTTCCCAGCTGGGCTGGAACCCTGGCCTGACCCACAGTAAGCACATGGCCACTGAGCTGCGGTTAGGGCGGACACAGCTGACAGGGACTGTGGGGCATCCAGGTGAGGGGCTGGCCCCGCACTCCAACAAAGGTCAAAGTGAACAAGCTGGTGGCACAGGCTCTACTCAAGCAACAAGCACCTGCACACAGCTTCCTACAGACAGACCCTGCACGGGATGCAGTGGAAACCCTTTCAGGATTCACTCCGAAGTCCCTGCACAGTGATCTGTACCAGGGCGTGAACTGTGAGCGCCAGTTGTCTGAGGACAGGACTCCCAGAAGGCACTGCTGGCCATGTGCACATGTGTGCATGTATTTAGGGCTACAGTTTTTCTTTTCTTGGTTTTTCAGGACAGGGTTTTTCTGTGTAGCCCTGGCTGTCCTGGAACTCACTCTGTAGACCAGGCTGGCCTCGAACTCAGAGATCCACCTGCCTCTGCCTCCCAAGTGCTGGGATTGAAGGCGTGCGCCACCACCGCCCGGCTATTTTTTTTTTTTCAAGACAGGGTTTCTCTGTGTAGCCCTGGCTGTCCTGGAGCTCACTCTGTAGACTAGGCTGACCTCGAACTCAGAAATCCGTCTGCCTCTGCCTCCCAAGTGCTGGGATTAAAGGCATGGCCACAATGGCTGGTTTCAAGGTTGCAGTTTGGTGTCTTATTGGGCAGACCACTTTTCAGCCGGGCCTCGGGAGACACTGAAGCCACACGCTGCAGGCAGAAGGCACAGAGGCCCAAGGCCACAGAAAGCACAGCCCTGGCCCAGGGCTGCAGAGTCTCTGCACTAGGATGGACCGGTGCTGGCCCTGAGCACACCAATGAGTGCTACAGTAATCTGCTCTGGGAGAGGAAGAAAAACTGCTGTTCCCCTCAGTGTGGCCAGACTCTGTCCTCCCGACTGTGGCACTCACTGGCCCAGTGACAAGTGTCACCCATTGTCTGGTAAAGCACAGCCAAGCCTCCCTGGAAGCACTTCCCTCCCATGACCACTCTGGGCAAGGTCTGGGACCTGAGGTGCATGCTGGGTACATAAAGCCAGGTTTCCTCCTTCCTCCTGAGGGGCCTAGTGAGGGACAGGAGATGGAGTACATAGGACTCACCTAGGCGAAGCTCCCGAAGTTCCCACAGCCAATCTTCTTGCCGACTCGGAAATTGGGGCCCACCATCAGGACCCCTGAGCTGGTCCCCGAAGCACGGACTCCGTGGTTGCTCCGACTTGTGCCGGGTTTGGACATTCTCCTGCCCTCCTCCAACTCCCCCTTCCCTCCTTTCTTGTCAAAATCCATAAGTTTGTGGTACCCTGGCCTCTCCACGGTGACTCTGCCGTGAGATCCCAGTGCGAAACCTGAGCTCGCGCCCGGCCTAGTACACCATTGCGCCCGGTGGCCCCTCGGCTCCCGGCTATTGACACCCGGGCACGCTCACAGGCCGGGCTGAGGTGCTCATCTTGGTGGCCTCAGGGTCGCTTGCAGAGAGAGAAGACATTCTGCCAACAGGTCCCACCGCCTTAAATCTTGTGGTGCCCAGCTGTGAAGGAACGGAGGCACAGGTTAGAGGGCAGAATACGTGACATGCCCCCAGTGGGCTGGTACAAAAAGATCTTTGAAGGTCTGAACAGGATTGGTAACGTTCCTGCCTGGAGGGTGCATCTCTCCCTATGAGAAACGTCCATGCCCTGGTCATTCTGGGATAGGTCAGAGACCACAGCAAAGGCTACCGTGGTGTGACCAAATGCAAGCTGAGAGAACTTAAAGATGGGGTGGATGGCTGGGGTGATCTAACTTGCCACAGGACTATGCCACCAAGTGGCAGAGAAGAGGACATTGGAAGGCTAAAGCCAACAAGGGGGATCCAGGTAAGAGGTGACCCACAGTCCAACCACACGACCAGCCAAGACAAAGGAAGTGGCAGATGGCAGAATAAACAGTGTCCACACAGGGACAGGAGCCACACCTGACCTCAGAGGGCAGGTGAAGGGACTCTACCTATGCAGGGTGGTACACAGCGTGCAGCGCTGGGTGAGCAGGGAGGGCTAGGGAGGCCCCAGGCAGTAAGCGCAGGCCCCTCATCCACACATGGATGGCAGCAGAAGTGCCCACAGCCGGGCAGACAGAGTGGGGATGGACAGGAGGCCAGGAACATGCAACACGTCCTGCCTCAAGACTCTCCAGGCTATGGCAACAGCTGCATACAGGGGTTACTGGGCTCTAGGAGGGATTATTGGAGTCATTTGTCTTGTGACCAGGGCAGTCAAACTGTCACACGCTGCAGGTTCCAGGAAAGCTAGGCCAAGCAGCAGCCATGATTGCTCTCACACTTGGCATTCCATGGCCTGCCAGTCGCAGGCCTGCAGGAACTCACAATGCCTGGACCCAGCTGCTCCCTGGACCCAGCCTGACCCACTACTATAGCTGGCCTCTGCACTTTGTAGGTTCTTCTGTCCCCCCCCCATCACTCGATAGGAGAGAGGGAAGAGAGCTAGATCCCTAAATCTAATTCCTTTCCTTTTGTTTCTCCTTTGAGCAAAACTACTAACAAACCACAGCCAAACCCCTCATGGTGTCTTGGGGCCCTCACATTTAAATACCTCTCTGAAGTCTCCAGAATTCCAAACATCAAACAATCACAGAAACTATCTGCAGCTGGCAAAACCACGCCTCCACTAGTGCACTAGCCAATTGGTCTGAAGCAGCCCCAAGTACCCACACCTGGGATTAAAACAAAAAGACAGCCTTTAAAGAAACCAAATTTCCAGATTTCTCACTACACAATACGGCAACACTGTGTCTCACTACACAATATGGTGACACTATGACCTCAGTGTCCAACTGTGTGTCCAGGTGTAATCCATGTGTGCAGCTGGCTGTGGAGGCCAGGCTAACCTCAAGTGTCATTTATCAAGACTGTCCCAATTTAGCCGGGCGGTGGTGGCGCACGCCTTTAATCCCAGCACTTGGGAGGCAGAGGCAGGCGGAGTTCCAGGACAGCCAGGACCAGAGAAACCCTGTCTCGAAAAACCAAAAAAAAAAAAAAAAAAAAAAGACTGTCCCAATTTGAGTCAGTCTCTCCCTGAATAGGTTCCAGGAGTCCCCCTGTCCCCATCTCCCTGGCACTGGGACTATGACCCTGGGCAGCCACACACTTTTGCTGGCTAACAACTCACTGTGCAGCCCAGGCTGCCCCAGTCTCACAGAGTTCTGGCAGCCTCCATCTCATGTGCTGGCACTGAAGGTGTGGCTGCCATGCCTGCTCTCTGTGAGGATGCTTAGCCCTCCTGCTCCCAAGGACAGCACTTTACCAACTCCTTCTTTACATACAACAGGGACTCTCTTCAAGATAAAGGGGACCCCTAGAAAACCCAGGCGGGATGGGGCCGTCTTCCAGCTCAGATTCATACTGCAGGGGCCTTGACCCTATGGGGTACGTGTCTTACCATGAGTCTCTACAGTGTGGACAGTTAGTTGTACCAGAGGCCACCAAGGATCTTCACCCCACCTAGGACACAAAAACACCCTAGGACAAGACAAGCCATCCTCAGGTCCCATCCTTCCTCACCATGGAGATCATGGGGAGGGTTCCTAGAAACTCTGCAGTCAATGGGACTGCTCCTGTTGCTCTCTCATCAGGGCACTGAGTGACAGCATGGGAGGCAGAGGAAGACACACCTGAAAGACTGGCACCATGAGATGCCAGTGCTGTGGCCTTAAAGACAAAGAGGAGACAGGTATGGATTGGGGCCTGCCTACCAGGGTGGTGCAGAAACAGGAGACTGGCAAGGCTGTGCCCAGCCACAAGAACCTGGGAAAGGCCACAGAGCAGAAAACAACACCCACCCTTCACTCTCACCCAGGTATCACTCAGAACAACCCTTTGGAGCCTCTGTCACATGGCACGGCTTCTCTTCCCACAAGGAAGGACTAACAGGGCAGAGTGCTCACCCACTGTGCTGGAGGCCCTGGTCCCATCTCTAACACAGAAACAAAATGTGGGGGTGCACACTCAGCATGTCAACATACAGGAGGATCGGGAGTTCAAGGCCAGCTTGAGCTACATGAAATTCTGTTCACAAAAACACCACAGGTCAACCAAACAATGGCTCAACGGATGAGGCTTCCTGTGCCAAATTTGATGAGCCATGTCTTGTCCCCAGGAGCTACACTGTGGAGATGACTGACCTCCAAACACATGGGTAATAGACACGCCACCCTATGGGCACTAAATACAATGTGGTTTTATAAACCGCACGAAGAGGCGCTCTCAGGGTCTAGCACCTTGCCCTCAGCGTCCCTGCATCCATCTGGAGGCATCATTCAGGGACAGACAGAGCCCAGGACTCTAGCTGTCACCTCAGTGTGATCAACTCACACACAGGGGAGGGTCAAAAAGGGTTGGAGGGTGTGCAGGGAGCGAGCCCTTCCCAGCGCTTGTGTCCTGCTACAGAGCTGCACACACCTCAAGTCCCCAGACAGGATATCACCTGGGGACTGGGTGTGCTCTCCCCATCCCACGGTGCTCAGCCTGCGCCAAGCGTACCCTTCACAAACCACCAGTAAAGAGGCCACCAAGAGCTGGGTAGGGAGATGCATGAGACAGTGGCATCAGAAGATCGTAGAGTGCGGACACCTTGCTGTGTCAAATGCAAGGACCTGAACAGGGATGTCAACATCAGGAAAGAGGAGCCACCTGCTCATCACACACCAACATGGGGCATCCCAGGTCACTAGAAGCGGCACGGCTTCTCTGAGGTTTAGAAAGAAAGTACCCAGACGGAGTTTGGCCTTTCAGAGTCCCCAGCAGCAGAGAACATCATCCTTTGTTCTGAGGAGGACAGGGATGGGCCCACTGTGTCTTCCTCAGCCTGGTGACCTGCAGAGCTGCCCACAGCAGGCCCAGAAGCCCACCTATGATGTGTGGAGGGCAAGACCCAGGTGGCACACACGCACTGCCATGGTGTATTCTAGGGACTCAGGCCAGCTAGGATGTGCACAATGGAAATGGGGCACCTGCAGGGCCGCACTTGGGGACAACAACAACTAGGCAGAGGAAGGGTCCTGCATAGGGCACCAAGCACAGGCGGGCTCAGAGCAGGCAGGCTGGAGGAGGAAGCAGGCCCTGATGTACCCTTGTGCCTTCAGCCATGGCCCTCCTGGCCAGTGGGTGTGCTGCCCACGTCCTGAGAGGACATAGCAGCCAAGTAACACCACAGAGTCACCTGTGCATCTACTGTCCCCATGCATCCTACAATACAGTTGGGGACACCACAACAGCCACTGCCTGTCTTGTCAATCCCATGGGGCCAGGAGAGGTGGCTAGGCCAAGGAGGCTGTGGAAACTGCCATGAGACAGGGCACGACTGTGTGGGACGGTGGGCATGACCCGAGGTCACCATGACCACCCAACACATGGACCACTCCTCCTCACTCACAGGAAGAACTAGGCTGTGGCTGTCAGGAGTGCCCCGAAGAGTAAGCACATCACAAGAACGCTGTCATTCCAACACGGAGGCCAGCAAAACAGGCAACTGTGGTAGCAGGCAGCTGTGCTGTCTCAGGCACACCTGAGCGCATGCAAAGTGACCTGAGACCCAGAGAAGAGGAAATGCCTCTAGCCCTGGTTCTGGTTAAACTGTGGAGCTAAAAATAGAGCCCTTGGAAGGAGGGCAGGGCTCCCCAGTCCTAAATAAACCCTTCCTGGTCTGACCCACAAGGCCCAGAGCCCAATTCTTTCTCTATGTGAGGCTGTCTCCAGAGGTGAGCCCAGGCTCAGGGGAAATGCTGGGCTGGCTTGCGTGACGCTAGGCCACAGAGCCAGCTGCATGGTGCCCACTACTCAGGGAGCTGGCTGACAGCAGACTGGACTCCCACCAGAGACACACAGCCCTCCTTGCAAGGCCCCAGCACGCACCTGCCCTGTTCTTTTTGGGGTCCCCCATCTTGCTGGGAACCTGGCTGCTCCTCTGCCGGAGGCCCCCAAGCCCCTTCTCTGCATCTCCACTTAGTGATGTCACAGTCCCTGGCTGACGTCATTGGTAGTTCCCAGGCTAGACCTGGCACCCACCTAAAGGGACAAGCAGGGACAAAAGCCACCATGAGAGTCCTGCAGTGGGCAGGGCTCTGGGCTACAGCTCCAGAGTTATGGCACATCGGGACTCCCAGCACCGAGTATCCTGGAAGACAGCTGGAGTATTTTGGGGATCAAGCCAAGCTAGGAAAGAATTCTGATCAGAAAGGAGCTGGTGCCGCCTAGCCAGTGGACAAGTGAGCTGTGCATCAGGTCAGGCTCTGATGACCAAGAGATATGCACCATCGTCCTACAAGGATGATGATAATGGCAGAGGGAGAGACCCTGAGACTTGCACAGGCCTGCACAATGGCCAAGGGACTTCTCAGAACCATGTCTTTGGAGGAAGGCACCTCAATACCACCATGGCTCATCTGTTCCTGCTCATGAGTCTCTGTCCCCACAGATGCAGGGAAAATGGCTGGGGTGGGAGCGGAAGGAACACCACGGCTGGGCTCTCCTGGGCAGGGGCAGTGGAGCCATGCCAGTGTGTGTGTGTGTGGGGGGGTTGCTGCTCTGCATGGACCTCACCAACAGTGCCCAGAAAAGGGCAGAGAGCCTGGGCCATGGCCCTGGAGAGAGCTGTGTGTGCCAGTGTGACAGTGAAAGTCTCGGTCATCTGGGGACCCGTCAACCCCAGCTTCAGCGACAGGAGCTGCAGGGTCCACAGTACTCGAACACACTAACATAACTTGGCTCAGCACTGCCACAGGACAGCACCACAGGACAGCACGTGGACCTGCTGGAAGCGGCAGCCCAGCGCCCTGACACCAGTGCGCACTCTGGAGCCACTGCCCTGCTCTCCGCTCTGTGCCTGAGGAGGACATTTCCGCATAAACCACAAAGGTAAAGACAGGCAGAGCACTCAGCTCATCTACTCTCCAGTCAGAACACCCCACACTAGAGCAGATGGTGTCCCCAGGGTCACCAGTGCCTGAGCCGGAGGACCTCGTACCCTCGGCACCCATGTGGGTTGCCACAGGTGACGTGGGACACAGAACCTCTTGGGTTCTGTGGAATCTCCTGACCCACGTCTCAGCAAGGGTGACTCTGTTCCTAGGAAACTATGGGCCATATCTGCGGACACGGGGTGGCTATTACCACGAGGGGCTCTAGCATGGAAAAGAGGCCAAGGTGCTGCTCAACAGAGCCTAGAGCCATGCAGTATCCATTGCAAAGCCCAGTGGGGAGCCAGGCTCAAAGCTGGGCACAGGGCTCGGTCCCACAGATGGATCTACTGAAAAACATGAAGTGGGGATCAGTGAACACAGGGCATGCGAGGCACTGACCACTGACCACGGCCTACCGTGGTGGTGCCATCAGTCACACAAGAGAAAGGACAACTCAGCCAGCAGCAGATCCTGAGGTGAAGGGGGATTGTCCACTGGGAATTTTGGAAGTGTCACCAAGAACAGTCACAAAAATCTCTGTTGGGGCTGGTGAGATGGCTCAGCAATTAAGAGCATGGATGGCTCTTCAGGAGGTCATGGGTTCAAATCCCAGCAACCACATGGTGACTCACAACCATCCATAGCAAGAGGGAAAAGGGAAGGGGAAAAAAAACAAAAACAAAAAAAATCTCTGTTGATTTTCTTTTTGAAACAGAGTATGTAGCCCAGGCTAGCCTTGAACTTGCTGCATGCCTCAGTTCCCAAGCACTGGAATTCAGGCAGGAGCCAGGGCAGACTGATTTACAAGTATTTTGTGTTTGTGTGCTCGAGAGCCAGAGGCTGGTGTCAGGGGCTGCCTTTCTAGGTAACTCTCTACCTTATACTGAAGCTGAGTTTCTCTTGAACCCAGAGCTTGCCACTTTAGCTACTGTGAGGACGGGTCACAGTGTCCTGGGCCCTGGGCCCACAGGTGGCCACAGTGCCTAGCCTGCCATCTAAGCCAGCACTGCAGACTGAGCGTAGGCAGTCACTGGCCCACTTCCTCCCCCAGGACTTTCGCCCACGCTGGCCCTGACCCCCAATCCTTCTGCCTCCTTGCCCTAGCATGGGAAAGAAAGGTGTAAGCTACCACCCCTGCTTTTAACATTTTAATAACAGTATCCTGGGGTGGGGCCCAGAATTTGCCACGCCTCCTCTCAGGGGGCCAATTGGACAGCCAAGGGCAGCATGTAGATGTCCCAGGAGCCCACAGGGCATGTCCTGACAGGAAGCACAGGCCGCAGACAGAGTGGGAGAGGACAGGTTATCGCCTGGAGATGCACACCCCTGCCAGCCTGTGGGTCTCAGCTACTAGAGCCCAGACCGTCAGTGCCTGGGGCAGCTGCAGACTCTGCAGCTTCTGGCAAGGCATGCTGTTGTTCTGCGTCCCACGCCCCTCCCCCAACCTGTATCCACACCTGAAGACCTACACAGGCCTAAGCCCTAGCTAGAGGTGACTTTAGCTGCCCCAGGAGTACCCTCAATCTAACCCCAAGAGAACGTGCACAGACGGAACCCCAGGAAACATGGAGACCAAGGCCATCCTCAGCTACCTGGGATGCTACTTCAATAACTTACAGCAGAGTCAAGGACAGTTTCCCTGGGTATAGTGCCACAAACCTATGCCCCCCAACCCCGCCGGCATTCAGGAAGCTGAAGGAGGCATGAGCTTAGGGCCAGGTTGGACTATATGGTGAGTTTAGGGCCAGCCTTGGCTACAGAAGTTGTAATATCCTATCTCAAAAAAACAAAACAGTGGGCAAAGCGCTCACCATGCAAATCTGACAACCACTATCAATGAGGGAGGAGGGGCCTGGTCCAGGCCAGCCAGGCTACACAACACAGAGCCCTGTCAAAACCAGAAGTGCAAGGAGAGAAGCAATCCCACCAAGTTGACCTCTAACCTCCACAGGCACACAATGGCATGTGGCACCCATTCACGTGTACACCTGAGATATACAAGTCTTGCATCAAAAACCCATGCACGGTTACCATAGCACTCAGAACCCACAGCAGGAGGATCTGGTGTTCAAGACCATCCTAATCCACATGAGGTGAGCCCTTGTCTCACCAATCTAAAGTTAAAAAAAGCAAGATGGGGTTTCTTCCCACGTGAGAGTCAGTGGTAGTACCCTGGCCGGAGACTCACACCTATGGGTCTCCCTCCAGCACAGACAGACCATCATCCTTTTGTTCCCTGGTTTGTGCCCTGCTGTCACAGGCTTGTACGGTTCCATGTGGGGACACCCTGGTTTCCGGCTTTCACTGCAGATTCAGTGTGAGGCTGCATGCTACCACTGGACTCTGACCCATGTCAGAGACTCTGGAAGACCTGTCTTTTAACAGGATGTGACCTCAACCTGTCTCAGCCCTGGTGAGTGTTCTGAGGGGCAAGGGTGTGGTAAGAGGCCCAGGGCAACCTGAAGGTCTGCTCCTTCAGGAGGGGAATGGCCCCTTGACCACTGGGTCCTAAATGACACCAACTTCCCAGTGTGGGGCCTCTTTCAGAGGAGCCACCCACAACACCGAGTCTCTAAGGGAGCACCCAAAGGTGAGGCTTGGGGTCTTGGTGAGCAGAGGACGGGAATGCCAAGCATCATGTTGTCCTCACACTGTCACCAGACACTAGGGGCATCCCCTCCGGACTGGGGACCAGGGCCTGCTCCTTTGCCATGTTTGTGCATGGACAGATCTGACAGCTGCAGGTCCCAGGCGTGGCTCTTAGACTGCCACCTGTTCTCAGTGTTCTGTGCCCTCTCTGCCCAAGATGGAGCCTCTTGGTAACAGTGAAGTGTGTGGGACAGCATAGAGGGAAGGAGTCCATAGGGTCTGATGGTCCCAATAGGCCTAGGGAACCTGTCCCATGCAAAGGTAAGCAGCCAGGGAATGCCTCCTCGGGTGACCAGGCGGCCACCCAAACACTTCCTGTTTCTGCATTTCAGGAGCCCAGTGGAGACCTGCTGAGGTTCCCTGACACCTCCCGGGGACCAGGATGGGGACGACTCTGACCCACTGAGGTCAGAGCAACTCATGGGCAGGCACTGCTGCCCAGCCTCTGAAAGTAACAGGTGACAGGGAGTGGATAGGACAGCAAAGGGACAGAGTGTGTCCTAACCCACAGGGCCATGCAGGATGGGCTTCGTCATGGTGCAGCCATCCTGGCTTTTACCAGGGTCATTAACATCAGGCTTTCAGACCCCGGGTCCTCCTGTATGGAAAAGGTCACCTCTCTATAAAAGGTGCCATGGCCATCTCATGGACACCATGCCACACAAGCGCCACAAGACCCAGATTTGGGGTGTTCTCAGCTCACCAGCTCTCAGCTGAATGCAGACACACCTCTGTGAGCTTTGTACCTATGGCTGTGCCACCACCAACCAGCAGGCTCTCAGGCAAAGACTGCACAGGGCGCTGACTGGCAAGCTGATGTCCAGCCTACAAGGACGAGGCTTGGGTCCAGCTAGAGAATGACCACTAAGTCAGTGGCCAACAGATGTGTAGGTGAGCCTGGATAAAGTCCCACCCACTTCTCCACCATGACCTAGCCCCGGGACTCTTGGGCTAGGGCCTCCTTCACGTGGCCCCATCTGTCCCCGAGATTACAAGAAAGCCACCGGCCTGTCCTATACCATCTTGATATCAAAGACCACACTACAGGACACCAAATCACAGCAGGACCCTACAACCCTGCTTCTCCTCACTCCTCCCACCAGGCTTACCACACAGCAGAGAGCAGGACCTCACCAGGCCCCAGAGCTTGTAGAAAGGATGTTGGCTGCTGTGGGGGGAGGGGCCTAGGTGGGGCGTGTCAGCAGGAAGGAGTCAGAGAATAAATACCGTCTACCATGCAGTAGTATCTGTCTGGCCCTGTATGGATACATTCCTGGGCCCTGCATCTCCAGATGAGCACATCCCTCATTTGTAAGTTCCCCAGGAACACAAATGGTCCCGGTTTGTCACAATTCACAATTGGGCACACTTGCTTCCCCAAAGCTGGGAATGGGCATGTGGGAGCAATTCAATTACCAAGGATCTTGCCTATGTCCTTTGCCAGAGGCAGGGATTGTATGATTACAGAAAAGTCACAAAAATCACATGATATTCCAGACCATGGTGGACAGCACTGGCTGCCTGCCTCTAGGATGTGCTTGGAGCCTAGTGACCACTCCAAGGTAAAGTCTAAGAAGATGAGAGCATGCAGACACTACATCTCAGCCCAATTGCCTGCAACAGGCCCTGGAGCCTAGGTTGGCTTTGGAGCCTTTAGATCTGGCCCTCTCTGGGGGTCCTCAGCGTTCTGCTCAGTCCATCTGGTTCCCCCCATGTCCTGTGGCTCCCAGGAAATCATCAGGGCTCAGCCTTTGTAGGAAGGGTGGACAGTGAACAGTGTCTGTCCAGCCCTGGAGACCCATGGCAGGCAGGCTGGCACTGCATACCTGTGATCTCGGGGGAGGGGGGGGGAGGGATAGGGAAACCCAGACGGCAGTACCACACAGGTCCAGCGGCAAGAGACACCCGCAGACACCATTCTCTACACCCAAGAAAATCCCTCAGGGCAGGCGAGGGGCCCAGACAGTGTTCACCCTAGCACCTAACTTGGTCAGAATAATCTCTGTAGGCAGCTGGAGTTTCCCTATACCAACAAGGCCTTTGTGCCTTCCACCTACCAGCTCCCAGAATCCCCAGATATCCACTGAGGCTCCTGGGCAAAGACCCTCATCAGCGTCCTGAGCCCTGAGGGATGGGCTGGGGAAGCAGACTGCAATCTAGAGAGGATACAGACAGGTCTCCACCTACACACCACCTCCCAGACTGCTTCCTGCAAACTGCCATCAGGAGGCCACCAAGATGAAAAACATCTGCTCCCAACCTAGAAGTCCAGGACACCATAGAAACTGCTCTCGGAAGACGGTCTTTCTAATCCCATCTATTATTAAAAAAGTCACCCATGCACAAAGTTAGGGCAGAGTGGGACGGACGGGATTCAGCAACCTGCTCAGACATCTCACCCCTCCCGCCTCGATCCGTGTGTTTCCGGAAAACAAAGCCGTGGCCAAAGCGGAAGGGGGAGGGCGTGGGCAGCTGGGCCTAGAGTTCCCAAGCAGCTCCCTGCAACAGGTCGTCCTCCACCTAGACAGGACCCTCTGTTCCAGACCTTAAGACACCCCCCCCCAGCTCTTCTCCCTCAGCAAGTCATCAAGGCCACAATAGTGAAGAGTGAACATCAGGAAGAAGGGCTGGGAGTGTGAACAGACAAGGAGCCGAGTCCAGATGGCAGGAGGCCCGGAGACCAGGTGTATAGGGGATCTGGGGACGAGAAAGGGACATCCGGGGACACGGGAAAAAACGTGGGAGGGGGTTGCAGGTGGGTTGAACACCTAGGAAGGAGACACAGGAAACTGGGAAGTCAGAGCACAGGAACACGGACGGGGTCAGAGTGAAAAAGAATACTAATGCAGAATGAGGGGTCTCAGGGGGAGAGTGACCGGAAGTGGGGACGCCTGGGTGTCGCAGGTGAGCTGAGCACCCGGGAAACAGTGCCCACTCGAACTCAGGGACCAGAAAGCCAGAGCAAAGGTGGAGTCAGACAGTGAGGGATACTGAGGCAGGGTGACCGGAAGTGAGGGTCGCCCGGTGCAGAACACCAGTCAGGAATCTCAGGATGCGGACATGGTTCAACCCGGCCCAGAGTGGGGTTATCCGGGGTCAGTGGGAGTCACGGGGTCCCGGCGCGGCGGGGGTGGGGCGCGGTCGACCCTGCGCGCGCAACATTACCTGCGCCCCGCCTGGGGCCCGCGGGCGGTGGTGGCCGAGCTCAGCAGCGCGGCGTCCCCCGCTCCGGGCCCCGCGCACGTTCGCGCTCCGGCTCGGGCCCCCGCTCCGGCTCCCGCGCTACCGGGGCGGGCCTCGGCATGTTCGGCGGAGAGGGCCGGGCTCCGCCGCTCCGCCGCGCCCGCTCCGCGGAGCCCCCGCGCGCCTTACGCCGCCAGCGTCGGCCAGCGGGGGGCGGCGGCCTGCGCGCTCCACTGCGCAGTCGCAACCGGGCCGCGAGAGGCGTGCGCGTTCTACGTCACAGCGTGGGGCGTGGCCTTGAGGCAAGGAACGCGGCTTTACGACCAATGTGGGTATGGTATTTGAGAGGGGCGCGGCGCTTTACGACGATCAGAGCAGTGGCTTGGAGGCGTGGGTTGAGCTTTACGGCAGTGTGCAGGCGTGGCTTGAAGATGGGCGCGGAACTTTAACCACAAGGTAGGGGAGTGGCCTAGAGGCAGGGTGAGCGCTTTACGACGGTTTGGGGAGGGGCCTGGTGGCAGGGCGGAGCTTTACCACAATAGAGTGTAAGTTGGAGGAGGGAGCGAAGCTTTATCTTAACGCAGGGGCGTGACCGAGGGGAGGACACGCCGTTTTGCGACGGCGGCTGTGGGTAAGGAGTCGCCGCGCTACGGCCGCCGCGCTTTGCGGACAAGCCGAGGCCGCCGGTGTGCGGGTCCCGAGGGACACCAGAGACTGGTGGCGACGGGAGCGTACCTGAGCTGTGAATAGGACCAGCAGCGGCCCCACCCTTGTGCGGGCGTTGTTTACGCAATCCTCTAGGCAGCTCTCTTCCGTTGCCATGGAGACGCGTGGCGGTCTCCCAGGCGCCAATTTACAGCCATATCTGTGACGTCACTGTCTCGCCACCTGACGTCACGATGGGCGTTATAAAGGGGCGTGTCCTCTTGTGGTTTGGGTTGGCGCTGGATCCGGAAGTTTCTTCCATAAATGAAAATACTAGTCTAAAATTAATGGCCCGCGCCGCAGCAAAATGTCGCTTTTGGTTAGCGGCACGTGGTCAGAGTCAGGGCTGTCTGTCTCGGCTTTAATTCTTTAAATTTTTTTTTTTTTGGAGACAGTCTTGCTATGTAGTTTAGGCTGCCCCCAACTCTTAGAAATCCCTCTTGCCTCAGTCATCAAGTGCTAGGGTGACAGGCATGACCCAATTACCGCTTAGTTTTTCTCTTCGTTCTTTTGCATGGCGGTATCTCCCCAGGTGCCAGAACCTCTGGGGTCCCAATCCGGCAGCAGGTCAACTGGGGCCAAACGGCAGCTCCCCTGCCAGCCTCCTGCACCTAGCACAGGCTTCATACGCTTCCAGCTGGCACTCAGTCGGTGCAGCTTTCAACGTGCTTGTTCGTGCATCGCGATAATAAAGGCGGGGAGGGCCTGCTGAGCAGGGTCCTTATGTGAGACTCAAAACGGTGAACTACCCAGGGAGTCCTCAGTCCTGGGCCGGGGGTGGGGGGTGATTTAGCTCAAGTTTCAGATGATAGCCTGGATGGTGAAGTCCCAGAGGATGCATTGCTTTGGCCAGATAGCCCCGGAAAGGCCAGATCTTACACGCCCAGAGCCCAGCTTCTCCCTCATTGCTTAAGGCTTAGAAGAAAGAAGAAGAAAAAAAAAAAGAAAAAAAAAACAAGAGGTGACTATGGTGTCCACCGGGAAGTCTGAATCCAGCTTTTAAGTAGCTGAGTGCACCCCCAGAAGTTGCAGACTGTAGAGAAGTCCACCCCAGCCTCTCTCTCCTTTTGCTACAACATGAACTGTGATGTGATGGTTATGTCTCCTCTCAAGTCTGGTCTTCTGGGAGCCAAAACAGGAGTGTGCACACAGTGGGAACTTGACCTATGTGCAGTGAGTGCTGGGAAGAGTGGGCTGGTTACTTACCTCTTAAACCAGTGAGTGCCTGTGGGGCTGACAGTATACAGGAGATGAGGCTGGGATTAGAGCCTGTCCAGGCAGCAGTCACTCGTGTTACCCTCTCTGGTCCTCAGTACTGTCTTCCTCTATGTGTAGGTGAGTGGCAAGATCTGTGGTTATATATATGGTGGGAATCCAAGAGGGAATAAAATACTGCCAGCTATCTTCCCAACTAGGTGTTCTTGGCGGGGCAGTCCCTGGTCATCTGCTGCAGGCTGCAGAGACTTGGGTTCCCTCTTGTTTAAGACGCCCTTCTATGTTCTGAAATAGAAGCTGAGGGTTAGAGAAAGACTATGGATTCATCTGCCACTGCACCACCACCCTGTTCCTATGCTTCTAAGTGGCAGATACCACGACCTCCCAATGTCAGCTATAGTGGGGTGTAGTGTCCCCAAATCATTGATTTCAGGGTTGCCACTAAGGGGGTGGTTTGAGCTCATGTGGGGCAGGGAAGGAGGGAGATGGGTGAAACACAGTTCTCGCTCCTGTGAAACAGTGAGGGCCAGCAGGGTGGCAGGGAGTATAAAGTGGTGACCTTTTGGGGCACCAGGCTCCTAGACCTCACAACCACCCAACCTACCTGATTGGTGCAACATGACCCAACCCCTGAGACAATTTAGCCTAACCCCCTGCCCACTCTGATTGGCCCACCCTGAGCCTCCCCTGAGAACCATGATACAGCCCAGAGTCCCTGTTACTGAAGTTGGAACCCAGAGACTGTGGACAAACATCTGTAATCTCGCACAGAGGAGGAGGCTAACCTGGGCTACAGAGGCTGTGTCACATTTTTTTTAAATGGCAAAGAGTCAGTGAAGTAAGCTGGAACTATTCATGTTCGGGTCAGCTTCGGGTGAGCTGCTGGCTCAGGTCGTTTTTCTGAAATGCTGGAATTTTCTCCCATTCTTCTTCGTCCTCTCACTGTATTTGTTGCGTTTGGGTTTGTTTTTGTTGTAGGTCCCTAATGGCCTGGCACTCACGCTCTGTGGCCCAGGGTGAGCTTGAGTTTGTGACAATTTACCTGGGTTTTGGGACAACAGGTGATAACACAGTCATGCTCAGCAGGTGTTGCTTTAAAATTTTATTGTTGGGCTGGAGAGCTGGCTCAGCCGTTAAAGGCTAGGCTCACAACCAAAAATATAAAATTTTATTGTTTTTTGTGTGTGGTGTGCGTGTACTTGCGTGGGCCACAGCCCATGTTAAGGTCAGAGGCCAAGGAAATGAAGCCCACTTTCTGTCTGCCTTTATGTAGGGTTTGAGTAGTGAACTCAGGTTGCCAGGCCGTCCCAGCAAGTCAAGAATTTTTTGTTTGCTTGGTGTGCGTGTGTGTCTGTCTGTCTGTAGATGGGGTTCCACTGTGTAGTTCAGGCTGACCTGAAACTTACTATGTAGTCCTGGACTCACACAGATCTCCTGCCTTAGCCTCCCATGTACTAGAAATAAAGGTTTGTGTACACCACCAAGATTTTTTCTATGTTTATTTTTATTTCATGTGTATTGGTGTTTTGCCTGCATGCATGTCTGTGTGAAGGTGTTGGGTTCCCTGGGACTGGAGTTTCAGACAGTTGTTAGCTGTCATGTGGGTTCTGGGAATTATTAAACCTGGGTCATCTAGTAGAGCAGCCAGTGCTCTTAACAGCTAAGCTCCCTCTCCAGACCCCAAGATTTTTTTTTTTTCCAGAATCTCATGTCCTCAAGCCTCGTATGTAGCAGAGGATAACCTAGAACTCCTGGTCTACTGAGGATTGGGTACTAGGTAAACACTGATCGCCCGCCTAGACACCGTGGTTGTGTTGTCCGCAGCTAGAAAACCCAGCAGACCAGATGACTCACTTGCTTGGAGTTCCTCAGCCGCTGGAGGAAGCAGAGGAGCTCAGCCTGACAACACCCCGTCCCAAGCAGAAGGTCCAGGATGCTGAGCAGATGACAGCTGCCCTTGCCCTGCACCAGTGTTCTCCGAGGCTTCCTCACTCCAAGGGACAGGACGGTCTGTGTCACTCAGCAGGGACCAGCCTTGGAAGACAATGCTGTTGTTTTCTTTATGTTGCTCCTGGAACTAGAGTCCAAGCTAATCCCCAGGGAGGTGTGTGGGAGCCATGGTGCTGCCCTGCCCAAGTTCACCTTGCCTTGGGATGTGCCTGCGGAAACTTCTGGGCCTCAGCTTCATGTGTAAAAAAGTAGAGTTGGAATTGAGCTGCCGTGTGGTTTCCTTTTGATGCCACTTGATTTGATGCCCTATATGTAGGAGGGAGGCCATCACTGACTGTGAGATGAACTGTGGAGGAAGATGTTTGTCCATCAGTTGATTGGTGATACCCACCCTGCCCATAGACTGGAAGGCATCCCTGCAGACTGCTTGCTTCCTGCCTGTCCTATGCAGAGCATGGAGGAAGTCATCCATCCACTGGCTGCTGATGTCGGCCTAGAGCTTGTTAGACTGAGTGGTTGGTTGGTTGGTGATTTGTGATGTCTACATGGGAGGGAAGAGACAAGTACTTTTTATCCACTTACCATCCTGAGACAAGGTGGACTCTGGCAGGGAGCTCCCCAAAACCCCCAGATTCTGACAACAGTGATTCTATATATACTTTCCTCTTATTTCCCCATTTTAAAGCATTCCAGAGCTTTCTAAAAATTAGAGAACCATCCTAAATGAGAACTCCAGGGAGAAGATTCCAATTATCAGCCATCGATGGAACTTCTTCCTGGCTTAGATGTGCATGTTCTCCACTGTGTCCCCAGCACCCTGCCCATCAGAAGCATAGGTGACCAGGACACCAGAAAGAGAGGTGACTGGGATGCTCCGATAAAGAACAGCTCAGCCCAGAGTGCTTCAGTAGACATGTTACCCCAACATGTAGACAGTTGAGGTGAAGCCGGGCGGTGGTGGCGCATGCCTTTAATCCCAGCACTTGGGAGGCAGAGGCAGGCGGATTTCTGAGTTTGAGGCCAGCCTGGTCTACAGAGTGAGTTCCAGGACAGCCAGGGCTGTACAGAGAAACCCTGTCTCGAAAAAAAAAAGAAAAAGAAAAAACAAACAGTTGAGGTAAAAGTGGGACAGCACTCGAGAGCACAGAGGCAGGAGGACTTCTGTGAGTTCAAGGCCAGCCTGGTCTACAGAGTGAGTTTCAGAAGAGGCAAGGCTACACAGAGAAACCCTGTCTTGATTTCCCCTCCCCCAAAAAAGGTAGAGGCAAGAGAATCAGGAGTTCAAGACCAGCCTTGGCCACATAGCATGTTCAAGGCCAGCCTGTGCTACAGGAGACCTTGTTTAAAACAAACAAACAAAAACCTAGAAAAGATTAAAAGGAAAAAGGCAGAGTCTGGGTCACAGGGTGGCATCATACTAAGGACTTGGGGCAAGAGGCTCAGTGAGGGAGTGGAGCAGAGCCCTTGGCCTTTGTTCCAGGAAGGACAGCGTTCAGGAGCCTGTAGAGACTGCCCTGAGAAGTCAACAGTGCCCCCTGGTGGGTGAAGGCACAGTGGCACCACAACCATGGAGAGAGGATGGGGTGGGAACTTTAGAACTATGGGGTTCCTCTCCCCATCACTCCTGTGTATGGCTGTGTGTAGGCACAAGCTTAAGGGGAAGTCTCAGTAAGCTGGTGTCCTGTGGCAAGCTTGTCTCCATTCTGTGGCACAACACAGAGGTCAAGGAACAAAGACGGATGGCCCCAAAGTGGCCACTTTGTAGGGAAGCCAGCCCTGCCTGCTTCCAGTGGCACATGGTGGCCAGCAACCCTGTGTCCTTGGACTTGTAGACACATCACCCATCTCACTGTGGTCCCTCTCACAGTAGGCAACTATGTGTCCAGGACTGCCCTAGCACCAGGCTAACGTCCTCTGCAGAGACCCCCCCCTTTCCATGGGTGCTCCCCTGAGCACCCACCTTCTCTGAAGCCTTTTGAGACAGAGTCCCATGTAACCGAGGCAGGCTTTGAACTTGTTATGTTCAGGATAATCCTGAAGTGTTATTTTCTGTGTGTGTGTATGTTCCTGTGTATACTTAGCATCCAGCTGAACAGCAGAGCATGGTGGGGCTTGCCTACAATCCCAGCCCTGGGGAGGCAGAGGCAGGACGATCCTTGGAGCTCACCAGCCAGCCTAGGCAAATCTATGAGCTTCAAGTTCAGTGGAAGACAGTCTCAAAAGAACAAGGCAATAGGAAAGCAGGAGGTGATGTCAACCTCTAGGCTCCACACTGCATGTACACACACATGTGCCTTCCCATTCACAGATATAGGCCCTGCTGCAGAAAGATAATTTATTTCTAGAATATTCTCACATAACAAAACCGACTATGGCATGTGAGCGCACACACCCAGGGATGGGCAGGGAAGAGCTGCAGGTTGTCACCTATGGGGGGGCACTTGACTTCATCCCCATGCCACTCTGAGATGGGGTAGAGGCCAGGTACCCAGTTTGGCATGATACTGGCACACGAGGGACATGGCCCTGCAGAGGCCTGGGGACTGGGTGACTTGGCTAGTAGCATCAGGTCATGAGGAAGAATATTGAGTCCGATGCGATCAGAGGTGCCATGGACATTCCAAGACTCGGTTTGGCTCTCCTGGTGAGGCCACAGCTGCCCTGGGAAGGCAGAGGGCATGGGGAGGAAGTGCAGGTCTCTCTAAGGCACACATCTGTCCAGGCAGTCCTGTGGCTGGGGGTATGGCCTGCCCTGCAGCAGAGCCTGTCCCTTTCTGCTAGCTGCCCACAGAGGGGGGGGGTCTCCTGGGGGCCAGAGCACCCTCACCCAAATGGATCAGGTCTGCAAGTGGGCAGAGGATCCTGGATAGTGGAGGGGACAGCAGGTTGTCACTGTCATGAGGGATGGGACAAGGAAGTAGCAGGACCCAGAGGAACACGGGTATAGTGGATGGCAGAGCAGAGGCTGCAGGCACAACTGGCATGCTCCTGACCATCCACACACACCTATGTACACAATGCTCTGGCCTAGCTCTCTACTTCTCAGCAACACGAAGGGTAGGCGCTTGGAGGCTGAGGCCTCTCCTTGCACAAGCTGGGGGTTCCTACCCTCGTAACAGGTGGAGCAGGGCAAACCCAGCCAGGCACTGGGAGGATGGCAGTGGACAATGGCTGCTGGGCAGTGCTTGCTGAGGGCTCAGACAGGAGATGAACATGGGCCAAGGACCTCCTGGGACCCTGGGGAGATGCTCAGGCCTCAGGACCAAAGTTGGTGTGGCAGGAGACAGAGCCATGGTGCTGGGGCCAGCCAGCCACCTAAGGCCAATGGCCTCCGCTGGAAGAGTAGCTGGGGACAGTGGGGTACTCAGGCAGGCTGTTCCCAGAGAAACTGTTAAACTGGGCCTCCCTCGATGGTGGGTTCCTCCAGGTGCCAGCACTCCACTCTGTCTGTGCCTTTTGGAGGCTTCCGCCAGCCCCACGGTAGATCCTGTGCACCTGACAGTCAGGGGTAAGGACAGAGAAGAGGAAGTCAGGAAGGCAGAGGCAGGAGGATCTCTGAATTTGAGGCAAACCTGGACTACAGAGTGAGTTCCAGGACAGCCCGGGCTACATAGTAAGACCCTGTCTCAGAAATAAATGAAAAGCCAGGCATGGTGGCACATACCCGAATCCTCACGTGGGAGCCAGAGGCAGGTGGACCTTTGTGAGTTCAAGGTCAGCCAAGGCTAACCATGAGCCTCTGGACTGGGGCACAGCTTACTGTGTAGAGCACTCATCCTGGTGCCTCCCTCCCCTAGCACCATACAAACCAGGTGCAGTGACAGCTGTTGCTCCAGCACTCCAGAGGCAGAGGCAGGAGTTCAAAGTCATCTTGGTACCCAGTCAGTTTGGGACCATGCCTCCAAGTTTGGGACATGAGACCCTGCCTCTAAAATTAAAAAAAAAAAAAAAAAAAAAAAAAAGGCAGAACCCCTGAGGCTAGCCTGGTGCAGCCTGCCTTCCCAGGCCTGCCCAACCCAGCGTGCAGCCTCCTCCACGTTTGCAATCCTCTTGAGAATTCTTCACAGCACCCCACATTCCGGGGCTAGCCTGGGATGTGGGGTGGCCCAATGCAGGGGACTACCTGCCATTTCTAGCTTCGCAGGGCTGCTCTGGCACATGGAGAGTATGATCCTGTTAGCCCAGACAGGGCTGGCTACCACAAGGACGCCATGTGTCATCTTGGATTCCATCTGTCAACATTTCAGGACCTCAGGCTTCACTCCAGGGCCTGGGCCGCTCATTCACACACAGACACACAGACACACACACACACACACACACACGCTCATTCACACACAGACACACGCGCGCATGTCAACCTCAAGAATGGAAAAGAGGCCGGGCGGTGGTGGCGCACGCCTTTAATCCCAGCACTTGGGAGGCAGAGGCAGGCGGATTTCTGAGTTCGAGGCCAGCCTGGTCTACAGAGTGAGTTCCAGGACAGCCAGGACTACACAGAGAAACCCTGTCTCGGAAAACCAAAAAAAAAAAAAAGGTTTATCTTGGGGATGGAGAGATGGCTGAGTGGCTAAGAGCATGGACTGCTCTTCTAGAGGTCCTGAGTTCAATTCCCAGCAACCATGGTGGCTCACAACCATCTGTAATCTGATGCCCTTCTGGTGTGACTGAAGACAGTGACAGTGTACTCACTTATATAAAATAAATCTTAAGAAAAACACAAAGGTTTATCTTGTTCCCTGCAGGCATCTCTGCCCCTACGGAGCTGTCAACAGCAGATCTGTGCTGTCTTTGGAGGCACGTGCGTGTCTAGGTGGCACTGCTGCAGTCACAGCAGTGTCTGGTGAATCTGGCTGGCCTTGGGGGCCTCCCTGCCCTCCCCACAGGGAAGCCTCCTGATCCTAAACGGTTGGTGTCAGTGACACCCCTTGCCCTCTCTGGGATCTGAGGTGCCGACACCTACACAGAGGACCCTGTGAATTCTAGGAAATGAGACTCTCCCTGCCACAGTCTGCAGCTGAAGACATGGGGTGTTCTGCGTGACTAGTGCACACAGAATGGTGAGGGAAAAGAAAGCTTTAGGACTCACCTTCACGATAGCAACAGCCATCACGACAGCGGACAAAGAGAACATGATAGCTGGGAGCAGCATGACCACAGCTGCCCCAACACTGGTCCCAAAGAATCCAATGGCTGCCAGCCACCCACTGCAGAGAGAGAGGGGACAGGAGTGGAAAGGGCTCAGCACACTCAAGGGCCCTGTCCTCCATATGCAAAGAGCTCTAACAATCAGCAAGGAATTGGTAGATAAGGCCTATTCTCCTTCATATATGTACAGGGCCCCAGCAGATTATTGAGAGAAAAAAAAAATAACTTTGAAGGAGCCAGGCTCTGTTAATGACCAGAAAGTGACTGGCCAACCCAAAATGATGGTTACAAATAACTTAACCACTTGGCAGGTTTCAGTTCGTAGAACACACTTCGAACAGCAAACAGCACAATGTCAAGGCCCCAACGCGTCCTGCATACCAGTATTGCATCTGTCATCCTCCACACTGACTTTACGTGAGCTAAAACTTGAGACTTCAATCAGTGGGGCTTGGTGGGACATACCTGCCATTCAGGCACTCAGGAGGTGGACACAGGAGGATCAGGAAAGAGCTCAAGGTTACCCTTGTGGATGTATAGATTTTGAGGCCAGCCTAGGCTATGTGAAACCCTGTCTCAAAAATTAAACAAAACAAAACACATGATTTTTTTTTTCCCTTTTGTTTTTCTGGGACAGGGTTTCTCTGTGTGGTCCTGGCTGTCCTAGAACTCACTCTGTAGACCAGGCTGGCCTCGAACTCAGAAATCACCCACCTCTGTCTGAGTGCTGAATTAAGGGTGTGCACCACCACTGCCCGGCTCGTGACTATGACCTAACCCTACCCATCCAGCTCCTGTGATGTCATGAAGGATCCATTCTGGCTCATTGTTTGGTCTGGGCTTCTGCACAAGGGCTAGGATGGCAGGCTGGAGGCAGTTTTCCTAGACTTATTTCTGGTGCCTGGCATGTGCGTGCCTGTGTCTGTGTCAGAAACTGGAGTCTCTCCCTCTGTTGTTTTATAAACTTCCTGGGAAGGGAGCTGGGCAGTCCTTTTATCTGCTGAGTCCTCTCTCTACCTTCCACCATACTGTTCTGACACTGGGTCTGGGTTTAGCTGGACTGGCTGGCTGGCTGTCTCCCTCCTACCAGCACTGAGGTCACACACTGTCACAGCCGATGGAGACACAAGCTCAGACCATGTGCTTCCAGAGTCCTCACTCACTGGAACTGCTGTTTCCTGACTCTGTCGCCCTCTGACACTGCCCTGAAGGGCCTTCCTACTTGGGACAGGGCTCAGGCTGAGTCAGGATCTCACCCAGGGGAGTTTGCAGCAGTTATCCCTCAGCCTCCTGGAACTAGAGGCCTGAGGCCACCGTGGCCATCTTCTCCTAACCGTGTATGTTCCTTCTGCGACACAGGGTGACCATGAGTGTCTGCAGTGCTATGGACTGAACTGAGCACCATATACAAGTGCTCTGCAGATGCCAGAGCTATGCCCCTGGCCTTGAACTCATGATCCTTCTGGGTTCTGGGATGATGAGTGTGCCACCATGCGTAGTTTACGTGGTCCACTGCACGTTAGGCAAGTGTACCTCCTAAGCTACAGCCTAGGCCCTGAACTCACTCCTTATGTAGACTAGGCTGCTCTCAAACTCGTGAAAATCCACTTCCTCTACCTTCCTGAGGACTGGATTAAAGGCATGTGCTTGGTCGCAGGCCTGTAGAATGATTGGAACTCTGTAAGTTCCAGGCTAGCCAAGGCTACATAGTGAGATCCTCAGAAAAAAAAGAGGGGGCAGGGGGGTGGTTCACAAAGATGGCAACCCCACTGTCCTGATGCCCACTGTTCCCTGGCCAGGGGGGAGGGGGGGTCAGGGCTGCTGGGTGGCCACAGGAGGGAGCTGGGCAGGGCTCTGCCCTTAGTATCCCCTTGGTAGTCCATCCGTCCTGGAATGCCATCTACCGATCTGATTCAGGCACTGGTGGCATGGCTGGGTGATGGGGTGAGTTACAGCCTGTTCAGACCGGCTGCTGGGGTGGGGTGGGAGAGTTTGCTTCATGAGAAGGGTAAGGAGCTGACAGGTAAGAGGATGTCCTCCTGCCTGGGGACTTTATATGGACTTTGACTAGGACACACAGAAGAAATGAATGCCCAGACAGTGGCACATGTCTACATTCCAGTACTCAGGAGCCAGGCGGGCAAACCTCTGTAAGTTCCAGGCTAGCCAAGGCTACATAGTGAGATCCTCAGAAAAAAAAGAGGGGGCAGGGGGGTGGGAAATCTAGACAGGCCTGGGAGCAACCGAGCAGTTCCCCCTGCTGGTGGCCCATGGCACAGGCTTTTCTCTTTCTGCACTCTCCTAACTTGTCTGGAGGGCACTCTCCGTGGGGCATGCCCTGCACCCGTGCTGGCAGAGGCTCTCACACACAGGCATACAGGAGACATGCACCCTTCTGTCTGCTTACCACGCGCCCCAGCCGGAGAAGCCAATGGACTGAATGACAGTCAGCACAAACTGAGCTCCAAAGATGAAGAAGAACGCCATGAAGTTAAAGGAGCTGTCGGCTCTGCAAGTGACAGAAACGCAGGGTCACCCATGCTCCCTGAGGGAGTGTGGCCCAGAGCGAGGACTGAGTGTCAAGGCTCCCTTGTCCTTGATGGACTGAAATAACTAAGGCCCTGCAAGCCTGGGGTGCCACTGTCCCTGGGGACGCCACAGGGTGAACTGGAGCCTCAGTGTCATAGAGAGTGGCTAATGCCATGTCACCATGAGGGTGAAGGGCCACCAAGCAGGCTGCTTCTGTTTAGAAGGGGCTTCTGGGCGTGGAAGGTGGGCCTCTGTTCCTGCTCTGGTGACTTGGCTGAGCAGGCATCTATCTGACTGAGGAGCCCTCTGGGCCGTCCCGCTCTCACCTGTACCTCAGGCACCATTTATGAGCTAACACCACACTGAGATGAGCCGGCCGAGGGCATCTGCCCGTGGGCAGACGGCAGACATGGCAGGGTCTATCTGCAGGCTGGAGTACTAGGCGGCTCCAGACGGGAGCTGGGCCACGTCTAGGGACCCTGTGCTCAGAGAAGCAGAAGGTTCCACACTAGAGTGTGTACAACAGGCAAATCCAGAGACAGGAAGTGGATTTGTGGAGGCTGACTTCCTTTTGGGGGTGATAGAATCTTCTAGAAGCAAGTGCAAAGGCTAAACCACTGCACCCCAACACTGAGGCTCTCTGTAGCCAGGAAGCACAGTGCACGACACAGACACTAAAGCCATGATTAAAACTTAAAATAAGGTAGAGATGCCTGCTGCCAGGGCTGACAGCCTGAGTCCTGTCCCCACAACTTACCTGGTGGAGACACAACTGTCCTGAGACTGCTACAGCCGGGTCATGGCACATGCACACTCGTGTGTCTGTGTGCAGGCCTGCAGTCCAGAGGCTGCAGCAGGGAGGGGAACTGTGACCATACCTCCACAGCGACACTCCACATCAAAGCACCAAGGGAGGGCACAGGGGCCTAGGGCTTACACCCTGAGCTCATCCCAGCAACCCCAAGACAGCAGCTGGCTGCAGCCTGTGGTCACGGACTGCTGACCCTGACATAAACAGCCTCCCACACTGGAGAAGTGGAGAACAACTACTGTTCGTAACTGGGCCGAAACCTATCCTGGATGGGCAGGTCCCAGGCTCCCGGGAATCAGAAGGCACAACCTCCATGGGTCTACAACTCTGACGCTTGCTCACCCCACAGAGTGAGTCCCTGGGCCAGGCTTACCGGAAGGCCTTGTACGCAGGCCGGAACCAGCACACATAACTGCAGGGAGTGAAGATAACCAGCCAGAGCAACGCCAGGCCAAAGTTGGCACCCGCTCCGCCTGCAATCCACCAGGCCAGGCAGGCCACCAGGTTTACACCCAGAGTGGCACAGTAAACTGGAAGGGGACACAGATGGAAGAGCAGGAGGTAAGTCACCAGGGTCCTAGGCTGGGCCCGGGGACCTCCCTACCAGCACATTAAGGATGAGCCTTGTGCAGGGACCAGGGCCTCGCACGTCCCCTGAACCACAATGCTGTTGCATGTGTGGGGACACTGCACTAAGCTGGGCCCGCCCTCCCCGAGAGGCTCACACATCCACAGCCGGTAGATCCTCTTCACCAGCACCTGGTGCTCCACAGGGATCTCATCAGAGAAGTCTTGGTAGAAGCAGGGCTTCAGCGGCAAGAAGTGAGGCAGCGGGGGGAAGTTGTTCTCCTTTCCTGCAGGAAGGAGACCCCCTGGTAGCCTGCCACAGCCAGATGCCTGCCGGAGGGAGCACCCTCCCCGGACCCTCCCCACACTTCAGGCCATATGACACAGACCCTGCAGGATCAGCCATACCTCTGGGCTGCAGCCAGTCACACACCAGCATTGCATGTGTTTTGGGGGGTAGAAGGAAGCCACCAGAGAGTAGCCATAGTTGGTGTAAAGGCCCCGGGGTCAGCACCCAGTGTCCAGGAGTTGCTGGGCTAGCAAGGAGGGCAGGAAGAGGTAGACAGCTCCTAGGGTAGTGGGCACAGTACTCTGAGATGTCTAGCCTCACCCTCCCTCACCTGCAAGCTGGACGCTGACAATGCCCCACTATGGCACTCAAGGTGTCACAAGGCAGAAGCTGGGAGGCCAGGTCATTCTACAACCAGCTCAGGAGTCTCAGTGGGAGTGGGGGACACTACCTGGGGAGCAGGACAGACTCACCTGCCATTTCTGTATCAGCTGCTGACCTGGCACCCAGGCAGATGGGGCCACCTGAAAGAAGACTAGTGTTAGGGCCTTGGTAGCCACTGGTACCAGGAAGACCCTCACCCAGCCCACTGCTGCAGGCTCTGCTGCATAGGCCAGCCAGCTTGGCTGCTGGCTCAGTGGGTGTTGGGCCCACCTCATGTCACTTCTCCTCAGAGCATCCCTGGAAGAGGATGGATGTGTCAAGCCACCAGCTGATTCCACCCATAGCCTTGGAGCCAAGATGTCCTGGTCTTGGTGGCCCCACAGATGGCTCTGAGTGCCTGCTGACAGATCCCTCAGTACTCCCACGCTACCGAGTCACCCAGAGCAGAGCTCCTTGCCACACGACAGGCACCTGGTCATACCAGCTTGGGTGTGGAACTCACCCATGGGCTCTTGTTGGGACCCTGGACAGGCCCAGGGACACCTAGCAATTACTTTTCAAAGTAGCTCAGCTCCTAAGTGCCTCCTTCAAGACATGGCAAGGCACGGCCCCATGGGGTTTCAGATAAGAACGTGGCAGGGACACACTGGTCTCCCAGTTCAGGCCCTGCTCAACCAGGTGTCACTGGCACCACAGTCCCACAGTCTCAGGTCCGGCTGCTCACAGGCCTGCCTCAAAGCCTCCTCCTAGCCCACCCTGCTTCCTGGTCACTGGAGGACGCCACAGAAGCATGTCTCCCAGGAAGGGCCCTGGTTTCCCTTAGAGGAGGAAGGATGGAAGGACTGTGAAGATGCAGACAGAACCCAAGCCCCACCTCTGCTCTAGGTAGGACGCTTCTCTGTCCACCCAGCCCAGGCCTTGCCTTTCCTGCCTGAGGCCAGAAGGTGCACAGCCAACCCCGTTCAGCTCCTAAGGGCAGCTTGGTATTCACAGGCACTGCTACCAAGCAACCAGCATATACCAGATGCTCCAGCACCCTGCTCAGAGGACAAGCACCCCACTCCACTTAGACTGAGCCTTCGGAGCTCCCACCCTCCCCTCCCTCATGAAAGAGGTACACAGCATGGCCACGAACCACCTGTGGGTGAACAGACCCCAGGCCAGTAGGCATCTAGACACACATGAAACCCTCAGGAATGCAGGGACAGGGAAGGGTGCCTGCTGGGTTGTTCCTGCCCCTGGAAGCACACACTGAGCCCGCCACACTCAGCAGGGCTGCCCATCCCCTTCACAAGCCACAGCCTGAGGCAGATGTCGAACCCAGCCTGGCACCTGAGTGCAAACAGGAACTTAGTTTGAGGTGCTTTATTTTCACACTCGATGGCTGCTCCCTGCCCCGAGCCTGGAGGACCACGGGGACTATAAGACAGCCACTGGGCTTGTAAGCAGAGTCACACGGTCGTCGCAGCCAGCAGAGAAGCTGCAGTCTCAAAACTGAGAGGCCCACAGTCTGGCACAGGTGGTCAGTATCCTCAGACACAGAGGGTGGGCCCTCAGGCCCAAGGCCACGGAGCTGCAGGGGATGCGGGCTGGCCAGGAGCAGAGAATGGTCTAGAAGCAGGTCGCCAGGCCTACGGGTCAGGGTCCAGCTGGCGGCACTGGTCCTCCAGGATGCCACGGAACACCTGGAAGCGGTGGTTGAGGTCTGGCCGAGCGTGGACACGGAAGCGCGTGCCCAAGGCGCCATCCGGTGAGGGTGCCCCATAGAAGACACGTTGGATACGGGCGTGGACGAGGGCCATGGCGCACATGACACAGGGCTCTCGGGTGACGTACAGGTCATAGCCGGTGCACACATAGGGCAGGCTGTCCTCGTCCAGCTTGCGCACACTACCGGCGCGGGCGCCCTGAGTGGCAGTGGCCTGCGTGAAGGAGCAAGCCGGGTGGCGTCTGAGGTCACAGGAGCCGCGGCCCTGTCCCTGGGCCACCAGGTCGATGCACACCATGACGGCATGCAGCAGGGGGCTGGCTATGCTGCTGCAGTCATGGCCTGTGGCCAACACGCGGTCCGAGGCTGGGTCCACCACGACAGCGCCCACTGCCCGCAGCCCCTGTGCCGCTGCCCTTTGGGCCGCACGTACCGCCCGGTCCATGTGGGTCTGCATGGTGGCTCGCGCCTGTGCAGAGAAGAGTTGCCCGGCCAGTGCACTGGTCACCTGCTTGTCTTCATGGAAGGATGTGGGCCAGTGGGCCCGTGCCTCCTCAAACTGGCTCCGGGTGAGAGGCGGCCGAGCGGGCACAGGCACCAGGAAAGGTGTGCCCAGGCCACGCGGGTCCACAGCCGGCCTGGGGAGGAGCTCAGCCAGCGAGCGCGGGCCAGCGGAAGGCCCTGCTAGGCACAGCAGCAGATCCGACGAGTGCGCATCCCCTGCACTGCGGCTGGGGCGCACCCGCTTGAGGTGGGGCTGGGCAGGAAGTGGATAAACAGCAGACACCTCCCGGAGGAGGCGGGACGTCTGGCGCTTGTCCAGGACAGGTGCAGCATAGGCCAGTACCAGCTCCACGGCCCCTGACTGCTGCTCCGACAGGACAGGGAGGGCTTGCCATTGCGCCGGCTCTTGCTCCTCAGTTTCAGCCTTCTCAGGCCCAGGTTGCTCTGCAAAGCCTGAGGTGGGCTCCATCCTCAACGGGGCTCGACTGTGGGAGACAGAGATGGGACTGGAGCATCATCCGTCAGCTTCAGTGGGGCGGGGGTCTGTCCTGGGATGCTGTAGGTCCCGCCAGGCCCGGGAATGAGGAGTCCGGAGCGCCAGGTAGAGTTGGCTTACTCCCCAGTCGCATAAGGAATAATCGTGCCGGGCTGTTCAGGCCTCTGACGAGTCCACGTGCACCCAGCAGACGCCGTGTTGAGGACAGTGTGGAGACAGGTATTCATTACTATGAAATCCAGAACCCACCCCAGCAGCATGCACAGAGCCCTGGCTTCCGACCCTGCCCTGAGTAAACCAGGCCTGGTGGCACCCTGTTCTCCCAGGAGATGTAAGGCCAGAGGATCAGGAGCACATGGTGATTCTGAAGCCAGTCCTATGAAGGGCTACATAAAACCTTGTGTCTAGCCAACAAAACAAAACAAAAAAACAAAAAACAAAAACAACAACAACAAAAAAAAAAAACAGAAACAACTGAGTAGCTGCTGACAGGCTTTGGCTGGCTTCAAGACTTCAGGCCTATAGTTAGAAGGAACCCAGTTCTGCCTGCAGCGTGGGGAACGGACCTGTCTAGTCCAGCCCAGGTAAGAACAGCCTCACAGGACCGTCCAGTAGGTGCAAAGGATGTGGCCCTGGCACATGTAGACCCTGGCTCCTCTGGACCCAGGGCATTCTGAGCTGCTAAATGTCCTGTTTTCTACACAGTGAATATATATATATATATATATGAGAATGGGGTTCAGGACCACCCCCCTAAAGCATACAGTTAGACTGACAGTGTACCTGACCCCAGGTGGCCTACAGTACATGCCCATGGTGGTCTACCTGGTAGCATACACTTGTCAGAACTTGTGGGGCACAAACAGGAATACGGCTGTAAGCTGGAGGCCAGTGAGTCAGAGCTACAGAGCAAGACCCCATCTAAACCCTCTGTATCCCCAGAAAAAGGTGGGTGGCAGGCCTAAGCTGCAGACCCTGCCATTAAAGGCATGTGTCTATGACCTGCTTTCACAGTGGACCTGTTATTCAGTTATATGGCCTGTCCAAGTCAACCCACTTCCTGCTTCAGTGGGCTAGCCTGGGAACCTGTCTATCCATGACACCAATGCTCATGGCCTGCTGTGCAAGCACCCCAATAAAGCCTGAGCTAACAGCCAACACCATCACCACTGTTACACTCAGGAAGATAGCAGTGAAGGCAAGGCTGTGGGAGGGGGTCCTCTCAGGCCTCAGATGCTTCTCAGTGCTCAGTGAGAGCTAGACAGGGCAAGATGGCAAATCTGAGGAGGCGTCACACAGACCACCTGCCATCTGGTTCTCGGCTACTGAACCGTCCCACCGCCCTTAGGCCTCAAATCATCAGCTTGGCTGACAGCCAGCTCCTTGCCATACTTTGCCCCGACAACTAACCACAACCTACTGGCAATAAGGCCAAGCAATCCTCAGAACAGTGCCTAGAATCCCCCAGGAGGGGATGGGGTCAGCTCAATGGTAGGGGTCCGCCTGCCCTGCTCAAACCCTCAGGTAAATATAGAGTACCACAAACAAATGAGAAGGCACTCGGGGAGAAAACAAAGTGCCCATGAGGTGACCTGCATGGCTGCCTGTGAGCTGGGCTGCATTACCCACCATCATAACCCACACCATCTATGTGATGGGCTCGGGTACATTCTGTTGGCTTTCAGGGCTCACCCCGGCTGCCCAGGTCACGAATGCCTCTATGGGCTAACTAGAGAACCACAGGTGCCACCAGGAGCCCTAAGACTAGGAAGAGAAAACAGCAGCAAGTGTGTCTGAGAGCCTGGTGTCACCATGGCTGCCCCTGCACAGGCCCCATGAGGGGTATGAGGACATCTGGCTTCCCCAGGGCCACCACACACCACACTTACAACACACAGCGCCTGCCTGGGCCACAAAGCACCACTGTTTCCAGGGCAGAAGACACAGCCTTATTTGTACCCCTTGAGACTACAAGGGACACACAGCCAGGGCTTACGGACCTCTGGGGAGGAGTCTATGAGCTACAGGATGGTGGCCAATGCTGTGGCCACAGGAGACCTTCGTAGTCACTGCTAGAGGCCCATTCTGTTTGCTTGTTTTCCTGTTTTGTTTTGAGACAAAGTCTCCCTGTTTAGCCCAGGCTGGCCTAGAGCTCACCGTGTATACCAAACCAGTTTAATCCTGTAGACACCACTTGGCTTGTGTTGGGACTTAAGTGGACACCAGCATGAATGACTCCCTTGTTTTAGGTGACAGGTGCCCACTGTCCATCAGCATGGAACAGGTGTGAAAGGGGCTCCTTGTGCCAGAATGTCCTGCAGTCTGCCAGACACTCACCACAGGCTTAGGAAGCCACCTCCGAGGAAGCCCATCCCCTCTGCAGGCAAACAACGGGCACTGGGTGCAGGGTCCAAAAGAATGGGACCATGACTAGACTGGCTACAAGGGACAGGAAACAGCACCACTGCATCAGCTCTGGAAGCACGGGCCTGAAATACCAGGCACTCAATAAACCATTAGAAGGAGTTCTGGGCCAGCTTGAGCCATACAGCAAAACGTTCCAAAATAAAAACCAAAGAAGGATCGGGGCAGAGCTCAGCTGTGGAGAGCCGACCTATATTCTACAGTGAGAGGCTGAAGCTTAAGTCAAGGGTAGGGCTCTTGCCCAAATCACCCAATGAAGGGATGAGGTGTGGCGCAGGGGTAGAGGCACTGCCTGGAATACTCAATGAAATACCCCACTGAGGGGCTGGGCACAAAGATAAGCAAAGCCCCTGGAATCCGCTTCTGAAGGGAGGGGACGTGGATCAGTAGCACAGTGCCAGTCTAATATAACCAAAGTTCAGGATTCGATCCCTGGTACCACCAAAGATACCCCACGAATTCCCGCAGGGTACCAAAGCTTAAAGGGAAACTGCACACCTGCTGTAAAGATGGTGAATAGATAACCCTGAGGCAGGGGACTGTGATGACCCGGAACATACAACCGGAAGCAGCTGGAAATCACGGGGTTTCCGGAATCAGAAGTAGGGTACACGCGTGCGCCGCAAACCGACGGCGTAGGGCGCGGTGGGCTCAAAGCCCTGTGCGCACGCGTACTAGCGTTGAGTGCTCGCGCACGCGCACCCCCACCGCCTCCCGGGACGCGCACAAGACTCAGCCTACGCGGTCTGCCCCGACAAGGCTTTCTTTCCCTGTCTACTGCCCTTGCCTCGTCGCCATCCCCGGTGCCCCGTGGCGGATCCGGAACGGCGGAAGCCGAAACCGTACGGCGACTGCTCACCTGAGGGACGCCCGCGCGAACGCCACGCTTATCCAAGTCCTAGCAACCGGGCCGCCACGCCTGCCGCCGCGGGGCACGACGGGAGAGTAGTTCCATGGGCGGGGCCTGCGCGATAGGACGCCGGAGCCTACATTTCCCCTAAGGCCGTGCGCGTGGCTGCTTCTTCGGCTCTTGCTGAGTCTCGGGGCTTTTCTCCAGTGTGCTGCAATGGGTAGAATACTGTGTAACTGGTTTGAGATCTAGGTATGGTACTGAACTCGGCCCCTCCGTGACACTTTGAGACATCAGCAGACAGAAGACTTGAAGCAGAAGGAGACTCTGTGGCCATCTGTAGTTACTCAAAGAACATCTGCCATCATACTTGTGTAAAGTCCCGTGTTGCTGCTGAACAGTCACTTCTACTGCTTGGAAAGTGACTGTAGTCTGAGGTTTGAGGTCCACCAGGTCCTCATTTTCCTCATCTGTTCAATGGGTGAAATAAATATGTGAACTCCTGAATAAAAAAATAAAATTCTGGCTGAGCTGTAGCAGTTTGTGGAGTGTTTGCCTACTACCCAGGAGACCCTGGATTCCATCCATAGCACAAGGGGGTGGCACAAGAGATCAGAAGTTCAAGGTGCTTGCGGCGCACGTCTTTAATCCCAGCACTTGGGAGGCAGAGGCAGGCAGATCTCTGTGAGTTCCAGGACAGCCAGGACTACATGAGATGCTGTCTTGAAAAACAAAAACATGTCTAGCTGGGCGGTGGCGCACACCTTTAATCCCAGCACTTGGGAGGTAGAGCCAGGCGAATTTCTGAGTTCGAGGCCAGCCTGGTCTACAGAGTGAGTTCCAGGACAGCCAGGGCTACACAGAGAAACTCTGTCTCGAAAAACCAAAAAAAAAAAAAAAAAATGAAAGAAAAGAACAAATAAGGAATAGAGACAGAAGAGATGGCCTAACATATAATACTTTTTAGTTAGCTACTAATTGTTTTAAATAGAGTCTCACTGTCTAGCCTTGTTTGCCTAACAAGTCATTCCCAGGCCAGAGTCCCAGCGTCTCCCAGGGCCCTAATTCCTCTGTGGCTCAGCAACCAGGACATAAACTGCAGACTGCCTGGCTGAGCTGACCAGCCAAGAAGGTAGAAAATGGTGCCGGAGAGCCCAGGGTTGGCCAATCTCCAGGGTCCTGCCTGTTTGCAATCTTCCAGGCCTGTCTATTACACACAACCTTTCTGGAATAAGGAGTGTCTTGTAACCAGCTATCAGAGTACAGTAGGTCCCATAGGATTGATTTATAGCTGCTTGCAAGACAGATATGTGGGAGATTCGTGGGGATGTGACCAGCATTACAGAACTAGAACCTTTAGGTGCAGTGTCCAGCTTCCAGGAGGCCATGTGAACCAAGGGTTCTCAGAAGGAAAACCAAGAGTTGTTTTTTTTTTTTTTTTTTTTTGCACAGAGGTTAAATGTCCGAGACCAGGGTGGCTTCTCAGGCTGCTGTTGATCTCCAGGCCTGCTATCTGAACCAACTTTTGGTAGAAGGAGTGCTGTACCAGCTATCAAGACAGATCGTCCAAGATGTTTAGCTGCTCAGACAATGTGGATCGTGGGATGTGCAATAGAATGAACCTAGTGCTGCCACCAACCGCCGGCTAAAAAAACCAAGAGTTTTGAGTCATCACAACAAAACAGAACTACCAGGAAACCGATGTTATTTCTTTCTAATATTTTTTAGCTAAGCCCAGGTCCATAGAAATGCTATGCCAGGGCCTGTAGAGATAGATGGCTCTGTGGCTAAGAGCACTGGCTGCTCTTCCAGAGAATGAAGGTTCAGATCTCAGCACCCACATGGTGGCTCACAACCATCCCTAACTCCAATTCCAGGAAATCCTATGCCCTTTCAAGACTTCTGTGGGCAGAGGCACATACATACGTGCAGGCAAGGCACAATATACATCAAATAAATATTTCAAAAAAATGCTCTACCAGGGTTGGACAATGGCTTGTCAATGGGGAACCCTGACTGCTATCCCAGAAGACCCCGGGTTGATTCCCTGCACCCACATGGTGGCTTACAACCATCTGTAACTCCAGCTCCAAGGCATCAAATGCCTTCTGTCAGCCTCGATGGGTGCTAGGCTGGCCTGTGTTACAGAGGCAGAGAGATATGCAGGCAAACACTCATGCATAAAATGAAAATAGACACGTTTTCTTTTCTTTTCTTTCTTTCTTTTTTCTTTTCTTTTTTTTGGTTTTTCAAGACAGGGTTTCTCTGTATAGCCCTGGCTGTCCTGGAACTCACTCTGTAGACCAGGCTGGCCTCGAACTGAGAAATCCGCCTGCCTCTGCCTCCCTCCTAAGTGCTGGGATTAAAGGCATGCACCACTGCCCAGCTAGACACGTTTTCTAAGAGATGCTATGTGAGGGAACTAGGGAGGTGGATCAGTGGTATAAAAGACAGCCTGTTCTTCCAGAGGACCCAGGTTCAACTCCCAGCATCCCAGGTCAACTTGTACCTTCGAGGTAACTGCACTGCACTTCCAAGGGACCCACAGACAAACGTGAGGGCAAAACATCAATGCACATAAAATAAAATAAATACGTTGGTGGGCGGTGGTGGTGCACACCTTTAATCCCAGCACTTGGGAGGCAGAGGCAGGCGGATTTCTGAGTTCCAGGCCAGCCTGGTCTACAGAGTGAGTTCCAGGACAGCCAGGGCTACACAGAGAAACCCTGTCTCGAAAAACAAAATAAAAAATAAAAAAAATAATAAAAAAATAGAAACATTTGATCTTGCAATGAAGCTGTGACATTTAGAAAACAAACAATTTAGTAGTTCAGGAAGTCCCTGAAACTGAGCAGATTCATTAGGCTCCTCCCTCCTCAAGCTTATATAAGCCTTTAAAACTGCTGAGGGACAACATTAGACTAGCAGAAATGCCTAGAAAAGGCAGAGACTAGCTTAGCTGCCTAGAGGAACACTCTCCTCTCCCACCTATTGAGCTGACTGCAGCCTGTGCTCCAGGTCCCCAGCTTTCCTGAGCTGTCACCTGTGGCAGGGTAGGCTTTGAGTCTTTTTTTGCTACTGTAAGTAGTTCCTCACCCATACTCTTGTAAGTAACCCCAATAAAACTAATGGTTCATCAAGTTAGACTTTGGTAGTGTCCTTGGTTTGGGCTGTGACTGTCCCTGTTTGAAGTGAACAGATAATTGTTCACTTAGCCCAAGGAAGAGTGTCACGTTCTATCCTCCCAGAGGATTCTAGGCAGGAGGTCTGCCTCTGAGCCACACTCCAAAACCTATTTGTCCCTTTTTTTTTTTTTTTTTTTTTTTTGGTTTTTCGAGACAGGGTTTCTCTGTATAGCCCTGGCTGTCCTGGAACTCACTCTGTAGACCAGGCTAGCCTCAAACTCAGAAATCCACCTGGCTCTGCCTCCCAAGTGCTGGGATTAAAGGCGTGTGCCACCACTGCCCGACTGTCCTTTAATTTTTTTTTAACTTTTATTTATTTATTTTTAAACTTAACAAGCAGTGGAAGCACTCATCTCTAATCCCAGCACTTGGGAGGCAGAGGCAGGCAGATCTCTATGACTTACAAGCCAGCTTGGTCTACAGTGTGAATTTGAGAACAGCCGGTACTACATAGAAAAACTCTGTCTCAAAAATTGGGTGTTGGTGGTGGGAGTACAAAGAGGGTTGGGAGTTTAGTCAAGGGTGGAGCCCCACCTAGAATTCCTCAGTAAGAGGCTGTTTGTGTGTGTGTGTATGTGTGTGTGTGTATGTGTGTGTGTGTGTGTATGTGTAATCATGGGTGGAGCCTTGCCTAGAACCTCCCAGTGAGAGGCTGGGGTCCTGGCTCAGTGAGATTGCTTGCCCGCTTTGTAAGAGACCTTTGGTTTGATCACCAAAAGACAAAGGGGCATAGACTTCCTGGACTGGGTATGAGGGTAGGAATGACCCTGGGTCCTGCACTGCCTTTGCAAGCCATCAGCCACCTGCACGACATCTCTATGCAGCTTGGTGGTGCTATTTTAAGAATTTCCCGGGGCTGGAGAGATGGCTAAGCGGTTAAGAGCACTGACTGCTCTTCCAGAGGTCCTGAGTTGGATTCCCAGCAATCACATGGTAGCTCAAACCATCTGGAATGGGGTATGATGCCCTTTTCTGGTGTGTCTGAAGAGAGCAACAGTGTACTCATATACATAAAATAAATAAACCTTAAAAAAAAATTTCCTGTAACAGCACGTTCTGTTCTGCCCCACGTTTGGGGGCCACTTTGTTCCTACCCGGAGCTGCTGCTTCAGTCTGCAGGTCAGGGTCTAGCAAGAGAGAGAGTGGGGATGGAAGGGCAAGAGACTCGAAGAATGGAGACAAGACAGAGAGTCTGTTCAAGTCCCCTTTATTGAAAGGAAATCATGGGTATATATAAGCATAAGCAGGGGAATGCAGCTGAAGACACTTTACCATGTGCACCTTGCATCTGGGGGCATTAAACAACAAAACAAGATATGTAAGAAAAACAAGATGTTTATCAGAGTGTGCTCAGCTGTTGTAGGCTGTTGACGACAAGTCTCTTGTCTGGGTATATGGCCTGAGATGGCTGCAAAGATGATAGCCGCTTTCTGCTAGGAGTCAGTTTCCAACAATTTCCCACTTCCTGTCTTGCCTCTACACATTATAGAAACCATCCCACTCCCGGCCATGAAATCACCCATGATCTGGGCACATCTAGATATGAACTCTCAAAATGCAGCTGTTTTCAAGGCACAGCCTCCAGAACCTGCCTCGTAATTTGGGGAAAAATCATGGGGTGGTGGCTTTATGCCTGTTATCCCTGCACTGAGAAGGCCAAGGCAAGAGGAACACTAAATTGAGACTAGTCAGGATACATTGCAGGATATTTGATCACAGTGTGAATCCAGAGATTGTGAACTGGAAACACCTGTTTCTTCTTGTGATGCAGCGCAGCCCTAGCAGGTACCTAACCCAGGAGCTTCCGGTAAATAAGAACTAGGTAAGGAGAAGATAGGTCAAGAGGTGGAACAGCCAGCTGACAGGGAGTGAGCATAGGGAAACCCGGGAAAGAGGAAGGAGGGTTTCTGAGTTAAAGGCACGCGAGACCTTGTGGAGAAGGAGCTTTTTCCGTCTGGGACATCAGCTGAGGAGGAAGGTCAGCTGGGTGCTTCCTCTGCCTCTCTGAGCTAACAGGCTTTCACCTCAGCATCTAGCTTCTGAGTCTTCATTGGTAAATCAAAGGTTTGGGAGTTTGTTTTAAAAACTACAAAACTGAGTTAAGTAGTGAGAACCAAACAAAAGGGAGTTTGAGGCCACCCTGGTCTACAGATCAAATTCCAGGACAGTCAGGGCTACACAGAGAGATGCTGTCTCAAAAAAACAAAAACAACCAAACAAACAAAGGACGGAAGAAAAGGCGTCAGAACACAGAGCGAGAGAGAGGGCTTGCCTGGCATCCATGAAGCCCTGGGTTCCATCCCCAGTGCCACATAAATGGGCATGGCAGACCTGTTGCCCAGCACTAGGGAGGTGAAGGCGAGAAGTAAGATCAGGCATTGGAGGTCGTCCTTGGCTACATAGCTCATTTGAGAGCTGCCTAGACTAAGTGAGTGCTTATTCTCAAAAGAGAAGAAGGAAAGAGATGGCGCCGGTTCCCTGCTTCCTGGTTACTCTCGAGAGTAACGCATGCGCAGTTGTCCACTAGATCTTGCAAGCTGTTTCCCTCTGATTGGCTTACGCTGAAGCACCAATGAGGGGCGCACACGCCATACCGAGCCCTATATAAGTGACGAGCTCCTCGAGCTCGGGGTCCTTCTCCATCTTGGAACAGAGCGGAATAATAAAGTGTGCTGTCAGAAGAATCCTGTTTGCCGCGTCTTCTTATCGGCGAAGTGGGCGCGACAAAGTGGTGCCGGAAACCCGGGAACGGCCGAACCCCGGGCGAAGGAAACGACTCGAAGGACCCCGGACTGCTCGTCGGGAGAGGTTTCAGAACTGACGGCGTTAGGAGCCTAGGCGCTTTTCTGCAAGGTATGGTTGGTTTTGTGTGGGTCATTCTGATTATATTGCTCGCTTTCATTTTCGGCTTGTTCTGCTGTTTTTGTCTGAATTGTGGGAAAAAAGACAAGATCTGCACGTACCCTTTCTGTAATATCGAATAGCTAGCTGTAAGTCTCAGGTAGGTAACTGAGCAGGCACTCCCGCTCCTGTAGAGAAAGGAAGTATGGGAAATCAGCAACTGAAGCCTATGTCTGAAGCGGTGCGGGCACTGCTTCGGGGAAGACATTTGAAGGTTCCAGATAAGGTCATCGTAGATTTCCTAAAGGAGGTTGATAGGATCGCTCCATGGTTCATTACTACTGGGTCCCTGACTATAGGGTCTTGGACAAAATTAGGGAGAGATCTAACTGTGGAGAAGGAAAAGGGGGGATTGCGACCGGGTACGTGGCCATTATTTAAACTAGTAAAATCCTGCATAGCAGATGAGAGATGTGAAAAGCAAGTGAAAGAAGGACAAAAACTTTTAGATGACCACCAAGACAGTCTATCAGAAGCAGAAAAGAAAGGGGATACAAAAGGGAAAGAGAAATCACAGAAGAAGATAGAAAGAGAAAGAATTAGTAAGAAAAAGAAAAACTTAAAGCCAGGCTTAAAAGAGAAAAAATCGTCAAGGTTATATCCGAGTTTAGCGCGATTTCGAGAACCCAGGGCCGAGTTATCCTCCGAAGGGGAGACGTCCTCTGGAGATAATGACTCGATTTTGGGAGATCTCAAAATTTTGAAACAGTTAAATTATAGATTGACCAATGATTATTCCAGTCAGAGCCAAAAGATGATGGAGGAGATGGGCAGCGTGCCCGGAAAAGGATTAGGAAAATATTTGCAGGGACGAACTAGTCCGATTACCGTAGCTTTGAAGAGTGATCGAACCGGACTGGGTTTTTCGTAGGGGCCATTGAGGAGAACCATTCCCATACCTTGGAAAAAGGAGGGCCCGGTATGGGTTCCACAATGGCCGTTAACCTCCGAAAAGCTCCTTGCTGCAAAAAATCTAGTGCAGGAACAGTTGCTTGCTGGACATCTAGAACAGTCTTATTCCCCTTGGAATACCCCAATTTTTGTTATAAAGAAAAAATCTGGAAAATGGAGATTATTACATGATTTGAGAGCCATAAATCAACAAATGCAAATTATGGGCTCGATTCAAAGAGGTTTACCCTTGTTGTCAGCCCTACCCAAAAATTGGCATATTATAATTATAGATATTAAAGATTGTTTTTTCTCCATCCCACTACATGAAAGGGATCGAGAAAGATTTGCCTTTACATTACCAAGTATAAATCACGAGGAACCTGACATTAGATTTCAGTGGAAAGTGCTCCCCCAGGGGATGGCCAATAGTCCCACTATATGTCAATTATATGTGGCGGCTGCTATTCAGCCTATCAGACAACAGTTTAAAAAGATTAGAGTTGTTCATTATATGGACGACATTTTATTGTGTTATTCTGATAAAGAGCTCCTACAAGAGGCATTTTTAGTCCTGTCTAAAACCTTAAAAACCAAAAATTTGTTTATAGCCCCTGAGAAGGTACAAGAGGGAGCTTTAGGTAGTTTTCTAGGCACTATCATAACCCCATTAATAGTTAAAGCCACAAAAATTGACAATCAGGAGGGACAACTTGCAAACATTAAACGACTTTCAAAATTATTGGGAGATATAAATTGGGTGCGGCCTTTCTTGAATTGTCCACCTCTGAATTAAAGCCATTATTTACTATTCTTGAAGGTGAGGCCGCTATTACCTCCCCTCGCATTTTGACTTCCGAGGCAGCCAAAGTATTAGATATGGTAGAAGAGTCTCTTAAAATGCCATGCTTGTTCGTTTTGATTTAATGCTCCCTATCAGTTATGTATTATACCTTCCCCACAACAACCTACTGCGGTATTATGGCAAAATGGTCCGTTACTTTGGATACATCCCCATATTTCTCCAGGAAAGGTGTTGGGTCATTATCCTACCTCAGTTGGTGATCTGGCCCTAAGAGGTATCCAACAAGCTATAATTCATTTTGGTGTTCCCCCAGATTCTCTTATTGTTCCATAACAGCACATCAGATACAAGTGCTGTGTTTCTACATTGATGTATGGGCTATTTTAAGATGCTCGTATTCGGGCACCATTGATAATCATTTCCCAAAACATCCTCTGTTACAATTTGTTTTAAATAATGCTGTTATTTTTCCAAGCATGACCAAAGTTAAACCCATTGAAAATGCAATAGATGTTTATACAGATGGATCTAATACTGGAATAGGAAGTTACGTTGCTGAAGGTAAGATTGTTAAGATTTCTTTTAATTATACCTCTCCTCAATTAGTGAATGTGCAATGATTGCAGTGGTTTTAAAACGATTTGATCAACCCCTAAATATAATTTCAGATTCCCATTATGTAGTAAAAGCAGTTCAAATATTAGAAACAGTGGGTATCATTCAATCTAAAAGTACTGTAGCCCACTTGTTTTCTGAGATTCAGCATATCATTAGAGGTAGGATACATCCCTTCTGCATTGTTCATATACGAGCACATTCTCTATTACCTGGACCTATGGCCGCCGCTAATGAATTGGCAGATAGAGCCACCAGACAAGTTATGCTAACTCGAGATCCTATTCAGTTAGCCACAGAATTTCATCAATTATATCATGTACCAGCAAATACTCTTAAAATCAAATTTAAATTGTCTCGTTCGCAAGCCCGAGATATTGTTCTTAAATGCACGGGTTGTGCAGAGTTTAGACCTTCACCGTCCTTGGGAGTGAATCCTCGAGGACTTTTACCATTACACCTTTGGCAAATGGACGTTACTCATATTCCTTCATTTGGTAAACTAAAATATGTTCATGTTTCCATAGATACCTATTCTGGCATCATTCATGCCACGCCTTTGTCAGGGGAAAAGGTGGCTAATGTAATTACCCACTGCTTAGAGGCATGGGCAGCTTGGGGGAAACCCCAACAGTTAAAGACAGATAATGGCCCAGCCTATACATCTAAGACTTTCCAACAATTTTGTCTACGGATGGGTGTACGCCATACTACTGGCCTGCCATATAATCCGCAAGCACAAGGAATTGTGGAGCGTGCCAATGGCACCCTCAAAGTGACATTACAAAAACAGAAAGGGGGGATAGGCCCTGGCAAAGGACCTAAGATCTCCACCTCCCTGGCCTTATTTACCTTAAATTTTTAAATTTGGATTCTGCTGGCAAATCCGCAGCAGACAGACATGCCTCCCCCAGTTCTTTGCGAGAAGAAGTTAGATGGAAAGATGTCATTAATAATATATGGAAAGGCCCGGATCCAGTATTAATACGATCCAGGGGAGCTATTTGTGTTTTCCCGCAGGATCAAGACAATCCGATTTGGGTCCCGGCACGATTGACCCGACTGGTAAAACAGGATGGGAAGCCCCCTGAGCCTGATCCTATGGCTGCTGAGTCTGATGCTGTTATGTGCGACCACACACCCACCACCACAACCGCAGCTGAGATGGGGAATTATGACAACGTTCCTGAGACCTATGCTGGTCATGCATAGTTCATTAACCTTGTTTGGACAAAAGCGCGATTTTAGTATTACGGCTGTTATTGTGGCCATCATAGCCACTCCTGCAGTTGCTGCCTCCTTGACTGTTTCCTCATTGGCCCTGTCGGGACAAGTGGCCACTGTTAACACTTTAAATAATTTGTCATCTTCCCTTACTCAAGCTATTGATACACAAGCCTCTTTAAATACCCAATGGAAAGGTGGCTTGATGATAGTCAATAGATATATTGTGGCAATTGGGTCAATTAGGGTGTAAAACGAAATTCCCTGGCTTGTGTGTTACATCCGTCCAATATGATAATTTCACGAGGGCAGCCAATCTCTCAAAAGTACTTTCTCATTTATTGTAATATAATTGGCCGACAAAATTTGATGAGACCATGAGAAGGTTACGATTGGCTATTATTCAAACTAATTCTAACCGATTTGGTATACTATTGGCTGGTGGACTAGTGCTCTCTCTTTGGATGCTTAACAAACTGAAAAGACAACAGCGACAAAACAAAGTGGTCATCGCGCAGGCTTTACTTGCGGTAGAACAGGGAGCATCCCCCCAAACTTGGCTTAATATGCTCAGACATTGAGACTCTGCTCTGACTAGACATCTCTGAGGGCTCAGGTTCCCATTGCACCAGAGTGCGGTCGAGCGGATCTGTACATCTCCCAGGGCTCGTGTTCCCATTGCACGGGATAAAGGTGTACAGAGTCTCGCCCACACGGTCACTTCGAACGCCGGAAGTTGAGGAGGCTTTTGGCTGATCAGTGACGTAGTGGTACATCTGTTTGACATTTTAATATAAAGTAAAGGGGGAGATGTCGGGAGCCGTTCCGCCATCGGAAGATGGCGCCGGTTCCCTGCTTCCTGGTTGCTCTCGAGAGTAACGCTGATGTCGGGAGCCGTTCCGCCATTGGAAGATGGCGCCGGTTCCCTGCTTCCTGGTTACTCTCGAGAGTAACGCATGCGCAGTTGTCCACTAGATCTTGCAAGCTGTTTCCCTCTGATTGGCTTACGCTGAAGCACCAATGAGGGGCGCACACGCCATACCGAGCCCTATATAAGTGACGAGCTCCTCGAGCTCGGGGTCCTTCTCCATCTTGGAACAGAGCGGAATAATAAAGTGTGCTGTCAGAAGAATCCTGTTTGCCGCGTCTTCTTATCGGCGAAGTGGGCGCGACAGAAAGAGAGAGAGGGAGAGAGTATGGGGTGCTCTTGCTTAAACTTCAGAACAAGGACAAATCTTTCTACCATTTGACTGCTGACCCTCAAGCTTGACAGCCACTGGGCCATCTGAGAAGGTAACTGTTGGGTGACCAAGACAGTCTCAGTTCACAATACTGGACCTGCCCCAGCCCATCTTTTGTCTCTGCAGCTTGTAGTTATTAATTATGGATTTTCCTTTCTTTTTGAAGGAAACCATTTTCTGTTATGTGTATGAGTATGTCTGCATGTGTATGTATGCACCTGTGTTGCGGGACCCACAGACGATGCCCAGAGCTACAGTTTCAGGTGCTGTGCCCAGTGTGTGTTTATGTACTTTATGTTCAGGGGTTCAGGTGTGGGTTGTGGGTGTGGAGGTCAGAGGACAGCTCACAGGATCTGGTCTCTTTCCACTGTGTGACTCCTGGGCATTGAACTCAGGTGCTGAGACTTGGCAGCACACACAGCACAGGTGGCACACGTGGCACACGCCTTTGCCTGCCCCACCATCTCAGAGTCCTTGTGTTTTGATTTCTGATAGTCATCTGTGCTGGCCTTGACCTTGTGCAAGCCTCTGTCTCCTTCAAAGCACCGACATTTCAGGTGTGTACTGCTATGCCTGGCTACAACAGTGGAATTCCCTTTTACAAAATGTCCCTGGGTAGGTGGGCAGCATTGTGAAGAGAGGACACATGCTTCGTGGAGACAGAGGGACATGGAGACAGAGGGGAGATGAGACGCATTCCACCAACTTTGGTCTAGTGTCCCTGGTCATTTGCAACCCCAAACACCCCTCCCATTTCCTTCCCTCCCTGAGGATTTCATCCGGGCTGAGCTTAGCAAGCCCTGGCTCCTCCCAGCCATGACTTAGAGTGGCCTGGAGGAACTTACAGGGTTGAAAGAAAGAGTTCATTAAAGAAATCCCCAGCATCCAAGCTTAACGGTGCGCCTTCAATCCCAGCTTCACATAGGCAGAGGCAGATGGATCTGTGGGTTTGAGGGACAGCCTGGTCTACATAGGGAGACCCTGTCTCAAAACAAAAGAGAAGTCAATGGGAAAAGGAAGTGTCTGCTTCAACGACCTTTGGATCTGGGGCCAATCCAACAGCAGCTCCAAACAGCCCTGGGCAAGCCTGGGGGCGTGGCAGGAAGCCTTGGGCAGTGGAGGCAAAGCTATGCAGACCAGAGCACAGGAGGGTCCTGGGTTTGTAGTAGCAGTTTATCTCTGCAGAGTAGGGATGGGGACAGCAGGGGACCTGGAGAGACAGAGACAGCAGTGGGGGACACAGAAGGACATGGAAACAGACAGAGGGACATGGAGACAGCCATCACCACCCAGGATTTTCAGATTGATTTTTGAAAAAGTTTGTCGTCTTAGTCTATCAATCTATTTATATCTATCTTCTGTCTATCTATCTATCTATCTATCTATCTATCTATCTCTATGGATCTATTTTCGAGACAGGATTTCTTTTCTCTGTGTAGCCCTGGCTGCCCTGGAACTTACTTTGTAGACCAGGCTGTCCTTGACTCACAGGGACCAGCCTGCCTCTGCCTCCTAAGTGCTGGGATTAAATACCTGATCCATTATACCATTTTAACCAGTTAAAAATTCTATTTAGAGGGGTTGGGGATTTAGTTCAGTGGTAGAGCGCTTGCCTAGCAAGCACAAGGCCCTGGGTGTGGTCCTCCGCTCTGAAAAAAAATCCTTTTAGGCTTATTAACTTAATTTTATGTGTGCTAGTGTTTTGTCTGCATCTATGTTCTGGGCATCATGTATATGCCTGGTACCTTCAGAGGTCAAAAAAGGATGGTTGTGAGCTGTCATCTGGGTGCTGGAAACTGAGCCCAGGGCTTGGTGAAGATTTTTTTTTAATTTAAGTTTTTTTTTTCTTGTTTTTTTCGAGACAGGGTTTCTCTCGTATAGCCCTGGCTGTCCTGGAACTCACTCTGTAGACCAGGCTGGCCTGAACTCAGAAATCGCCTGCCTCTGCCTTCCAAGTGCTGGGATTAAAGGTGTGCGCCACCCCGCCCGGCGAGTTTTTTTTTTTTTTTTTTTAGACAGGGTTTCTCTGTGTAGCTCTAGCTATCCTGGAACTCACTCTGTAGACCAGGCTACTCTCAAACTCACCTGCCTCTGCCTCTGAAGGGCTGGGAATGAATGTGCCACTATTCCCGACTGAAATAATCTATTTAAAGAGTCAGGTATTTTGATCCAGTGGAGTATTTATTTGTGAATTTTATTATATTCATTCATTTAGTGTGCGGGGGATGCAGCATTAAGAAACTTCGTGGAGCGGCGGTTTCCTGGCGCACTCCTTAACACATCCTACGCGCCACTCTGAGGTAGGCAGTCCAGGCTTATTTTTAGTTCAGGCCAATACATCTTTCAGAGATGTGTTCAGGGACAGCTGTGGGTAGCACGAGTGAAAGTAAAAGAGCACTGTGGAGGCCGTTTTCCTGCCCCATCACGTCTGAGATGGAATCAGATACTAGCTAGTGTGTGCAATCCCCCTCACTGGGTAGTCCCTCTCACTGGTCCCCCTTTTGTTTTTTTTTTTTTTTATTTATTTTTGTTTTTTGGGCATGTGTGTGGTCCTGTGGTAGTCCGGGCGGTGGGGCCGTGGATTCTCTCGTAACCAGCTGCCGTCGAATCAGAAATCACGGTACTTGCTCCCAAGTGTGTGACAGGGGTTGATAGGGGTTGCCCCCACTGGCCAGCTTGGCCCTGACTTTTTGAAAAAAAAAAAATTAAAACATTTTCTTTCTTTTGTATGTGTCTGCCTGCATGCTGTGGTGTTGCATCAGAACACAGTTTGTGGTCCTCAGTTTTCCTTTTGTGTGGGTCTCGGGGATTGAACTCAGGACCACAGAAAGCTAGGTGTGGTGTACGTGGAGCTGAGTGCCTGGAATCCCAGCATTGAGGAACTCATCCTTGACTACAGAGAGGCTTTGTCTCTAGAAGCAAGCAAGAGCCAGTCAGTGGTTGTGTACCTCTTTAATCCCAGCGCTGGGGAGGCAGAGGCAGGTGGCCTCTGGGAATTGGAGGCCAGCCAAGGCTACATAGAGAAAAACTATAGAAAACAAAACAACAAACAAAGAACATTTACTGTTCTTGTGAAGGACCTAGGTTCGGTTCCCAGAACCCATGTAATGGCTCACCAACAACCCAACTGCCCATAACGCCATTCCAAGAGAGAGAATGTGACACCCATCCTCCTTGGGTACACTTGTGCACACACCTGAGTGCAGCCAAAGCACCATACACATAAAATAAGAAGATAAAGCATACCCTCTGCCCCTACACAAAACTCAAAAAGAGGCCAAGTGAGATGGCTCAGTGGGTAAAAGGTTCTTGCCACTAAACTTGAGGACCTGAATTTAATCCCAGGTACTCACTTAGTAGAACAGAATCGATTCCCACAAACTGTTTTCTGACCTCCACAGGAGCTCCATGGTGCAGTAATGTATATATGCACAGAGAAAGAAATAAAATTGAAGCCGGGCGGTGGTGGTGCATGCCTTTAATCCCAGCACTTGGGAGGCAGAGGCAGGCGGATTTCTGAGTTTAAGGCCAGCCTGGTCTACAGAGTGAGTTCCAGGACAGCAGGGTACACAGAGAAAGAAAGAAAGAAAGAAAAAAGAAAGAAAAGAAAGAGAAGAAAGAAAGAAGAGAGAGAAGAAAGAAAGAAAGAAAGAAAGAAAGAAAAGAAAATTGAGCTGTAAAGGTGTTTTGCCTATATGTGTCTGATGTGTCTGTCAGGTGCCTGCAGAAGCCTGAAATGGGAGTGGAATCTCCTGGAAATGGAGTTACAGATGGTTAGAACCACCTTGTGGGGTGCTGGGAACCAAGCCATAGTTCTTTGTAATGGTAGTGTTCTTAGATGCTAAACACCTCTCCAGCTCCTGTCTTGAGACCCTGAAAGAAACTCATTTTATTGCTTCTTCCAGGAATTCAGGGAGAGGATGGACGAATGGGGAGGAGGGGGAAGGCAAGAATAAACAACCAACTAGGAATGTAAACTTCATCCTCTGGACGCGTATCTACTCCTGTCAAAGCCACACCCTATCCAGGCCCCGCTCCTAGATCACCCTTCACCGGGCACCTAGTCCGGCCAAGCTCCTTTAGATCATTCACCTTCACATCTATTGGGGGCCGCCCCCATGAAAGCCCCGCCCACAGCGCCAGGTTCCGCCTTCCACCTCGAGCCCCGCCCAGCAAACCGGCTCCTCCCTCTCGTGGCCCCACCTCCAGCACATGTAACTCCCTCACAACAACCCACCCAATCCGCTTCGTGATCGCTTTGCCCCGCCCCCATAAACAGCCGGAGTCCTCACTTGCGCATTCGCCTCGCATCACTTCCGGGGCGGTGTTAGGTCAAGCTCACTTCCGCCCGCGGCGGAGCTGCGGTGGTGGCGGTGCAGTAGGCTGGGTCGGGGTCCCCGAGGAACAGACAGACAGACGCACGGGCAGGCGGCCGGGAGCCATGGAGTGCGGCCCCCGGGCCGGCGGGCGCGGGCGGCGGTGAGTGCGGGCGGGCGCGCGCGGGCTGCGGCGGTTTGCGGAGTGGGGTCGAATCGAGCGGGGCCCTGTGTCCGAGACCTCCCTGCGCTCTCCGGGGATGGTTGCGGGACCAGCGCACCCACCCTGTCCTTGGCATCCCCATGTCCCCGTGCAGCGATCCTGGAGCAATCGCTTAACCCCCGGGCTCAGCCGCAGACCCAGCCCGGATCCCACACCATCTCCGCTTACATCTGTCTGCTGACATTCGCCAGCTACCTTTGCCCCTCGCCTGGCGTCTTCCTGCCAGCTGGGGCCCACTGCAGGCTTCCCTTATGCAGCCCAGAACTCCCTTATGGTTCCCCATCACCCCAGATGAAGTCCTCATGCTGCAGCAGAGCCTGAGGGTGCAGCTTGAGCGAGCCCTGTTCCCCTGGGATCCCTTGCAGTTTTCGAATCCTCTCTCACCGCCCGGGTTTACTTCTCCGGTCCTCTGTCAGTTAGCTGTTTCCTTTTTTCAGGTGTGTGGCCCACGCAGAGGACAGCTTTCTGAAGTCAGCCCTCTCCTACCATGTGGGTCCCCGATCCAATCTGGATCTTCAAACTTGGTAGCAAGTGCCTTTATCTGCTGAGCCATTTCCCTTAACCTGTCTACATTCTTTGAACTCTTCAGCATCTAGAGGGTTGCCTCCCTACTATGACTGGCGGGGTGAGGCATGCCAGTGCAGACAGTCATATGTAGGTCATCCTAGAGCCCTTACAGTAGCCTGGTTGCTCGTAACACCAGGGCCTGGTTTTATGTTTGTGATCACAATACTTGGCTTACAGTACCCAGTGGCACCCATCTGTGACATGAGGTCCCACATGCTGTCTGGCCTCTCCATATAACACTGGCAGATCCTGGAGGCATAAGTCTTTAATGTCTTTCTTCTACAACTTCATTTTCTGTGACTGCTCTGGACATGGTCGTTGAGTGGAAATGTAGTTATTGGTCTTCGTGGTCCTGCCCCTGTGGACTTTCTTACTGTAGGATGGAGAGCTAGTTAACTGTAGAAGTATCTAGAATCATGAGTATGAGGGCTCCTCACCATATGGAGGACTCAGGGTGCTGGCAAAAGTAGAGACAGCCGCAGGAGGGAAACTGAGGCCTCCCCTTGCTTGACTTGTCTAGAAAACATACTGCAAGTTGAGACCCCAGAAGTTGCACCCCTGATAAGCTGTGGCTAGGCATGATGTCTGTGAATAGGAGGAGGGAAGACACCTCTAAAAGGGAGGTCACTCAATGGGCTGTGCTGCAGAAGGTGTCAGGATAGCCAGGGCGAAGACTCTGACACAGGGTGACGGTGGCAAGAAGGCAAGAGTGCAGAGGGGAAAGGTTCAGGTGGCGTTGGTGGATGGAACCAGCAGACCTAAAGATCTGTGGGAGTGGCCTGGAGGGGAGTGTGTGAGGGAAGCACCCCCTTTCCTGGCCTTGTTTCAGCTTGACCTCCAGTATGGTCAGGTGTTCTTTCTCACTGGACCACAGATCCTTCCAAGCCTTCTGTTACTAAGCGGTGCTCTATGCGGAGGCCTTGATTATAAAGCCAACGTCTCTAAACATTGACCTTGTGGGTATTTGGGGCAGGTCATTCCCTGATGTGGCTGTTCTGGGCTCTGCAGGATCTTGGACAGATTCTCTGGTCACCACCTGCTCTGGACTAGACATGCTCCCAGTTATAGATGTAGCCTGGTGTCTTCTTAGTCTCTACCTGCTCTGTACTAGGAGTTTTCCCATGATAGATGTGGCCTGGTGTCTTTTTAGTCCCCACCTGCTCCATGCTAGAAGTGCTCCCAACTCCATGCTAGGAGTGCTCCCAACTCCATGCTAGGAGTGCTCTGGGTTCCAGGTGTGGCCTGGTGTCTCCTGGAACAGGTTCACCTGCAACTTTGAGAATTGCCACTTGGGAGCTGGGGACTTGTTGGAACTATCTTTGTCCTTACTCGGCTGTCATAGCTGTTTTCCCAGTGTGTCCCTGAATTGTTATGGACTGGGACATCACTCTCCCTAGTCCCTGGGCCTTACACCTCAGATTCACAGGGATCAGAAATGTGTGTGTTGCTCTGTGCCTGTTGTCCATGTCCCTCTGTCCCTGTGGATTTATCTGCTGTGACCAAAACCCAGTGTACGTGGATATCCTGTTAAATTGATGAGAGATGGTGGTGAGCTTTCCTAGAAATGTCTCTGTATCTGTCCGTCAGCAGCTCTGCACACGGTGGCAGAAGCGTTGGTGTCACTTGTGCACATTTCAGGGTGTCCTGCAGAAATGGAACATCTGGGTTTCTTTTGGAGTCAGGCCTTGTCCCTCCTGCAGTTTGCTGCCTCTCTGAGGCAGGCCCGGGAGGTTGGGTGACTGAACCCTGAAATTGCAGATGTGGGAGGCCACAGCTGCCATGACCCCGGGGAGAGCTCCCCTGACCCCAACCAAGCACAGGGACAAACCATTGTTCCGGCCAGTGAGGCCCTGCGTCTGGCATGCATCCTGTCCTTGTTCCCGGTCTTTGTGTCTGTTTCCTCCCTACGGCTCTCTGTCTCTGTTTTCCAAGGCCCGTGGCTCACCCCTCCACATCCTCCTGCGTGGGAGCTCTGGGGCTGCCTTTGTTACCTGTTCTGGAGGATAACTTCTTCAAGGACTGAGGGAGAAACTGGTGGGGCAGGCAGAAGGGTCTGGGCATAGGCCTGGGGTGCTGGCAGAAACTGGGGGGCATGCATAGGAGGAGTTCTGCAGCAGAGGCCCGGAGAGATTGCAGGGTGAGCTTGGGCTGTGGGCAGGCCAACAGGACCAAGACAGGACCACGATGTGAATATGGGGGCAAGCCTTCCTGCCTGGCTGGCACAGGCTGGCACAGGCCACTGGTTCCACCCCTAGCTTCCTGGAGGGAACCCACACGTCGGTGTCCCCCGCAGGGTGTCCCACTGTATGGCATGGAGACCTGTGGCTGTGAGGCTCCCGGGGGCTCGCCTTGGACCGCGATGGGGCCGGGCTGCGGCCTCCTAACGGGACTGAGGTGTGCAGCCCGCGAGCTGCCGCTGCCCGCATCTCGGAGCACCCCCGCCCCTCCCCTGGCCCGGCGCGGGCCCGGCGCCCGCCATGAACGGCCTGTCGGTGAGCGAGCTCTGCTGCCTGTTCTGCTGCCCACCCTGCCCGGGCCGCATCGCCGCCAAGCTCGCCTTCCTGCCTCCCGAGCCCACCTACTCTCTGGTACCTGAACCCGAGCCGGGACCCGGAGGGGCCGGCGCTGCCCCCTCGGGTCCCCTGCGGACCTCAGCGGCCACCCCTGGGCGCTGGAAGATCCACCTGACGGAGCGCGCTGACTTCCAGTACGGCCAGCGCGAGTTGGACACCCTCGAAGTCTTCGTGACCAAGAGCGCGCGCGCCAACCGCATCGCCTGCATGTATGTGCGCTGTGTACCGGGTGCCAGGTGAGTTGTCCCCTCCCAGGGCTCACACAGCAGGGGTGCGTGGGTACTGTACTGCCCTGCCTTCAGCCCACCTGACCCCTCTTGTAAAGCACAGGAGACCCCGCTTTCAGGTTCTTGCTTTCAGGTCTCCACCAGAGGGTGGGGAGGAGAGGCAACAGCTTTCCCAGGTCGGGCCTGGAGTCCAAAGGGCGAGCCTTTACTTAGGAATCAGGCAGGTGCTTCAGGAAGCCACCTGGGCAGAGGCAGGCAGGTGCAAGGCCTTGACCTGGCACAGGCCTTTGCCTTGTTACAGTCCTGTCTGGGTTGGCCAGCAGCCAACTTGGAACAGGCTGGATCTCAAGAGTTTGCTGGTGGCCAGGGATGGGGCCCAGTCTTCCCCTAGCAACAGAGCACTGGAAGCAGCCCTCTCTTCTCATGCACAGTTCTGTATCGTGGGGGCATGAGATGGCCCTGGCCTCCTGGCCTGGACTTGTGTCTGCTGAAGACTGAACTCACAGCGGGTCCTTCTGTAAATGGGGTCTAAGCCCGCTGGCTGAGCACAGCCAGGCCTAACGCTATAGGACTAAGCAGTCTTCAGGTCCCATCCCCAGCCAGTCCCTGCCATGCTGTAGGGGCCAGCTGCGGAGCTCGCAGTGGCTGAGACAATGGGTGCTGCTGGCTCAGCGTGGGTGGTGAGCCGTGCCCTGTCACCTGCACGCCCAGGTACACAGTCCTCTTCTCGCACGGCAATGCAGTGGACCTGGGTCAGATGTGCAGCTTCTATGTCGGCCTGGGCACACGCATCGGCTGCAACATCTTCTCCTACGACTACTCGGGCTACGGGATCAGCTCTGGCCGGCCCTCGGAGAAGAACCTCTATGCTGACATTGATGCAGCCTGGCAGGCCCTGCGTACCAGGGAGGGCTCTGGCTCTTGGGGCAGTGTGTGAGAGAGTGTCAGTAGCACCTTGGTCCTTGCTGTCCTCAGGAAAAGGAAAGTTGTACCTGGTCTGACAGTGAACAGAGGACCCTGGGTCTAGGAGATAACTGTTGGGGGCCAAGGGAGCAGGCAGTTAGTAGCCCAAGGGCCAGGACTCTGTGGCATCAGCCGAACTTGCTCTGGAACAGGTGGCAGCAGGACTGGGAAGCTGTAGAGAGGGGCCCAAGTGATGGCCGGCAGCTGGGCTGGGCCCTTCAGTCTGACTTCCTGCTCACCCCACCTCCCCCTACCTCAGGAGGGCTCCTTTTGCTCTTTCACAGAGCAGGGCCCATGCAGGGGGGCAAGACGATCCACCTATACTTCTGGAGGCCTCTACCCTTGATTAAGGCCTCATGTGGTGCTGGAACTCTGACAGCCCTGGGGAATTGGGGACCCTGGTTGCCCCGGAGATGTGCCAGGTATCACTGGGCTGAGTCCCCTGGCACTATTGGTGCTGGCACCGGGGACTTGTCTGAGTGCCCCTCCCCCGTGCCAGAGAGCTTGTCTCCTGCCTGGGCTGGCTTCCCCTTGCTCACCCACATTGTCCGGCAGCCTGGAGAGCCACTGCTGTGTGTTCTGAGCTCCGTCCACGTTCCTACTACAGCACTGACTGCTGAGGTGGGGGCGGCTCTTCTGAAGGGGCCGCCCCCGTGGGAGGAGCTTAGTCTTGAGCTGTGGATTGTGTTGAGCAGGCAGAGCTGCTCCGTCTTGGTCAGCATACAGGTGTAGTGTGGGTTGCTCCTAGGTGGTCCACCTCCTGCCTGGGCTGGGGGGAGGGTCCTGTGCAGGCCTGTCTGAAACAGACAGTGGGAGCTATGGCAGGGCAGCACTGGGCAGCCCAGCCAGGTGAGTGGCCACACGGATCTGCTGGGAAGGGACCTCAGGAGGGAGGTAGGAATGAATTAGCTGCCACACCGCCTGTGTTGTGCAAGCTTCTAATTGGGCAGGAAGGACTCTGGGGACCTTAAACTGGGCCGAGCTAGTGGGACACAGTTTCCTAAATTCCCAGAGACCCACACTGCTGGGGAGGCAGCACTGGGAAGAGACAGCCCGCCTCCTCTCGGGGTCAGAAGGCAACAGGAACTTCTGGTCGGGAATCTTAGGTCGGAAGTCGGCCTCAATCAGGCACTGTGACCCTGTCCCCCACCCCGTGGGAGGGACTGAGTTGCCCATCTCCAGGCCGCTGGCTGACTCCGCTCCTGCTGTCGGTCAGGTACGGCATCAGCCCAGACAGCATCATCCTGTATGGCCAGAGCATCGGCACTGTGCCCACAGTGGATCTGGCGTCGCGCTACGAGTGCGCTGCTGTGGTCCTGCACTCGCCTCTCACCTCCGGCATGCGGGTGGCCTTCCCTGACACCAAGAAGACCTACTGCTTCGATGCTTTCCCTAAGTGAGCCTGGGGGCGGGGTCCGGGAAAGGGCGGGGCCTGAGAAAGGGTGGAGCTCCAGCCTGACCACCTCCCACCCCGACCCCCCCTCCCCCGCAGCATCGAGAAGGTGTCGAAGATCACATCACCGGTGCTCATCATCCACGGCACGGAGGACGAGGTGATCGACTTCTCCCACGGGCTGGCACTGTACGAGCGCTGCCCAAAGGCTGTGGAGCCGCTGTGGGTGGAGGGCGCTGGGCACAACGACATTGAGCTGTACAGTCAGTACCTGGAGCGCCTACGCCGCTTCATCTCCCAGGAGCTGCCCAGCCAACGCACTTAGCCGAGCCGCCGGACCTCAGCAGTACACGGGCCTCCTGCCGGGGCTGCATGTGACCCGGAGCCCAGGACCCCGCCTGGCACCCCAGGGGCCATGAGCCATGTGCAGGCAACAGAGGTCCCTCTTCTCTCCTCGTGGAAGCAAAGAGAAGGAAAGAGGGAAACTAATTAAAGGATTAAGATTTTAGGGTTGCCTTGGCTCCTTCGTGGCTCTAGTGAGTCTTCCTAGGGCTGGGAGATCGCCGAGACCAGCTGGGTGTGGGGAGTGTGACGGAAAACCTCAGGTCCGCGGTCCGCACCAGGCTGCAGGGCGACGTCGCAGAGTCTGATCCCGTCGCCAGGACCAGGCCTTGCACTGTGCCAGCTGTGAGCTGAGGAGGTCTCCCCAGGACTGCGGGTATATCTAGGGTAGTGCGCTCACTCTGGAGTTGAGCCGTGTGTTTCCTCTAGCCATAGGGTCCCTGTGTGTGGGGAGATCAGCACCCTGAGCTGACTCAGGATGCATCAAGGTCACTTTAAGAGTGGGTGGTACATTGGGGGGAGCTGGAATACTTGTGGGTGTGGCTATAGCCCTTGAAGAAGAACAAAGGTGACATAATTAGTCACTTTAAAATTTATTTTATGTACATTGTTGATTTGAGTGCATGTATGTCTGTGCTATGTGGGTGCTGGGAATTGAACCCAGATCCTCTGGAAGGGAGAGCAGCCAGTGCTTTCAATCGCTGATCCATCTCTCCAGCCCCCTGGTTTTGACTTCAAGCAATAGGTAGTGCTGAAGCTGGCTCCCAAGCGGTGTTTCACCAAATTGGGGCATTCTTAACCCGGAGTCTACTCCTCTCTAGCCTCAGGGCCTTTGCACAGGGTACTCAGGTGCCCTTACTAGATGTCACTAGTCCCACTGCCCGGCTTGGCTCTTCCACCACCTGCTGCAGGTTTCCCTATCCCCAACCCCCCCCCATCCTGATCGCTGCCCACTGCTCCCACACATCCCCCTGAAATGCCGCTGTCCAGGGCTGAGTCTCCACTGTGACCTGGTGTACAAGCCCCCAGGATGTACCCGGGAAGGAGGGGCAAGCCCCATTCTGAGCCATTCATCCTACAATAGTGGAGGGGGTCTATCAACACCCCTGGATGCCCTCGGGTTCACTGGGGTGGAGGTGGGGGGATGGTATGGACAGGACAACTCATGATAAATAACAAGACTGTTTGAATACTGAGAGAAAAGATGTGTTCTTCTGACTAACCCTCTCCCAAGCCCAGCTGTTGCTGACCACAAAGTCTGGTTTCCTGAGGCCAGGATGGAGCCGGGCTCCTACCCGGGAGGGAGAGCACTGCTGCTTGCTTCGCTGCAGCCATGGCCCACATGTTTACTCTAAGACAGGGTCTTGCTCTGTAATTCGCTCCCGGTCGTGAACATGGCTGAATAATGCCACACCTTGGGCCACTGGGTGGAACTTGGGACAGTAATGGGAGGACTCCACCCACTCATCCACAGCCTGTAGTTTATTTTTTGAGACAAAGTAGCCCAGGCTCAAACCTCACCACTGCTGGAATGACAGCCGTGAGGCAGCATGTGAGCTACAGCAGTTCAACACAAAGTAAAAGGAGGGACAGCAGGGCTACACAGAGAAACCCTGTCTTGAAAAACAAAAACAACACATTTATTGGGCAAGGCACATGCACCACTACATATGTGCACGGTCAGAGGTCAAGTGTCAGTTGTCTGTTCTCTGGGTAGGGGCATTGAATTCAGGTTATCAGGCCTGGAGGCAAGTGTCTACTCACTGAAGCCATCTGGCTGGCCCACTATAGCCAACTTTTTAAATGCTTCCATTGTGTTTTGTAATAAGCCATCTCTGTCGCTATTAGTCATTTAAAATTGGACAGATGTACATTTGTTATAAAGATGAATGTTTGAATCATCTATCTCAGTCTTTTCTCCCAGTAGTTTTTGTTGTTTGCTAAAGTACTACATATATGAAGGAAATGGGGGGTTGGAGAGATGGCCACGAGTCACTTGCTGCTCTTGGCAGAGGACTCAGTCGTGTTCCCAGCACCACATGATGCGGCTCCAGGGGATCCAGTGCCTCTGGCCTCTGAAGGCTCCTGCACACAGGCCACACGCACACACACACTTTATCCCAGCCTCTTGGGCAGGCAGAGGCAGGCAGATGTCGGGAGTTAGCTAGCCTGGTCTACAGAGTACCAGGACAGCTAGGGCTAAGCAGAGAACCTGTGTCAAAAAAACAAAAACCCAAAAATAACCCTCTCCTCCACCCCCCTCCAAAATACCTCAAGAAGAAACGATTGCTAGTGTCTCTCATTTACAGACTGAAATCCAGTGACCCATCACTGTCAATCCCAGGGATGAGACTGGCTCTGGCTACGTTTTATGCTTGCAGTCTCCATATCACAGCTCATGACGACTTGCAAGGTGGCCCGAGGTCTTTAGTCAGCAGTATCTTAGGCCCCTGTTGATGCAGGTTTGTAGTTTTTTGTGTTGGTGTCTGCCTGCCTAGTTTCCACTCAGGTATGGCGGTGGCTGGGAGGGGGTTGTGACCCAGCTCCTAGGTTGTCTGTCACTTGCTGTCCCCTAGGCTCATTTTCACACACAGCCCTTCATCAGAGGCCACAGTCCACTGCCAGGAATACCCCTCCCCTCTCTGCTTGGCATGGCTGTGGCCAGGCTGCTCTCCCTGACACCCTTTCATGCCCTATTTTAGTGGTTTCTTAGTCCAATTCATGGCCACAAGGTCCTGGGGTCACCCATGTCCCCACATCTGACTTAACCTCCAAGCAAGGGACCTAGTAGCCTAGGGATGCCACAGCACCCAGAGACTTGAGGGACAGGATCAAGCTTGCCACAGACACACCTGTCTCAAACACAGGCTTCTCATGGGCTTTGCGTTTGTGTTTCCTGAACGGCTACAGATGCTGTCTTAGGCCCCTTCAGATCACCTGTGCTCTGTGGCTGGTAGGACTTTCCTGTCTTGAGGGCTCTCAATGTGAGCAACAGCTGGGCCCAGCTGAGGGAAACGAAGGCAAGAAGGGGCCAACGACTGCTCCAAGGTTCAGATTTCTCCAAAGCCCGCCGTGTCCTCGGACCTGAACCAGGTCTCTGTGGCACAGCCTTACCCTGGATGCATACAGTCGGGACCAGGGTAAGCAACGCTGGGGTTGCCGCCTTTGGCTCCGACTCAGCCATGTTGGATGTTGTACATGGCTTACCTGCCCACTGATTGACTCAGACTTTTTCCTTTTTTTCTGTTTTTCTTTTTCTTTTCTTTTTTTTTTTTTTTCGAGACAGGGTTTCTCTGTATAGCCCTGGCTATCCTGGAACTCTGTAGACCAGGCTGGCCTCGAACTCAGAAATCTGCCTGCCTCTGCCTCCCAAGTGCTGGGATTAAAGGCGTGCGCCACCACCGCCCGGCTTCTGTTTTTCTTTTTCAAGATATGCTTTTCCTGTGTAGCCCTGGCTGTCTTGGAACTACTCATTCTATAGACCAGGCTGGTCCCTTGCCTCTACCTCCTAAGTGCTGGGATTAAAGACATTTGCCATCACTGTCCTGCTCTGGACTTTTCTATATAGCCAAGAATAACCTTGATCTCCTGATCTTCCTGCCTGTACTTCAGAGTGCTAGGAATTAGGGTGTGGAGTACATGCCCAGATAATCGAAAGTAAAAACAGAAAACATGGTCCCATGTAGCCTGGTCCAGCCTTCTGCTTGTGTCAGATGCTGCCCGGGTTCAAGCTAAATCTTAGGTCACTTTCCCCAAGAAAAGCAGCCCTGTTGCCTGGCTGGCCTGTGGAGTACTGGTGTCAGCCTTCCTTAGCCACATGGGTCTGTAGTCTGTCTTCCCGACCCAAGTCTCTGTGGCTGTCCCCAGGGCATAAGTCAAAAAACAGGCACAATGTAAGTCTCTGGGAAGTGACAGGCCTCTGGCATCCCTGACTTCTCTGACCTGAGTGACTGCCAGTGCTCTCTTAGGTCCCCTGCACCTTACCCATCCTCAGGAACCCAGAACTCTTGGCAGGGTCCCCACACCTTTGCAGGACTGGTGTGGTGGTCACACCTTTAATCTCAGCACTCAGGAGGCAGAGGTAGGTGGATCTCTGTGAGTTCGAGGCCAGCCTGGTCCACAGAGTAAATTCTAGGACAGTCAGAGCTGCATCAAAAAAGACCTGAAATTCATGTAGACATGTCCCTCGACACCCCTAGATTCTATCTGAAAATTAAAACAAAAACCAAAACAGAACTTACCCATGGGACTAGCAAGGATAAGTGCTTGAGCCCAGGGCTACTATCACAGAGAAAATGGCTTGCTAGTTTCTCTTTGTTGGAATAGGCTGGGTATTTCCCCCCCAGACTCCTCAGCAGGGTTCCAGCTTCGACTGTATGATCATATAAGGTAGGGCGACTGTTTCTGAGGTCCATCCTGAGTCAGGTCAGCAGCAGGCTCCACATCGTGTCAGGCTGACCTGCATGTGGCTGGGGCATGGGAATGAGAGCAATATACACGAACTGTATATCAGCACCCACATGGGGGGCTGCTACGTGCAACGGCTGGCTTAGTTCACAGATGGCTCTCACAGGCTTAAGTCCTTAGTATACAAATGAGCTCCAGGAATGGTTGGGGCACGCTAAGTGACACCACCTAGTGGTTGTACAACCAACCCTGCTTAGCACTATAGGGCTGTTAGTAGGCGGGGCATCATGAGCTAATTCATCCTGACTGCAGTTCTCAAAAAAGAACTGCACATGGCTCCTCTCTTCAGGTGTATGGGTGGCGAGAGGGAGGGCAACAGATCCCTTCAGAAAGCCACAGAAGCTGGGCCAGGACCGCATGGTTCTAGTTGTTGGAGGGCAAGCAATGGGAAGAAGGGTGGGTGTGCCTTCCTGAACAACGAGGACTTGTGTAACCTGTCCATTTCTGTCCAGCCAGATTGGTGCAGAGGTCCCCAGAGTAGCCACCTCTGCCGTTGAGGGACACGGTGTCAACACAAAGTATAGTGGGGCCTAGGGAAACATGGCCAATTCGACAGCAGAGAGCGGGAACCTGACCAAGTCAGCTTGGGGTACAGGTAGGAAAGGTAGAGACGATACCCAGAGTAGGGACCTCTGCCTCCGTTTAGCCTCTTGTGGGGAATAAACATGATGGAGCTGGGGCCGACAGACTGCTGTCGGAGGGGGTGCTTCGCCCCCTGGAGGCTGTGCGAGCCACTGCAAGGCCTCTGCAACCCGGCGGGAGTTAGGAAGGGGCGGGCGCCTGGTCTCCTACTTCCGCGCAACGGGCGCCTACGGCCTGGGGCCTGGGGCTTTTAGGGAACTGTCGTTTCACAATTGGCGGATTATCCGTGGAAGTTTCCAATCGCTCCATTAGTCAGCCTCAGTTTCCCTGCCCCAGTCTCAAGGACCCAGCCGAGGAAGGGAAGAAATGCCCAGAACTCCGGTGTCCCTAGCTTCGCATAAATGACCGAGCCAGGCCTTTTAATTGCAGCTCGGCTCACTTTTGCCATACCGGTTATCCACAGGCCTAGTGATTCCCGAATCCCCGCGCGCAAAGAACTCTACAGACTCGATCAGTCAGGCAGGGTGGTGGGTACCCTACGTTCTCTAATTCTACCTCCGGGATATTTTGTCACTAAGCCAAGAGTGGCATTGGGGACCCAGGGATGGGGAGTCAGCATTGGTAGGTTATTGCTCCGCTCCAGGGCGAGGAAGGAGGGGGAGGGTCGCGCACGTGGCCCGGGGGCGGGGCAGCGCGCTTCCGCACCCCCACCCTGGCCACGTGCAGATCGCAACCCCCCCGCCCCCCTCCACACACACCGAGGACGGGGCGCGTCCCAGTGCCTGAATGTGTGTGGGGGGAGGGACAAGTTGGAGAGGGGAGGGTTCCCGGCGACTGCGCACCCGGCACTGCACGGTGGGCGCGCCGGGAAGGGGATGGAGCGCGCACCCGGAGGAGGCGTGGTGCGCTCTGGGGGTAAGAGGCGGGGCATCAGAGGCTGGGGTGGGGTGTGTGGGCGTGTCGCGGGGATGGGCGTAACTCTCAACGCATTGGGAGGTGGCGATCCGGGTAGGGCACCGGTGGGGGTAGTGCGTGCCAGGCCGGGGGGACGTTTTCCCTCCGTTTCCTTGTTCTTGCGTGGAGAGGGCACAATCCAGGGAGACAGGGGACGCCGGGTGCTCTACTGGTACACGAGGGTGTTAAAGTGGGAGAGAACCGGCTGCAAGCGGAGTGAGCTCCGCCCATCCGCGGTGGCGCGCGACTCTCCGACGGACGGAGGGCGCGGCAGGAGGGGGCGTAACCACAGGGGAGGGCGTGGCCACCGAGCCCCGAGGGGGCGTCCTCCGGGCGGGGCGGGCCGCCCCCGCGGGCTCCGGTGCGTCAGGCAGCGTCAGGCGGGGCGGGGCGGGACTGAGCGCGGGCGGCGGCGGCGCGCCGGGGCCTCCTCCTCCCTTCCCTCCTCCGCCTCCCGCACTCCAGCAGCCGCTGCCGGCCGGACGGGCGTAGGTCCCGCCGCCTCCGCTTCTCTCCCGTCGCCGAGCCCGTGCCTCCGCGTCCTTGCCCGGCATGTCGGCGGCCGTGGCGTGTGTGGATTACTTCGCCGCCGACGTGCTCATGGCCATCTCATCCGGAGCCGTGGTGCATCGCGGGCGACCCGGCCCCGAGGGCGCGGGCCCCGCTGCCGGCCTGGATGTGCGCGCCACGCGCCGCGAGGCCACGCCGCCGGGGACCCCTGGGGCACCGCCTCCGCCAGCCACTGCTCCGGGCCGGGAGGCGCCACCGCTGCGCCCCACCTGCTGGCCGCCAGCATCCTTGCCGATCTACGAGGCGGGCCGGTAGTCGCTACCGCAGCCAGCACCGCGGGGGGCACCTCTCCGGTCTCCTCCTCCTCGGCCGCTTCGTCTCCGTCTTCGGGCCGCACCCCCGGCGCCGCCAAGAGCCACCGCTGTCCCTTCCATGGCTGCGCCAAAGCCTATTACAAGTCTTCGCACCTCAAGTCACACCTGCGGACTCACACAGGTAAGCCCCTCGTTTTTTGCGCCGATGGGATGCAGGGAGTGCATTAAAGAGGTCCGGATCCCACTCCCCATCTCACTTGGAACCCCGAAACTGCGTGGCGCGTGGGGGGCGGGGAGGGGCGCGCCCAGGCTTCAGCCGGCCGCCGGCCGGGAGGGCGGGACGTGGTGGGTGGGCGCGAGCGGGGAGGCGTGGCGGCCACGCGGTCGGGCGGCGCGCGGAGGGCCCCCAGTGGCCAAATCTCCGCGACTGCAGGTTGTTCGGGATCCACCCCGGCATGGTGGGTCCACCATGCGCGATCGCAGTTCTCAGCTTCCTACTCTTGAGTCTCGCTTGCTGTTCTGTCCTCTTTTTCTGTTCTCATGGTCTCGCGCTTAGTGGTCAGAACATCCGGTTCCGTAGTTCTTCCTTGGCCCTCCCCCAGCCTCAGTTTCCTATCTGTGAAGGGGTTGGTAGATCGCTGTTACCACCTTCGAGGTAGTAGCTCGGATTCCCTCCGATGGACGGCGAAGCCTCTAGCGTAGTGGTTAGGTGGTATCTAGGGGGTGGCTGCCCGGGACAGTTTTCTTTCCTTTCTGTGTATTTGTGGTGGAGCGAGGCCACGACCCGGACCTGGAGTTGGGGCTTGAACCTTCAATCCAATGGGATTGAAATCCGCACCACAGCTCTCCTCCCACCTCTTGTGTTGGCCCACTCTACACACCTGTGATGGGTCTGGTCGAGGTTCGAGGTGGGCATCGAGATTGAGCCACACCAGTGCTTCAGGGGAGCCCAATCCCTCCCCTGGGGCAACCTTTTGCTAGGTACTGGCCGATTCCTGTCCTGGGCGCTCCAAGGGTCTGTCCCTGTTAGCTGGGAATGTGCATTGGGATTTGAGACTCCTCCCCTTTAGCAGTGGTGTAATCAACGTTCTGAGAGGCCTTCCTGGGATAGGGTCACCTGCTTGTTACACCCTAATTTACTAGCTTCTGGTTCACCATCTCCTGTCTATATAGAAGATAGAGGCTGCCTTACCCTTAGAGTCGCTGTGGGCAACAAGGCACCCAAAGAGGGCACGATCCAGGGCTCCATCATGGTCACACAGAGAGTTTAGGACAGCCTCCACCGGTGTGTGGGTGGCCCCAGGCATGTTCAGGGCAGGTAGGGGGTAGAGGAGCCATCTTTGGATTCTGCTGATCCAGAAAGTGGGCATAGATGGTGCCTCCTCTCTGTCTGTGAGCCGCTGCCCTTAGCCCCTGTGGTCTAAGGGGCTGCCCCCATGTTGGTGCCCACATGTATGGGCAGCTCCATAGCACCTGTTCATGCACATTTTCTCTATAGAACATTTGAGGGGGCCACACAGATAGCAAGGCTGTGTTGTGGTGTGAGAGAGAGACAGACAGACAGACAGAGACAGAGAGAATATGAATATGGAGAAAGATGTCTCTCTTTGCCACAGACTGGAGTCCAGGTGATAGGAGCCTTCGAGCCCGTCACTCAGGTGTGAGGCTGCATGCCCCACCCCTTCTAACCCAGCAGTCTTCCTAGTTCCCTGACCTTGAGGTACCCCCCCCAACATACATACACACCCCTTCTAGGACACCCCTAAGCTGGGAGGGGTGACCTGGCATGCCAGAGAAACTGAGGCCTGAGAGCTGAAGTCTGGGGTCTAGGGATGACTGCAGGCAGTTCCACGAGGTGGGGTGTGGGGTTCCAGTTTTCACTGGATCCTGAATCATGTTTCACCACCAGGGGACACAGGATACTGTGTCCCCAAACTCTCCTTGTTACAGCCATTTGTGGGATCTGGGCACCTTTATGTCATTTTGGGGGTGTGTAGGGACCACTAACATCTTGCCGTTTAGTTAATTTATGTGACTGTAGTCCAGACAACCCTGGGACTTGCTCTGTAGACAAGCATGGCCTCTCCAGTACTTGGATCAAAGGTGTGCACCACCAGGCCTCATTTCTTGAGACATGTTCTTACTCTTAGTCTGGGCTAGACTAACTTTGAAACTCAAGGTAAATAAATTGTCCTTCAGCTTTTCTCCCAGGGCTAAAAGCGAGAGCCACAGCTGACTTTCCCAGTGTCTTCTCTGTAGAGGGGGTTTGGTTATTTCACCCTCAGGAAGCCTGTGTGGTCATACACATCTCAGGGTCAGTGGGACTCTGTAATGCAGGGCCTCGGATAGAACTGGTCCCCTTCAGAGCTGTGCCCTAAGGCTGTGGGGTAGGAGAAAGAACCCTGTCTCTACCCACCCACTCATGCCTAACTAGGGCCTGGGTCCATTTAGTCCTCCAACGGAGGCATAGATAGTGCAGGAGGATACAGGGCCACCTTGCTGCCCCATTATGTCCACCCCATTGTGCTTGGGGGTACAGAGGAGAGCTGGGTTGGGGGTTACAGGACACTCCCAGCAAAGGGCTACCAGCAGTAGGCAGAGCTTGGCACTCCAGTTGCCACAGCCCCTGCTTGGATTGGGGAAGGACTTTAGAGACTGTGGGAGATGTTGACGTGGTTACTATGGATACTGAGAGAGCTAGCCTGGGGGCGGGGGCGGGAGGAGAGGCTGGCTCCCAGTCTGCTTGCCAAGCCCCTACCATCTCTGGCATCCTCTTTCCCTGGGCCTCTGAGGGTGGGGGGTCCTTGATCTGGTCCCTTGAGACACAACCCAGACCTGGGAGAGGCCTGGACTTTCATCCAGGCAGGGTCTCAGTACTTTGGAAGCAGGTTCTTCTCAGTAAGAGGCCCTGGGCCCTGCAGGGTCTCCATACGACCCATGCCGTGGACCTCCACATTGCCCAGGGTCTCCTGGGGGGCTTCAGGGTCATCTCTAGATATTCAAAAAGCCTGTTTCCTTAAGTCTGAGCAACATTAGTGTCTGGGTCAGGGTGACTGCCAAGAAAGATCCACCCCAGAGGCCAGCACAGCGGAGGGGACCACCCATTGTCACTGTCTTCTATGTGCACCTGGGATGTATGCTCCAACACACAAAATAATGTAAAAACGAAAACTGGAGGTTGGAAGAAATGTTAGTATTTGTGGTTACCAGGACAGTGCAGGGTCTTTGTGGGCATCTTGTCCCCCAAGTGGGAAGGAAGGTGGGGAGGACAGATTTGTTGAGGCCTGTGTAGCTGGGCGGGGCCAGCACCAGTATGTGGCTGGAGAGGGGACTGTAAGCTGGCCCTAGGACTGGGATTTTGAAGGCTACTGAAGTGTCGCCTTTAATCTCAAGGGCGGGGGTGTCTCAGAGGCCAGCTTGGCTTTATCAGGAAATCTCTTTATGGAGGAGAGATTAGGGTAGGAGAGGAGGTGAGGGAGGGGTGATATCTGAAGGGAGCGGGATGCAGAGAAGGCTATCTCCAACCCTAGTGTTCTGATCAGTCAAAAATAGTGGTTCTAATTTTTTTGGAGATGTTTCCAGGAGGAGAGACCGATGGGGAAACTGAGACCTGGGATGGGATTTGGAACCCTGTAGAAAAGGGTAGAGGGTCAAGCCTTGTGGGGTTGAGGTGGCCTTTGGAGACTGCCACCACCCTATCAACTCAGCTCTTCCTTACAGCACGCAGCAGCTGGGGCTAGCTGGTGGGGGCCCCCCAACATTGCTGGAGGTGATAACCACACCCCCACCTAGGCTTCTGATAAAAGCAGCCAGATGGGCTGGCAGTTAGCAGATGATACCAGTCAGAGGACTGGCAGCCCTTTGGCTGGGTGGGTTGGTGTCCATCCTAGGGAGTCCCATGGGGACGTTGTCATTATTGCCCCTCTAAAGAGCTCCTGACAGCAATCAGGCAGCCTGCCCTCTGGGAAGTGGGGACTGGGCCAGGATCTAATTCATGACCTTTTGATTTGAGACAGTTTGGGACCTAAAATGTAGACCAGGTTGGCCTCAGGGGTTCTTTCTGTAGTCCTGGCTATTTTGGAACTCTCTCTAGACCAGGCTGGTCTCAACTCAGAGATCCGCCTGCCTCGGCCCCCGAGTGCTGGGATTAAAGGCGCGCACCACCACCGCCGGCTTAAGATATTTTTATTTACTGTGTGCTTGTGTGTGGGGGCATGTGTGTACTGTGGTGCGTATGTAAAGGTCAGGAAACAGTTTGGTAAGGTAGTTCTCTACTATGTGAGTCCTGGAGACCCACCTCCCATTAGGGTTAAGGTGGGCCTGGTAGTAGTAGACCTCTCCTGGGTCCACTGCCCCTCTTTTATGTAAAGAGAGTGAGAGGAGGCCCCTCTTGGGGAGTCATACTGGGCGACTACCAGCAGAGCCAGAGTTGATGCCCATCACGGAACTGGGAGTGGGCGGCCACAGAGCCAAGGTGGAGGTCTGGCAAGCCCTGTACAGCTGCCGAACTTAAGCATCAGAACAGGCCTCCCTCTGAGGAGTTTAGACCCAGGTAGAGTCAGGCGCGGCCTGATGGAAACTGTACCTTCAGGCCCCCTCTGCTGGCCGCTCCCCTCCTGGAGCAAGTTTACAGGATGGCACAACCTGCGTGTGTTAGAGGCTGCAAAATACCCAAGGCTCCGAGTAGAGTCGTCCCCAGCTCACCCTGGCCTTTCCTGAGTCAGAGGGTCAAGTCCACAGCCACGCCCACAGGATCCTTCCAGTATAGTCCCCACCCACCCAGTCCTCCTCCTCCCCACAGTCAGGTCTCCTGGAGCTATGGTGTAGACCGGGGACTCCTGCAGCTTGGTCTTTCAAACGCTCCCTTGCCTGCAGCAACCCCCCCCCAAGTTACCCCTCTGGGTAGATTGTGATTCTGTAGCACATCCAGGCCAGGCTTTTGGCAAGTGTGCACCCAACGCTGTGGGGTGGGGGTTTGGTGAGCGTGCCGTACCACCACCGGTGTGCACACGTGCGCTCCCCAACTCCCAAGTGTGGGGCAGGGACTGGCAGGCTCCCAGCACAGCAAGGCGACCCTGGCCCGGGCCTCTTCCCCCCCCACCCCCGCCCCCGTGGCGGGAGCTGGGACCACGTGAGCAAGGCCGGTTGAGCTGCCGAAGTCTCTGCCGGTTGCCACCACCGAGCTACGAGCAGCAGCTGCGTTCCCAGCGGGCTGGTGCTGGCAGCCGTCGCCTCCACTGCAACCTGCTCCTGACAAAGTGGAACTAGGGGGCTAGAGGCGGGGACCAGCCCCACGGGGAGGCCCCGAAAGGGGAAGTAAGCTGATTGCTTGCTAGAGGGTGTCCCTTTTCCTCTTACCTCCCCCCCACACCCTTCGTCCTCTGTCTGCAAAATGGCGACAGGATTGCTTGTCCCCCTTGTACGGACACAGTTCTGTCACCCGGTGTCTTGTTCCAAAGCTAGGACCCTAGCCCTATAACCAAGCACCCCTCCCCTTCAGATCGAGCCCTTTGAGCGCCGTGGTGGGGAGGAGCACTCCTGGGGCTCTGGACCCACTGACAAACATTCTTACTGGACTCGGTCTTTTGGATCATTTAGGGAAACACTTTGGAAATAACAAGGGCAGCCTTCTGGGTACACTGGCCCCTCTTCCCTTTCTTCGCTGTGGGGCCTCGGGTTGCCTGGATGCCATACAAAATTGGCACATGGGTATCCCAGAGGCGGTTTCCTGCATTCTGCGCCTCCATGGTGAGGGGCCTTGGGTGTGGTTTGCAGGGGGCCCGGATGGAGATAATTTTCTTCTGCCTGCTTCCTGGGCGGTGATGGCTGATGCCCCGCCTAGTCCCAGCGTCGTCCAGTGTCCCTCCCCTTCCTCAGTTCTTCTCTCCTGGGATCCCCTGAGCTGTTTAGAGCAAAGATGTCACCAGGTCACACCAGGCTTCGGTGTAGTCTAGTATCTCTTCCGCTTTCTGGTCGCCTCTAAACTTCCTCTCCTCACTTCCATGAGTTCTGTCTGGAGGGCCCTTGACCATTTTCTGAGGGACATGAGTCCTTGAGTACCTGTTTTCCAGTGGGTTAGTCCGGGACCACACGAGGTAACCTCGTACTAGTTCCATTGTGGCTTCCCAGAGCTTAGGCCTTTGGGTCATTAAGTGTCCTGGTTCTGCCTCCAGCCTCCTCTGGACTCTGTCCCAGCAGAATTGTGCACGGGCTTTCAGGTCGACACTACTTGCACACATTACCCTACCAGGCTTTTGGATACACCATGCATATGGGCTGTCCTCTCCAGACCTGGAGCCTAGAGCCATCCACACCAGGTCTGAGGCACTGGGGTCCTGGGTAAACCTATCGGCTCTCCTTGGTCCTTGGAGGCCCATCTGGAAAGATGTTAACCATGAGACAAGGCCTGGTGTAGGGCCTCCTGGGGACCAGAGAGCTCTGTTGGGCATGGCTGTTGCTGTGGGGGACCTGGACGAGACCGGTAGGGAGGTGGGAGTGGTCTGTGGAGGAAGTTGCCTAGTGTAGGCCCTCCCCCCCACAGCAGCAAATGCTGCGGGACTGGCTCTGCCCCCTGAGGCCACGCCCCTAGGCGCCTCGCTTTCCCCCTCAGGAATTGAATTTAAGCTTAGTTTGGGATTATGGCCTGACCTTTCCTACCTCTACAGAGTATGAGATCCCTAAAATGCACCCAGCTTCAGACCCACGGGCTGAATCTAGCTTGGACGTGATTATTCAAAATTGCAGGTGGCCCAGGTTGTCGGGGAAGGACCTGGAGAAACGCCTCCTTTTGGTGCCCTGCAGTCATTTTGGACACTTGGGGACAGGGAAGTCTGAGGGCCTGTTAGGTTTGGCAGAAGTTGTCAGGGTAGTGTCCAAAAAGACACAGTATGGCCAGGGCCATGGTGGCCCAACGCTTGGGAGGCTTAGGCAAGATTGCCTTCTATTCTTGATTAGCTGGGGCAGCTAGCAAGACCCCACCTCCGCAGACCTGTAGGACTGGCTGGGAATGTACCTCAGTGGGCAGATACTCCCCTAGCAGGCCCTGGGTTCCGTGGCCCATGCCTGTCATTCTCGTGGAGGACAGGGAGGCAAGGTGACACGAAGTGTTGATGGGGCCACTTCTGTAGCCTGACAGCAGCCTTGGGCCTTGTGGGAAATCCTTCCCTGTCCTTGCTCACTCACTGTCTTTGTCTTGTCCAGGTGAGCGGCCCTTTGCCTGCGACTGGCCTGGCTGTGACAAGAAGTTCGCGCGTTCTGATGAGCTAGCCCGCCACCACCGGACACACACAGGCGAGAAGCGGTTCCCTTGTCCCCTGTGTACCAAGCGCTTCACCCGCAGTGACCACCTGACCAAGCATGCTCGGCGACATCCCGGCTTCCGCCCAGAACTACTGCGACGACCTGGTGCCCGCAGCGCCTCGCCCAGCGACTCGCTGCCCTGCAGCTTGGCTGGCAGCCCCACACCCAGCCCTGTCCCCAGCCCAGCTCCTGCCGGCTTATAGAACCCTGTCCGTCCACCCTGAGTGGCCTGCTTGCCAGGCCTCAGCAGGGATTTCCATCAAGGGACACATCTGTCCTCTGGGGAGCCTGTGTCGTGGAGTTCCAGCCCACCTCAAGAAAGCAGCAAAGGGACTTGGAGTGGACTTGTACCACCTGAGGGGCCTGGGAGGCGGCCTCAGATTCTGTCTGTAAATAGCCATGAGTAACTTTCTGTCCCCCCTGTGGGGACCCCAAAATGGGCAGTTGGCAGGTTCTCCCTATCCCTTCTACCACCTTCTGCTTTCCCTCCTGGGTGGTGCTGGCATGAAGCCCGGCCCCACTCCTTGTCTTCAGCCCCCTAGTTACCCCCCCCCCCAGGTTGGGACACAGTTACACAGAGCCATAGGTGACTGGGGCTTCACATGGGCCCCAACCTGTCTCCACTCCACTGAAAGCCATTGGCGGAAGTTCAGGGAAATGGGGGGGTGCAGCCTGGCTGACCCCTTCCATGGGTACTCAAATCTCAGGTGTCCATAGGTTCTGCCCTCAATAAGGGCCCCCCGCCCCAGCCCCAGGGGTACAGGAAGCACCACAGTTGTCAGAGAACTTAGGGCTGTGGGGTGCAGGTGGGGCGTATGAGGTCCCCTCAGAGCATCGCCATGTACTTTGGGTGTGGTGTTGAGCAGATGGGAAAGAATTATTTATTGTCCTCTCTGACTGCTGGTATGGGGGGGTCTGTCCCCCCCATCTGGGTGTGCATATGTGTGAGAGAGACAGTGGGTGTCTGGTGCCTGGGGCTTAGCCTCCCTACTCCCACTGGGTTAGGATCCCTGAGTTTGGCCTTTGTGGCATTGCGTCTCAGACAATCTATAGGACCCCTGCAGCCATCATACTAGGGATACAGGCCTCTGGCCTGTCATGTGCTCCACACTCTTGGGTGTCTGCAGAGGGTGGCCTTGGACTCCAGGATTGGGAACAGAGCGTTCAGCTCCTGGGCCTTCTGGGGTAGCTCGGGTTTTTTTGCACAGGATAGACTATTTTTTCAGGCTCGAGTTCCATGTTCCAGTGGGGTCCCCTTGTGTGGCCGCCATCTTAGGGGTGTGAGTGGGGAAGGTCTCTAAGTCTCCAGTGAGGTCCTCCCCTACTGCAGTTTGGACTTCTTTTCTAGAAAGGCAATTAGGGACTGCCCCCCAACACATCAAGGGGTTGGGGACACGGACAAAGCTGAGCTGCCCTGTGTTGGCTGTGGGAAGTTACTGGCATTCCCATTTGTTCCAGAACCTTCCATCATGCAATGAGAAAGGCTTTGGGTAATGGCTGCTTTTACCTGAGCGTATGTGGAGGGAGGTCGCCCTTCTGGAGCTGGGCTCGAAGGGTCCTGCCTGGCCAGCCCCCCTCTCGGGTACTTCTGTTTGCCCCTTCTCTTTGGCCACAGAAATGAGATGCCTTAGTTTGCAGGGTGGGTGGGGGGCTGGGGCCCCATTCTTTTTGTGTCTTTTGGATGTATCTTGCTTCATCCCAGCTCCTGCTGGACTCCTGTCCTTCCTGTAAGCAGGGGAAAGGTCTGAGGTCCTTGTGAGTTAACTCCATAAGCAACCAGAGCTTTTTCGTGGTGTCCTCCCTTTCCCCCCTAACTTCAGGTTCTGATTGATAATTGAGACTTGGGTCTAACCATTGAAGGGTGATGTCTGCAGGGCAGGCAGGACAAGGGTCCTAAGGGATTTATTTGTTCTTTCTATAGGGGGTACCTCTCCTCCATTCCACCTGGCCGCTCACCCATGTATTTAATTAAAGAAGCCCTTTTTAAAAACTTGCTCTCATGTCTGTCTGATTGACTCCCATGGCCCCCAAGGTCCCCAGCTATGTCCTGGAGAAACTGAGGCAATCTGCTGATATACTCCAGCTGTGCTAGGACCCTCTGAGGCCCTGGGAGGAGGCTGCCTACAGTAGCATGCACAACTCGGTCACCCACGCCTGGCGCAGCTGCGCACCCGCCCTCCCTGTTACCCAGCAACCAGAGCTTGGTGACGGCGCCTGGGGGCGTCTGCTTCCCGCCCCCTTCTGGAGCCAGCAGGGGAGGTGGGGGTGGGGACCGACCCTTAGAGCTGCACATAGTGCAAGATCTAACAAGCTCTTGTCAAAAGGTGCCTCAGGACCGCCCCCACCACGCAAGCCATCCTTGCTATGTCCTACCATCCTGCACAAGTTGAATGCCTACTGCATACCCTCTTGGAATTAGGTTGGTGCAGAAAAGGGGGTGTAAGTGGGGGTTTAAGAGCCTGAGAGCTTTTAGGAACCAATGAGACCTTAAATCCCTGTTTGAGAAAAAGACATGAGATCCCAGAGGTCTGCGGAGCTCTGGGACCTGGAACCGGGGTGGGGTGGAGCTGAGCCCCCCCATTGCACCTGCTGTGCCAGAGGGGGGGGTCCCGTGCCCCACCTAGTGGCCAACGCTAGTACTGCCACCCTGTTGGCTCAGGGCGGCCCCTCCCCTCTTGTAGCCTTCCAACCTGCAGGCACTCCACACTGGCTCCTCCTCCTGGAGCGCTTGGGTGGAGCGAGTCCACAGCCTTTGTGCTATTCGTTGTCATTTCCTATTGCATACCCATTAGCCCTCTGGCCTATCTAGCTCCTTCATGGTTCTCCGACTCACTTTGGGGTCCTCTATACTTCCCATTAGAGTTCAGCTTCCTCACGGGACCAAAAACCATCATCCATGTATGGCCTCTTGACTCACCACCTGCAACTCTTTGTATGGCCTCTGCTCCATCTCTGAGCCCTGCCATGGTGTCCCCATGCCTTGTCGTCACAATGTGGTCCTGCAGTTTCGTGCTGTGCAGTTGAATGGTGAAAGTTTGTTTAGCATGCATGAGGCCCTCAGCTCCAACACCACCACCAATGCGGTTAGCTGTCCAGCACTCCTGGCCTCCGGGAAGTCTTAAACTCTTCAGATGGCGCTGGGGATGGAATCCAGAACTTTGCATATACTACAAAGGGTCTCAACCACTGACCACGCCCCCAGCACCTCACTGGGGATTCTAGGCAGGGCTCTATGATGACCACACCCCAGTCCCTTGCTGGGAGATTCTAGGCCAGCACCTGCCACTAGATGCCCCAACTACATCCTCTGATTTTTTTCTGCTTTATCACCACCGACTAATTCCAGAGCATTCTTTAAGCCAAAATAAGCCTTTACCCTATCTTATCCATCATCTCCCCTTCCCAGGCACCCTTAAGTCTTCACCCCACATTCTGGATGTTTTCTGTGGAGTTCCCCACTCCTATGGCCTTTTGTGTCTGGCTCTCTCATTGAACATCTTGTTTATTTTTATTTATTTATTTTTTCTTTTTGGTTTTTTTCGAGACAAGGTTTCTCTGTGTAGCCCTGGCTGTCCTGGAACTCACCCTGTAGACCAGGCTGGCCTCGAACTCAGAAATCCACCTGCCTCTGCCTCCCAAGTGCTGGGATTAAAGGCGTGTGCCACCACCGCCGGGCTCAGGCTCATTTTCAAAAAATAAAAATAAAAAATAAAAAGCTCATTTAAAAAATAAAAAGCAGGCAGCAATGGTGGCTCAGGGTTTTTAGGATTTAGAAAAACTGCCCTAAGTCTGAGATCACTCTAGGCTATAGTCCCAGCCCCTATCCAAACAAACAAACAAAAGGAGGGCTCTGGGTGTGTAGCTCAGGGGCTGGAGTACTTGTCTAGCATGTACAAGGCTTCGCGGTTCATCTCCAGCACTGCATAATGGGTAAGTCCATCTAGTCGGTGCTACATGAGACCTTACCTCAATCAAAAGCTAAACAGAAAAAGGGTTGGGGAGAGAACTCAGTGCAGTAGAAGGCTTATGGACAAGCCTCAGGACCTGAATTCTAACCCCCAGCACCCATTTAAAGCTGGGCATGACTGGTTGCATGCAAATCCTAGGCTTGGGGGTGGAGGCAAGCAGGTTCTGGAAGTCTGCCTGCCAGCGAGCCGGCCTAGCTGAAGTAGTTCAGTGAAGAAGCCTCCCTCAAAAGGAAAGGAAAGGGAAGACTCAACAAAGGACTGGACAGCGATAGATAGTGCTCCTCTGACTTCTGTGGGTGCACAGTCCCGCGTCCCTTCAAACACCCTAGAACAAAGCAAAAAATCAAAATATCAAGTTTCCTGCGTGTGGCTTAATTGGAGAGCGCTTGTCTAGTGTATCTAGGCATAGCAAAAAGGAAAAAAAAATGTTCCACTGATGCCCCTCGTGATTCGGTGGATATTTGAGCGTCAGTTGAGCCACGTGGGTTTCTCAGAATAGGCACCTCAACAGATTAAGACCCTGACTAGAGAGTTGAATCAGTGGTGAAGAGCACTTACTGCAGTTGGAGACTTGGTTCGATTCCCTGTACTCACATGGTCTTTCACAACCATGTGTAGCTCCAATTTCTGGGGATCCGAAGTTCTTTTCTAACTTAAGCGAGAATCAGAAACATTCATGTTACACATACATAGAATTAAAAAGTAAATCCTAAATCAAGCAAAACAAAACAAATAAAACAAAACTTGGCCGTAACACTCTCCTTGTCCTCCGGGGGGCGCACGAAGACCTTATGTAGCGAAATGCAAATAAGTCTAGTCTGTGCCTAGAAAATACAGCGGAGATCGCGTTGCATTTTTCAGTCAGGCGCGCCCTGGACAGCTCAGGTTTCTCAGGGGCCTGAGGCTTAAGATGGCGAGGCTGTACCCGCGAAAGTCCGGTGCTGAAAGGGTCTCAGAAACCAGAAGTATATAATTACGCGTTCTTTAAAGCTTCTCTTGTCCTAAGCTTTGGGTCTGTCGTCTGCCACAATTCCGCGGGAGCCGACATTGTAAGCAGGCGCACTTAGGTCAGCCCTTCCCGGCGTCCCTAGCGACAGCGTCCCGGGGCCTCTGGGGGCCTCGGGCAAGATGGCGGCGGCGGCGGGGTCCGAAAAGCGCGAGCGGAAGCCTCCGGGGCGAGTGTGAAGAGGGGTCCCGGGTCCCGGGTGTCTCCGGGCCGGGGCCCCGCTGCGGAACGGACCATGCTACGTTCTACCGGCTTCTTCCGCTCCATCGACTGCCCATACTGGGCGGGAGCTCCCGGGGGGCCTTGCCGGCGGCCCTACTGCCACTTCCGGCACCGAGGAGCTCGGGGTCCCGGCGTTCCCGGTAGCGGCGGCACAGCGTCTCCCGCAGCAGGTAAAGCCCGTAGGACCGCGCTCTGTTCGCCACCCCGCCCGTGCTACGTGTTTCCCTTGCTCAGCCAGACCACACACGGTCAGATTGCTGTCTCTCCCCTAGCTGCCATCGCGATGCTGTGCAAGTGTCTAGCCCTCTCTGGTCACTAAGTAAAACCTAGACCGACACGACGGAGGGAGAGACCGTGCAACCGAGTCGCCAAGCTAGGGGACTTGGTGCAACTCCTCCGGTCCTCATTCCGTCCACCCTCTTCCGAAGGAGATATCATTCCCTCCTGACTCCGTGCGCTTGTGGCATACCTTGTTTATGATCATGACAGTTTCCTGGGGCGAGGCCCCCCACTGTCTCCAGTAGTTGGATGCACAAGGCCATAGGGGCACATGCTGTTTGTCGAGCGGAAAACCCCCTTGCCTAGGACGGGTGTAGACTTTCAGCTTGGCAGGGAGCATGTTGCAATGATTAGTGTGATGGCATTTTTGAAGAAGGTGTTAGGGATCAGGCAGTGTGTAGGAGGTATTGTATTAGAGAACAGAAATTGGGAGAAATTAAGATTTTGTCATGTTATTTGTCTTTTGTTTGTTTTTGCTGTTGTAGGATAGTTTGGGACCCAGGACCCTCAAGCTGCAACCTACTGGGTTCTGGGATGACCCTACCCTGACCCAGAGGATTTCCATTGCATTAAACAAGACATTGTAGAGGCTAGAGAGATGGCTCAGATTTAAGAGCACTTGCTGCTTTTGGCTGGGCGTGCTGCGTGCATACTTTTAGTCCCTGTTCTCTGGAGGCACAGCCAGGTGGACCTCTGAGTTTGAGTCTAGTCTGGTCTACATATGAAGGCTTGCTCCAGAAAACCATAGACAGTGAGACCCCTGTCTGGAGAGTGGAGGGCATGCTTGCTGCTGTTGCAGAGGCCCTGGGTTGGGTTCCCAGCATCCACATGGCTGCTTTGTAACCCCAGTTCCAGGGCACCTGTTGCATTCTCGATTCTGGGCTCCAGCCATGTATGTTGCAAATGCATACACCCAGACAAACTCTCATATGGATGAAATTTTAAAAAAGCCAACTATAAGTCTTTAAAAAGTGGTATTACAGCCGGGCGGTGGTGGCACACGCCTTTAATCCCAGCACTTGGGAGGCAGAGGCAGGCGGATTTCTGAGTTCGAGGCCAGCCTGGTCTACAGAGTGAGTTCCAGGACAGCCAGGGCTACACAGAGAAACCCTGTCTCGAAAAACCAAAAAAAAAAAAGTGGTATTGTACTCAGGCATGGTGGTGCACACCTTTAATTCCGGCATTTTGTGAGGCAGAGGCAGGTGAATCTCTGAGTTCAAGGCCAGCCTGTGTTACGTATGTGGCCTTTTCTAAAAAAGAGAGACAGGTAGTCATTAGGAGGAGAAGGCTGAGGAGACGGGGTTATTCAATAGAGTACCATTTAGATGTCTCTGGTGATCTCTGTTCCTTAGGGGTGGTTCTGTTCTCCTTTTTAAACTATACACACACACACATTATACACACACACACACACATATTATACACACACACACACACATTATACGCACATGCACACACGCTCACATGTATATGTAGTGCATTTTTCAGGTAGCTCTTGTGTAGTTTATAGGCTTCAGAGTCTGTGCAGCCCATGGTGACCTTGAGTTTGTGGTCCTCCAGCTGTCATGACAGGTGAGCATGTCTCCACAGTTGTTTTGATGAAGCACTGGGGGTGGGATGCAGACCTCTGTGCACTGACTTTGTCTCCAGGGCCCAGGTTCGTTTTAGATACCACTCTGCCTCAAGCTGTTGTCTTTTTTTTTTTTTTTTCCTCCCGGGATGTGAGATGAACTCACTGTGCCTCAGCAAGCAAAGGCTGGACTCGAACTCGGAAAGACGCCCGCCGTCTCGGACTCCTGAGCGCGGCGACGATAGCTGTGCTCTTTTTTTTAAATAAAGATCTTTTTTTTTTTTTTTTGTATTTGAGTATTTTCAATGGATAGATAGGTTCTCTGGGTAGCCGAGGCTAGCCTTGAACTAGAAGTGATCTTTTTGCCTCTGCCCTCTGAGTGTTTGCGGGCCAGGCATGAACTGCCACATATCTTGTTTTTGAGTCCATCTTTACACATGCACTGGCTTAGGACACCTGCAGCAAGTTGTCTTTGCATAGCTCCCAGCTTGGTGGTTAGGGTTGTCATCTGGCCACTAGTGTCATTGTGGGGTCAGCGGTGGACCCAGCCCAGATGCTAGGGAAATTGCTTTGGAAGAGGAAGTACACAGCTTTGCAGATTTCATCGCAGGGGCAGGGTGGGCATTGAGGGCCTGGCATAGGTGACATCTCAGGCTGCAGTGCCCTGCTTGGGTGACATGCAGTGCCTTTCTGTAGTTTCCTCCAGACCTATGCCTCTGTGTATGCGTGTCTGACTTGGTGTTTGCAGAGGCCAGAGGACGACGTTGGGTCCCTAGACCTGGATCTCTAGGCAGTTGTATGCCTTCAGCCGTCAGTGTGGGGATGGAGCCAGTGCCCTTAGCCCCGAGCCGGCTCTTGCCCTTGTGTAGTTGTGGGGGATTTTGTTTTGTTTTTTGAAACAGGGTCTCTCTGTAGCCCTGACTGTCCTGGATTCACTCTGTAGACCAGGCTGGCCTCGAACTCACAGAGATCCTCCTGCCTCTGTCTCCAGAGCATTAGGATCAAAGGTGTGGACTCTCCCACCACTAAGCTGACATCCTGGCTTTTAAAGTTTACTTCCTTTTTGCTATTCGGGGATGGAAGCCATGTTCTGAGCTGTGCCTGGTACTGTGCCGTCTCTGAGCATCGTTGGGTCCTCGGCTTTCCTCCCATTCTCTTCTCCCTGTGCTATCCTGTGCCACAGCTGATCACTTGGATCCCCAGAAGGTCACGTTTGGGGTCTGGTGCTGCTCTGTGTACCTGACAGTCCCCCAGGAAAAGATGCTTTGTTCCTCATGCCATCTAGTGTCCTGGACCTCAGGCAATGTCCAGTCCTGCCCTTCCTGCTCTGGGGACAATGCTGTGCTCTCCTCAGTGCAGCACAGCAGAAGGTGCGTGCACCTCTGAGGAGGCCTGGGCCTAGGCTGCTCTGGATTAGGATAAGGCCCAAGTGGCTCAACCTTGGTGACATCCTTTGGGCACATTGGAGTAGCCCTGTGTGGTCTTTGTACCCACAGTAAAGCAAATCCGCATGTGCTGGCCTCTGTGGCACAGAGCGGCAAGTGGCAGCTAGCTGCCTTTTCACAGCTGGGTACAGGGTACCCCGCTGAGGTGCAGAGGGGAGGCAGGCCAGTGGACGGAGGATGTCTGCCGCTCACGCCAGTGAGGGAGGTTGGAGCCACGCTGTGGCATGGGTGGGTGGTTCCTGGGTGGTAACCCCCATGAGTGGAAAGGCTAGGCCTTGGGTTTCTCTCTAGATTCCTGTTGGCTGGTGTACATGGAGGTCCCAGCGCAGTGGCTCTCACAGAGCTCGGGCCCTGGCACAGCTGCTGTCCCTGTCAAGGGAGGTGGAGTGAGAGGAACAGAAATGAGAAATCAGGGTTTCTGAGCCAGAGAGTTAACGACCCCCCCAATGTCTTCAGGGCTCTGGAACGTCCATCTGAGACCCCCAGCAGTGTGGTATGGGTGGCAGCCAGGAGTGAATTGCCGGTGGTTCCACACACACCCAGCCTAGGTGTTCCCTGTGACAGTGTGGGTGCCAAGGGGCTGTCCAGAGCAGTGGCCGTGGAGCTTTTAGAAGGAATAGGCTTTGCTCAACTAAAGGAGGAGAGTGTTCCTGGGGCAAAGAGACGGGGACAAGAAAGTGACTGTGGCTAAGGCCAAGTTCCTTCTGAGCCTGGAGGGCCTCTGGAGTCCCGGATCCCGCCCAGTTCCCACAGTACACGCTTGACCAGTGAGGGCCAGAGGGCCAGGCACTGCTGGTCCCTTTCCACTGAGCTGTGCCACCACACATGAGACCTGTTAGACCAGGCTTGGTGCACTGCCTGGGGACACAGGGGCTTTGGGACTGGCTTTCCTTGTCTGAGCAGCCTAGGGACAAGGGGACTCCTGCAACTTTGGGCTCCTTCCCAGAGAAAGACCCGTTTTTCCAGGAAACGCCAGCAGGGGGCACTGCAGCCCACAGCATGGTTGTCAGGGATAGTTGGCCTTGTGTATGCCTGGAGACATCAGTGCACTGGTCGGTGAGGTGCAAGGCCCTGGTTGCCCTCTAACAGACAGTAGCACGCACACCAGCACACCATGATTCTCTATTCAGACTGGTGCTTTCGGGTGTATGGTGAGCGTTCTCATCCCCCACCTTCTAGGCCCAGCTCTGCCCGGAGAGAGCATCAGGGTTGCACTTCTTGGTGACCTTGGTGGTGAGCAGCGGGCTCCACTGGCCTGCTGTGGCTGGGGCAGGTGGGCACCCTGTATAAGCAAGACAGGCTTCAGGACACTGACTCGGCTGCTCAGCTGCCACAGGTGCCCCGTGCCAGCCTACCTCTGCCTCACATCTGCCCCTTCATGACTCCTCTGCCTTCATTGTGGCCACTTAGGCTGCAGCATACTCAGCCAGGCGTCCCTCACCTGACCCTCTTGACAGATTCTGTGGCGTGTCTGTCCTGTGTCTTTTATATAAGGGACTTGGGATTTCAGGTGACTGCTAGTACAGGGGCAGCTGCAATAGGGGTGTGCAGCTGACAGCCTGTCCCAGGACACCTTCCCACAGAGGAGGGAGCCCCAGGTGCAGAGATGCATTGGGCCGAGCCTGTCTAGGACAGGTAGCAGGAAGGCCTCGGGTGAGGAGCTAGCAGACCCCTGAAGTATGGCCTCTAGGGCTCCTTTCATTCATGCTCAGTCTTAAGAGCACCTGTGGGAGACAGGGCATGCTTCACTTCTTGAGGGTGGCTTGTCCCTGGGTGCACCACTGCTCCAGTGTTCTCTGCAAACAACCACTCCTAAGGATGGAGTTCTGCCCCTCAGTACTCTGGGAGTGTTGTGAGTAGGTGGTGGCTTCACTTTGCTAGAAACTCTGGGGTGGCAGTGATCTGGGCAAATGTGCCCTGAGGCTCTCTGGCCATTCGTGACTCAGCATGCACCTGTGGAACTCTGTGGGGAGAGGGTAGGTGGGCAAGCACACTGGCTCTGCTTCTGGGATAGAGTAGCTGGGGGCTGAGGAGAGGCAGGTTCTTGTCAGACAGCTCCGAAACTGGGTTTGCTTGTTTTTTTTAAAGATTTATTTTATGCTGATGAGTACACTGTAACTGTCTTCAGACATACCAAAAGAGGGCATCAGATTACAGATGGTTGTGAGCCACCGTGTGGTTGCTGGGAATTGAACTCGGGACCTCTGGAAGAGCAGTCAATGCTCTTAACCACTGAGCCATCTCTCCAGCCCCTAAACTAGGTTCTGAAGGCCAATATGAGTTTGTCCAGTGTCTGGAAGGTGCCAACAAGACTCCCTGCTGACATGCTGATTTGATATCCAACCTTCTAGAAAGGTCTAGGTGCCTCTAAAGTTCCACTAGTTGGTCTGGGAGACTTCTGTAGTGGAGGAGGTAGGGGCTGAGCCACCCCCACCCCACCCCTGTTTTCCTGTTAACAGGGTTCCTGCAGCTGCAGTTAGCTGTTCATCTGAGGGCTTGTGAGGCGGAGGTCCAGACCTAAGTGGGTGACAAGAGAGCCTGGCTGGGGACTTTGCCTTAGTTCTGACAGAAACTGTCCCGTGGAGTGGTAGGGGTAGAGCTGCATTTGCCCTCTGAAAGCCTCACATCACTCCACCAGCCTCCATGACAAGTGACAGAAGAACCATGTTCATGTAACACTGGCCAGCATGCTCTTCCTCTGGAGATGCAGGGCCCTCAGTCCCCAGCCTGAGCTCTGGTGAGGGGCAGCTTGGGCCCGGGAGACATCCTGACTGGCTCTCTGCTGGTGTCAGGCAGGATGGGGCAGAGAGGCCCTGGCCGTCTCCATTGGGATCCAGTGGGAGGCCAGGCAGGTCAGGTCTTAGTCTTCTTTATCAGACTGGAAAGTATACGTCACAGCCCTTGTGGACCATGGGAAAGGAAGGCTACCTCTAGCCTTGCTCCGGGATGTTATTAGCTGTGGCCTCGTCTGCCTTACCTATCAGCTCTTCTTCTGCCTGGTGGATAGTTCATGGAGTCTCCATGCCAGTTCCTGCCTGAGAGAGCCCAGCATCTCGGGCACGCAGGAGCTGTCCTCATGCAAGCGGCTCCACCTGCCTGGAAGCCCTTGGCATCCTACAGGGCTGGCGTTGTGCAAAGGGAGGCTCTGGAAGATGATCTGGGGACACAGGACTCCTGGGCTCATTGCTTAGTGGTGTCCTCGAAAGAGAAAGACTGGCTGTAGTGCCCATACCGAGGCTGAGCGGCACTTCCTCGGCTCGCCCACCTGCCCTCTGCTGTGGCCTAGTCTCACACTCATGTGCAGCTTCCTATAGCTCTCTGGTGACCTGCTGCCAGGTGTGTGTGCTCTCTGCATGGGTCAGTGCAGGTAACCTCAGAGCTTGGCTCTGCTTGGGTAACGTCGTGTATCCAGTGGTGTTGAGCTGAGGGGAATGCCTGACGAGTGTAGGGTGGACAAGGTCAGCCTAGGAGAGGGATCAGTCCTCTGTGGAGACCTTGGGCTGCGTGGTCATCTACTATGAGGCTGGCATTCAGGACCGTGCCTGTCAGAACCCATCTGAGACAGCCCAGAGTGGACCAATGCTCCCAGAGCCTCTGCCCCAGCACCCCTGCCCTGCCCACTCTCACCTTTCCTCCTCTTGTGGTGTCTGAGGGACACCCTTCTCCGCCTCCGGAGCTGGGAGCTCTCTTATCAGAGCGCTCACTGGCGAGCTGGGCCTTATCAGCCTTTTGGCCTTGAGCAGAAACCTCGGGTGCTGATGCTGCCCAAGGGCTGACTTCCTGTTGTCAGGAAGAGGCTCAGTGTGTTGTTGCCCGAGACTGTTGCCTCTGGTGTGGCCTGTCAGAGGTCTAAACAGCTTTGTGGAAGGAATTACCCAGAAAACCCTGCTTGTCTGTCTGGGTCACTCCTCCCATGGGCAGGCTGAGCTTGTGCCAGGTGCCGTTTCAGCCTGGGGACCCCAGTTCACTGTCCAGCACTCTGTCCATAGGTCTAGTTGGGCATCAATGGACTACCCATCACTGCCTAACCTGGGACTCAGGATCCTTCCCTGTATGTGGAGGATTTTCATGAAGGTAACCTTTGCATGCACTCAGTCATCTGTGTGGCCCAGCCCGTTTCCCAAGGAGCACCGAGAGCATCCACGTTTGCACAGAAGGACCTATGTCTTCCCTCCGCAGCCCTCCTGCCTTACTGTTTGACAGTCTCATTATGAAGCCCGGGAGGGTGTGATCCTTCTCAGTCTCCCAAGTCCTAGTGTAACAGGTGTGCACAACACTCCTGGGATCAATCCCAGCGATGCGCGTGCATATGTGTGCGACAAAATACTTAACACAACTTGGGGTTATTCTGGTTCTCAGCTGGAGGCTGCAGTCCGTCACCCAGTTTTGAGGAAGGCCTGGTGACAGCTGCTCACGCGGAGTAAGTCCGTGTTCTAGCAGTAGACAAATGCTGGTGGCTGCTCACCCCCTCTGTTTTGAGTCTGGGACTGCAGCCCTTATGATGGTGACCAAGTGTGGGATGTCTTCCCCTTGAAGTTTACACGCTCCCTCCCAGAGGCCCGTCTCCCTAGTGACTCAGAACCTCTCCGGCTACCCTGTTACCTGTGATATACTCTTCCCCTCCATGTGCCTGAGTCCCTGGGGAGTCTTCCAAGCCTTCACAAGGTCCCCAGAAACTACCTCAGGCGGAGGGTGGGGCACTGCCAAACACCTTCAGCTGTGGGTCCTCAAGTTTAGGTCACCAGTTCAAGGGCCTGTGCCCATGTTTGAGCTGCAGACAGCCAGAACCAAGCTCCAGAACCAGGTAGATGTGTTCTCAGAGTCCATGGACTTGACAGACATGGCGGCTCACACCTGTCAGTTCAGCATTTGGGAGGCTAAGACAAGAGGATCGCAGACACCTGAGCTAAAGTAAGACTTGTCTCAAAGAAACAAGCAAACAAAAAGGCCTGTTGGGTGGCTCAGCACTTGTTATTAACCCAGAACTACCCAGATGGATCCCTGGAGCCCACGTGTTGGAGGAGAGGACTGACTCCAAGTTGCTGTCTGACTTCCCCTTGTAAGCCTCCAGTAAACAAAACAGCCGCTCTCCAAATAACAAAGAGGAGTGTGTGTGTGTATGGCAGGCATTTGGGGATCTTCCTTCCAGCCTCTGTGCTCACACGGGGCATTGTTTGCAATGGGCTCTGGGTGCAATGTTTAGTTCAGCCGTGGTTGAATGCTTTCATTTCTAAGTTTTCCCTCCTTTCTCCCCTCTTCATCCCTCTCCCCCTCCCCTGCTTTTGGGCTTTGGGTGTGCTTTTGAGACTGTGTTTTGTTAGCCTAAGATGGCCTTGAACTTCCGATCCTCCTGTCTCAGCCTCCTGCATGGCTGGCCCATTGCCTCCGATTCTTAGAATGTTACTTTTTAAGAACCCAGCCCAGTCAAGCCTGGAATCTCACCTTGGGTCACCCCAGCACCTGGGAAGTGGCAGCATGAGGATCAGAAGTTCAAGGTCACCCTCAGCTGTCCATCCGGGCTGGCTAGGACTGTGCCACAGTGAGATGTTACATCAAATAACTAAGGGAAAGTCCAGAGAAGTTGTTTCCCAATTTTACCTGGTTCCATTCACAGGTCAGTGCGTCCTGGGGAGGCTCCTCAAGCCGTCTGTTCCAGCCCCTCTCTCTCGGCAGCAGAGGCTCCCTTCTCTTGACTTTCAGGCTCCCTTGTTTGTCTCCTCGTTGTGTACAAGATTTTTCCTTTTAATTCTGTAGGTGACTGTGTGGGTATAGTGTATGCACCCATGGAGGCCAAGGTGTCACATCACCTGGATTGGACTTGTAGGTTTGTAAGCTTCCTGGTGTGGGGTAGGAAGTGTCTGCAGCCCCTCCCCTTCAGGTATTCCACGAAGAAGGGAGGCACAGGAGGTTCAGGTGCTGGCTCAGCAGTGAGTTAGACTGCTTTGGCTCCTTGCAGATGGAGTGCATGCTGACCTGCCCAAGAGCTCTCTGGATTCTCAAATGAAACACACGCGCACATGCACACACATTTTGATATGCCTTGACTAGCTCAAAGGCTATGCACTTCTAAACCTCTCTGTGGCTACCACACACTTCCCTTCAGTATTCCTGGCTTACCACCTTCTAAGTCTATACTTTATCTCTGCTGCCCTGTTACCTTCTGGGCCACATTCCCTTTCCACCCACATTGTTGGATGGTTTCTCTCCTGCAGCTCTTAGATCTGACCTGATCCTTCTCCCTCAGTCACGGCGATTCCTCCTCTCCTCCCTTTCTCAGTCCCCTACCTGTGCAATCTAGAGTCCCACCCCGTCTCGCTGCCTACCCATTGGCTATAGAGCAATTCTTTACCATCCATAGAAGGCAGCTGGGGCAGGGACCCTCAGGTCTGGAAGTGAGGCTTTTGGGAGCTGGAGTAAGACAGAGCATTAGAACCAGTCCCCAGCAGAGTATGAGGGTAGGTGCTGGCTCAGTGGTGAGGGCTGAGGGACTGCTCCAGACCCACACTTTACAAAGCTGGGCTTGCTGCTGTGTGCTTGTGATCTAAGCTCTAGGGAAGTGGAGCCAGGAGGATCTACTGGACCAGGAGTTTGAGCTAACCTTTCTAGCAGAGAGACCCTGTGCCACTCAGAACGGCACAGCTTGAACCTGAGCCTGCCAAGGCTGTCGGTTTAACCTGCATGCACTTGGCTGGGGATGGTGTTGCAGGACAGTCTAGAGCCTTGCACTGTTTGATTCCTGCTGGGCCCTATGGGTAATCTGTCCACCCTAGTGGTCTCCAGGGAACCTTTTTGCACCCCCTTTGACATAGGATCTCATGTTGCCCAGGCTAGCTTTGAACTTATGTAGCCAAGTACACCTTTAACTCCTGATCCTCCTGCTGCCTGTACCTTCCTAGAGCTGGGATGATGGGCATGGCTACCACACTGATACATGTGGTACTGGGGATGAAGTGTGTGTGTCCCCAGCAGTGCCCTGCCCACTGAGCCCCACCACACACACCTCTGCACAGGCAGGTCCTGGAGTAGAGTGGGGATCCCAGCCAGCGGTGTTACAGTGTCCTGTGGGGATCCTTGAGGCCCAAGTCTGGGTGCAGTAGGTTCTGAATGGCTGGCTCTCTTACTTTGCACTTCTCTAGCAGACCAGCTCAGTGGCTGTTCTGTGTTCTCTTCCCTTCCAGGGCTTGGTTATGACCCGTACAACCCGGAGCTGCCTCAGCCTCCCGTGCAGAGGGAGAATGGTGCTCTGGGTCAGGGCGATGGCATGCTGGAGCTGGAACTGGTCAACCAGGCCATTGAGGCCGTACGCGGTGAGGTGGAGCTGGAGCAGAGGCGTTACCAGGAGCTCCTGGAGACCGCGCGGGGCCACAGTGCCGGGCCTTCAGCCCTGGCGCCCTGCAGCCCTGCCACCAGCATGGATGACGATGACACCTTCTCATTGGCCCTAACTTAACTCCAGGTGGCCTGCTGAGCCCGGACGCTGCCTACCAGCCCACCCCACTGGCTGGCCCTGCTGAGCCAGGGCACAAGTACTCACTAGTCCCTTCAGACAGGGGTCAGGGCAGAGCTGCAGGAGGTGCTGGTGCCCTGGAGTATGTCCCCAAGGCTGTGGGCCAGCCGCGCCGCTGTGGCCGCCCTGTGTCCGGTGGCAAGTACGTGGTGGATAGCTCAAAACCATCGACAGATCTAGAGTATGACCCACTGTCCAACTACTCTGCCCGGCACCTTGGCAGGGCAAGTGCTAGGGATGACAGGGCCACCAAGCGGCCGCGGGGCTCCAGGGGTGCTGAGCCATACACACCTGCCCTCAAGAAGCCCTGCGACCCCTTTGGTGGCTGTGAGGCCCGGTTCTCAGACTCAGAAGATGACGTGGCCAGTCCCCCTAAGGCTGACATTAGCAGCCCTGAGTCAGGGGCTGACCCTGAAAACAAGGCACCCGGGAAGCCTGTCTGCAAGGAGGGTACAGAGCACGAGGAGGCTGGCCTTCGGGGCACCAAGGAGATGGCTGTACAGTGTGATGTGGAGGACCTCGGGCAGCCTCCCACAGCACCACACGCAGTGTCCTCGGTCAAGCCCAGCTCCCCAGCTAGAGCTCTCAAGATGCTGGGATCCCCAAGGAGGGCAAAGCCAAGAAGAAGAAAAGTGGGACCCCAGCCAGCCTCAGCCACAAGGACAAAGTGCGCAAGAAAGACAAAAAGAAAGAGAAAGACCAGCCAGACCCGAGGGAAGGAAAAGGTGTGTGTAGACAGGAAGAAGCAGCCTGCCAGTGGCCCCCGGAGCAAGGCCCAGGGGGCTGAAGGGACCAAGAAAAAGCCATCCTCTGCTACCACCTCGGCTAGCTCAGGGAAAGGAGGGCCAGGCCGCTCCTCCAGCATGGGGCCTCAGGACTCTGGGCCTGGTCCTCGTGCACCTCTGGCCTGGAAAGGTGGCAGTGCAAAGAAGATGCCGTCTGGGAAGTTGGTGGAGCGCAAAGCCCGCTCCCTGGATGAAGGAGCCCCCCAGGACACCCCTAAGCTCAAGAAACGGGCCCTGAGCCATGCCGAACTATTTGGGGATGAGAGTGAGGACGAGGACTCAGGCCTGGGAGCGGGAGCACCGCGGGTCTGGCCCCCGACCCTGCCCAGCCTTAGCTCAGACTCAGAGTCAGACTCCGACTCCAGCTTGGGCCTGAGTGAGACAAAGGCGCCCAAGCGTCTCAAGGCCGCACCGCCCTCATCCCCTGTACCGCCCTCCCCACTGTCCTCCTCCTCCTCGCCCTCGGGAGCCAGCCAGGGTGCAGAGGAGGATGTGGACTACTCGGCCCTGGAGAAGGAGGTGGACTTCGATGTGGACCCTATGGAGGAGTGTCTGCGGATCTTCAACGAGTCCACCAGCGTGAAGACAGAGGACAAGGGCCGGCTGGCCCGGCAGGTGAGGGCGCTGGCCTGGCAGGTGAAGGCCCTGCAAGGGGATACTGGTCCCACGGTCATCTCCAGCCGATTCCAGCCTCTGTGACCCAAGCAGAGGCCGCTCCTTCAGCACCGGCCTCTTAACTCCATTCAAAATTCAGGAACCCTCGGTGGCCGCCGCTGCCCCCTGCACCCTGCCCAGAGTGAGGATGCTGGCTTTCTACCCACCCAGCCGGCTTCTCGTGGCAGCGTCCGACTGACCGTTCAGACTGACCGGCAAAGGGGTACCGGGCCCTCCCGCCCCATGCCTGCCTCACACCATCTCCTGTCCCAGCTCCTTGGGCTTTCTTGCCCCTCCTCCCCTCCCCTGGCTCCTGCACCCTTTCTAGCCTCAAAGCCCTTTCCTCTCCTCAGGCCAGCCTTGACCATCTGGGTGTACCTTCTTCTAATGTCCCCATGCTGGCCACCAGAGGGCGCTCACCCCGAACAAAGAAAGATGGACTTGGCCAGTTCCTTCCAGCACCAGCCCTGCGGGATGCCCTTGACTGGCATTCCATATCTGAGCCGTCATTCTGGGCTGGGTGTGGGGGCAGCAGTAGGGACACGCCCACTTGTCCTCCTGTCCACAAGGCGTGGGAGGCAGGTGCTTGGGCTGGCCTTGGGCCGCAGGGCGCTGACCCTTGGTAGGGCTCTCACTGGCAGGACGGTCTGAGGTCTGGTGGCAGAGCAGGGGCGTGCCCCACAGAGGCACCAGAGTGAGGAGTACATGTATGTTTTCAGCCGCCCAAGGAGAAGGCCGAGGAGAAGAGCATGCGGGCCTGACCACTTTGTTCCCAGGGCAGAAGAGGAGGGTCTCACACCTTTGCAAGCCAGGAAAGGAGGTAAGACCCAGATACGGGAACACAGGGTGGGCCTCCGGAGGAAGGAGACCTGCCACCACAGTCCAGCGGAGGACCCCTGCTGCTGGCCTTTGGTAAGCTGGTGTCCAGTGCTTGCTGTCTCATCTAGACTGTCTGTCCCTGACCTGGGCAACACAGGAACAGTGCATGTAAGACTGAGATAAATCCCCATGGGTGTTAGAGTTGAGTGGGCTGTCCAGCCTCAGAGCCCAGGCTACCTCATTTGTGGCTGGAAGACAGTGAGATGCTGGGAGAGGCCTATGTGGGGGTGATGGCAAGTGTAGGCCCCCACAAACATCCCTGCTGCTTGGGGCACCAGATGCAATCTCCAAGGAAGGCTTCATCTTCAAGGAGATGTGAGCGTAGGCAGGTCATGGGTCCCACAGAGAACGCTGTAGAACAGTGGGAAAATGGGAATGGAGCTTCTGGAAGCCCTCCCTGCCCTGGGGCCTCTGCTTCCTCTGCTTGTCTGGAGTACTCTGGACTCGGAGCTAGCTTTAGGACCTATGCTCTTTCAGGCAGAGGCCCCAAAGAGGACCCCCGTGGCTACCCCGGCACGACCCCCAACTGCTCAGGAGGTGTGCTACCGGCGAGCACAGCAAGCACAGAGGGACTCAGCCAGTTGGCTACAGGCTGCCCCACGGCCAACTGAGAGGCTTTCCTCTGTGCGCATCTCAGCACCAGGGGAGAAGAGGAGGATTGCCCATGTGCCCAACCCCCGACTGGCTGCCAGTAAGTCCTGGCCCCGCCCCTTCTCGGACCCCTTGCCTTGGCATGTGCAGCACTCTGAGAACTTGTGTTGTACTTGGCTTCGAGCGCCCTCTCAGGACCTCGGTGACTGTGGAGTAGGACAAGAAGGCCGGAAGGTCTGAGCAGCGTCCTTGTTCCCTCCAGCCCAGGGACCATCAGTAGGACTTGCCTGGGCTTACCTGGAGTGGACAGCAGCTTGAAGGTTGGGGGTGGGATGGTCCTATGAGCTCTGAGCGGTGGTCCCAGCCAGCCCTGTTACCAGACAGAGCTCCTGAGAGTGAGTCCTGCCCGGAGAGCCAGGGCCAGGTCAGGAAGAGCTCCTGGACCTGCGCTGCTCCCTGCCCATCAAGGGCCCCAGTGCCCTGGAGTCTGTTCTGTTCATGTCCACAGCTCAGAGCCGCATCTTGATGGCTCCTGCCTGGGCTGCTAGGACACAGCCTGGGGGATGCCCGTGGCCCTAGCTACTGCAGGGCTTGGAGGCCACTCCAGTTCTGGGGCTCTCTCTCCCGGATACCCACCTTGATCAGCTTCAGTGCCCCTGGTCTAGGCTGCTTACAGGCTAGCATTCTTCCTGCAGCTGTGCCCTGCCCTGCCCTGTGGGGCTAAGAGAGCATCGGAGAGCCCTCTCCTCCCTGTGGAGAGTGCCCTGGGGATCTCTCTTTGACAGCCTTGGTGGGTTGGTTCCAGGAAGGATGGCAGGGTCAGCCTGGATGGCCCCTGAGTCTTCTCCAGAGAGTGACCCCACTAGGGCCAGAAGTCACTAGTCTTAGTCCTTCCTCCTTCAGTGTCAATGGGCTGTGATGTCCATGCAGGGAGCAGTCCTGGCCACTGCCTGCCAGGGCGGAGACTGTGGTTTGTGACCTCATTACAGGGACAGGCAGGTGGCCTGTCACAATGACCAGGCCGGGCCATCCCAGGCCCTCTGGTCCTGTGCCCTGGAGCCAGGGCTACCCCTCAGACGTCAATGTCTCAGAGTTGGGGGCTGGAACATGTGGCAGAGGCCCCAACCACGCCCCACCATTCGCCAGACTGCCCCGACCGTGGCATTGCCTGAGCCGGCCTCCACAGCTGCATTGCCCTTCCCCACCTCCATGGACTTGCCCCAGAGCAGCTAGAGTCCCATGTCCTTCCGCACCCCGAGCCCGGTGCCCCGGCCCCCGCTGCGCTGCGAGATGGGCGTTCTGCTCACGCTCAACGACCGCAGCTTCCTGGTGCTCCGCAGCTCCGTCATGGGCCTGCTGTCCTCCTGCACTCACGTCCCCTGTCCCCCACCAGCCCCCACAGGTGCCAAGAGGGCGCTCCCTGCCAGCGGCAGCCAGGCGTCCCACGGCCCCGAACCCGGCAGCCAGCCACTGAAGACACGCACGTTGTCAGGGATGGCATCCAAGACAACCACCACCGTCACCCCCAAGCGCATGGCCCACAGCCCATCACTCCAGGTACCCTGCACTCCTGCCTGCCTCCCTGGCCTGCTCGCAGGATTCTGAGAGACCATGAGCTCTGCTCACACTGCCCCCAGTAGGGTTCTGTGTTGGCCTTGCAGTATGTCCTGTTTCCTAGTACTGAGAAGGAACCAGCGCTTACACAACACGGCCAGGTGCCTACAGCCAAGCCAGCCTCCAGCCCCTCCCTCTGGAATCCATAGCTGAGCTCATGCATTGGATAGCCCAATCCTGTCTTCCCCAGAGGCCCTGTGTCTTAACACCCAGCTCTCTTTCCCCAGAGTCTAAAGAAGCCCGTTATCCCAAAAGAATTTGGCGGCAAAGTCCCCACTGTGGTTCGCCAGCGCTATCTCAACCTGTTCATTGAGGAGTGTCTCAAGTTCTGTTCGTCCAACCAGGAGGCCATCGAGAAGGTGGGCCTGGGAGTGCACATTCCCTTCACAGGGCAGGACTGCTGGCCCTGGCCACGGTGGCCTTGAGCTGCAACTGGGGAGGCTCCATTTGTCTTCCTGGCTCTCCTCTAGACATCTTGGCTCACACTGGCTGCCTGTAGCATGTCCTCATGAGTGACAGGCTGGGCCTGCAGCGGCCACTGTCATCCCAGTGCAGCTGAGCCTCCTGCCGTGCTCCTGGGTGCCAGGCTCTGCCAGGACCTTATGCTGAGCACTGTCCTACCCAGGCCCTGAACGAGGAAAAGGTGGCGTACGACCGCAGTCCCAGCAAGAACATATACCTGAACGTGGCCGTGAACACTCTCAAGAAACTAAGGGGCCTGGTCCCCAGCGCCGTGCCCAACCTCAGCAGTGAGTTGGGGCAGCTGTGTGCACAGGGTATTGCCGAGAAGCGGCTGCTCATGGGCTTCAGCAGCAGGGATGGCCCCTGGGTCCCCACACTCAGCCTGCTGCCTAAGGTACCCTCTGCCTCCTCCCTCCTCCCTCCCTCCTCCCCTCCCTCCTCCCCCCTCCTTCCCTCCACTAATGGTGCCCCACAGCCTCTTCACAGTGAGTGGCTGAGCGAGCGCCGCACAGTAAGCTAGGGAAGGAGGGAGAGGGTTAAGACATTTCATTACATCCCCTCGAGAGGCCCATTAAGCAGCCCCCATGGTGACATGCTCGTCTGCGTGGGCCCCCCGGCCTCCATTAGTTTCTCCTTACCTCAGAACCCATTAGTCGTCTGCTTTGTAGCTGCAGCGTGCCCCCCCCCCCCGCCCTACCCCCACCCTTGTCCCACACCTTCCCTCAGGGGTAGCAGGCCTGGTCTGTGCAAGCAGAACCCAGGGGGAGCTGCTGAGCCCCAGGTGACTTGCCCTGAGTCCCCATGACCCCTTCCCAGCTGGGACTCTGTAGGCTGAGGTGGGGAGTTTCCGTGCAGTGGGTGTGGCTGGGTTGCAGCTGGCCGACCCCTCCCTGGCTTTTCTATCCTTCCCTCTAGAAGCGAGTGGCCGCAGGGTTGTGTCCCATGAGGTTGTACTGGGGGGCAAATTGGCAGCTAAAACCAGCTTCTCATTGAGCCGCCCCAGCAGCCCGCGGGTAGAGGAGCTGAAAGGTGAGTTAGCAACTGCTGACCCATGCTCCCTCGTGTCCTTGTCTGTCCTGTCCTGTAGCATCGGGTCAGTGTCCCTCCTGTTGAGCACTGACAGCCAGTGTCCCCACTGGGACTGCCCTGTGTGTGCGTGCATACACACATGCATGAGTGTGTATGTACATGCCTGCATGCAAGTATGTCTGTCTGTCCCTCCTCTTCTGGCAGCACTGACCCCAGTGCCCCTGCAGGGCCTGCCCTGTACAGCCGCCTCAGGGAATACCTGCTTACTCAGGAGCAGTTGAAGGAGAACGGCTACCCCTTCCCCCACCCCGAGCGCCCGGGGGGCGCAGTCATCTTCACAGCTGAGGACAAGAAGCCCAAGGACCGTGAGTACCCGCCAGCATTGCCTCCTCGGGCAGGAGGGCTGGGTGGTTAGCTCTCTGCTGTTAGGACAGACAGACTCTTCATCATGATCCGGGGTATTGGGTTGCCAGCCCCTCACCCACTTGGCCTCTCTGCCTGTCCATCTGTCTTCACACCCAGCCTCCTGTAGAATCTGCTGTCGCTGTGGCACCGAGTACCTTGTGTCCTCCTCAGGCCGCTGCGTGCGCAGCGAGGAGTGTTACTACCACTGGGGGCGGCTGCGGAGGAATCGAGGTGAGACCCGGCTGCTGCTGCAGAGAGCCCTGCCCACGCATGTCCTGCTGGCCGGCCGTGCGGGCTCCGTGCCCATCTCACCCCACCCCGTCTGTAATCTAGATATTCCTTCCGGAGCACAGGCTCTGTTTGCCCACTCCTGCAGTGTCCCTGAGGGTGGGGACCTCCCTGAGCCTGCATCGGCTTGAGACACTGTGGCCCAGATCCTTTCCCTGAGTCCTCGTCCTGACTGGGTGGGCAAGCTCCCCTGCCAGGAGCCCTCAACATCATTGCCATCTCTCCTCAGTGGCTGGGGGCTGGGAGACCCAGTATATGTGCTGCTCAGCTGCCGTTGGCTCTGTGGGCTGTCAGGTCGCCAAGGTAAGTCCTGCTGTGTGACACTCCCTGCTCTTGGTTACTGCACTGGCATTTAGGGACACAGTTGAGTCCCATGTGGCCCCTGCCAGTCCTTCCTGGCTGATACAGGCACCTGCTCCCAGGCCTTAGCCAAGGCACAAGACTCTTCGAGAGTCATATATGGTCATGCTGGCCCTCTGCTGACCCCCATCCCCCTGTTCCCCAGCAACATGTTCAGGATGGCGGAAGGAGAACCTGGAGGGTTTCGTGCGCACCTTCCAGAAGGAGCTGCCCGAAGATGCCCATGCTGGGGTCTTTGCCCTCGACTGTGAGATGGTGAGTCTGGGTCTCAGGAACCTGGGCGTGCCCTGGGACAGTGAGGAAGGGAAGCCAGCTGAGAACTGGCAGCGGGAGCAGCTGGCTGAGGTGCAAGGCCATAGCCAGCACCCACCGCAGCTCAGCCTGCTGTCTGCACTAGGGCGAGTGTCCTGAGAGAGGGGTCACAGCCTGCTTGGAAAGGATTCTCTGAGTTCCCAGCCTGTGGCTCCCTCTGCCTTGGTGGCCCCTGCGGTGTCCCTGACAGGGTCTTTGCAGCGGCTGTGGCTAGCTGCACAGGGGAGATGGGCTCGGGAAGCTGGCTGCATCTGGTGCCCACCTCTCTCCTGTTCCTGTTCTCAGTCCTACACTACGTATGGCCTGGAGCTGACTCGAGTCACAGTCGTGGACACAGACATGCAGGTCGTGTATGACACCTTTGTCAAGCCTGACAATGAAGTTGTCGACTACAACACCAGGTGTGTCCCGGCCTACCGCGGGACCCCAGCCTTGTTCCCATCCTGCCCGACCCGACGCCCCTCTTGCATCCGGCCCTCTGCAGGTTCTCAGGGGTGACCGAGGCCGACCTTGTGGACACGAGCATCACTCTGCGGGACGTGCAGGCCGTCTTGCTGAGCATGTTCAGTGCCGACACCATCCTCATCGGACACAGCCTGGAGAGCGACCTGCTGGCTCTCAAGGTCATCCACGGCACAGTGGTGGACACGTCTGTGCTGTTCCCACACCGCCTGGGCCTGCCCTATAAGCGCTCCCTGCGGAACCTCATGGCCGACTACCTCAGACAGATCATCCAAGACAACGGTGAGGAGCCGGCCCAGGGCGGGGGGGGAGGGGAGGGGAGGGGAGGGGAGGGGAGGGGAGGGGAGGAGGGGAGTCAGGGAGGTGCTGAGCATGTGTGCCCTGTAGTGGAGGGCACAGCTCCAGCGAGGACGCCAGTGCCTGTATGCACCTTGTCATCTGGAAGATCCGAGAAGATGCCAAGACCAAGCGATGACTCCACCCAACATTACCATGCCGTCCCCTTCTTCCAACCCTGGCTGCCCTCAGCCCCGAGCCCTCAGCCCCGTGCCCTCAGCCCCATGCCCTCGGCCCCTTTTCAAACTGTGTAATAAAACATGACAGCTGACCATGCGCCCCCCCTCCCCTGGAGAGTGCGCTGCAGGTCTGCGGTGAGCGGCCCAGAGCCGGGCTGAGACCAACCCTCAGCCCAGCCCCACGCCCATCCAACATGTCACCACCTCCTCCCCAGTCCTGTCCCCTGGAGCCTGCTGCTGCCAGGGCAGAGCTGGCCTAGCCTCTGTGCCCCAGTCAGGCGCCCCACCCCCTACCCCCAGCCACTGCTCCAGACAGTGGGTCTGCCTTCCGCTCCTTTGTATATAACGCAGGCGACAGGACAAGCCCTCATGGTTTGAGACAGGGGTTGTCTTTTTTTACTTTATACTGTTATTTTTATTAATTTTTAATTTAAACCTGCTGACCTGCACACCTTCTCCTCAGCTGGGGGGCCCAACTCTGGTGCCGCTGGGGTCCAGGGGCTGAACCCCATGTGGTCGGTCCCATGGGCCTGGACGTTTGCCCTGCCTTGTGGGGTAGCTTCCAGAGCTCACCCCAGCCCATCAGGACTCCCTAACCTCAGAGCCAAGCAAGCTCCTTGGAAGCCTTCCAGGCCTCTGGGCTGTCATCCTGGGGGCTGCTGCCTCCCTCTGTAGTAGGAACAATAAACGTTTGTATGAACTTTAGATTTCACAGTGTGTGGTGCTTTGGGGGCCAGATGGGACCCTGACACATGCCCAGTGGCCCTGTCCAGGGTCAGGAAAAATGGAAATGATCCCTTGCCAAAACTAGCTTTCACTCCAAGTGGCCCCATGGGCCACATCAGCTATGGGACCTTGTGAGACAGCCCAAGCTCTGGTAGGCTGTGCCTGGCAGCCTCCCCCGCGGGCACCTTGCAGGCTGGTGGCGTGCCTTCTCTACCTTTGCCTGTTACTCCAGTTACTCAGACAAGGTCCAGGGTGGACACTGGGAGCCCCTGCCACCTGGTGTCCTGAGAAAGGGCCTGGCCATCAAGGCCACTCTGTCCCCATGTCAGGAAACAAGTTTTGTATTGCTCACATCCAATGTGACCTCGGCTTGATCGGCCAGCTTGATCTATGGGGTAGAGTCAGGCTGGAGCCATCAGGTCCGAACTAGGCTGGAGTTAGACCTTGCAGAGTAACCTGGGTGTGATGGTCAGGGTCCTTTGGGAACCCACTTCAAATGCTCCCTCAAGCCACTTGGAGGGGCTGCAAGCCTTGGCCAGAGCAGCTTGCAGGGGCTGTCCGCATAGTGTCCATATGCAGGGAGCTGAAGGGGCCAAGGGAGCTAAGCCAGGCTGCCAACCTGGGGTTTCCTTGGACACTGTCCCTCTTGTCCCTTCTGTAAACAAGTTTGTAAATAAATAAATAAATGCTGCCAGTGTATTCACAAAGGTCAGGTCTGCTGTGGGCTTCAGGTCTCTGCCTGTGCCCTGCCCATGTCATGTCAAGGTCCCCTGGAGTTTGCCTCAGGGCAAAGACCAGCCAACAGAGACCTTTCTGTTAGCTAGCCCTGGCTCTGCCCTGAAAACATGTCTGCACTTGGGGGAGCCCTCCCCATTGTGATTACTCCCCTCCTCAGTATAAGTCAGGGAAGGAGATCTCCCCAAAAAAGGCCATCCAAAAGAATGTGAGAGATTCGCTCAGATGCTCACTGAATTCTGAGTGAGTGAACTGAGTAGCTATTTTTCTTCAGCATGCTCCAGGGATCAAGCCCTCTTACACTCAAAGCTTCCAAGGGTAAGTGTTCAGGAGCTTGCTATTCTGATGGTGGAGGCTCTGCCCTGAGTGCCATCCTTACCCCAGCCACCAATTCATTCATTCATTTTCTGCCAGCATACACGAGAAGACAGGAGGTGGACATGACCAATGAGGGCTAGCTTAGAGGGAGGGTGGTGAGAAGGTGAGGTGGGCTGATGGGATCCCAGCTCAGAGCTCCTGACAGCTCACAGCCTCCTCAGGGCACATCCTGGCCAGGTCCAGCTTCCCTGGCTAATGTTACATAGTACATCCACTGTACACAGGTGTTCAACATGGCCACCATGTTGAACCCTTTCCCAGAAGACACTTGGGCACAGGAGATAAACACAGGAGCTGAATACAGGACCTGGCTCAAACGTGCTCAGTAGTGTGCAACCTTCCTACTCCAAGTCCCACAGGGCACCTCTGGGCTTCAGCAATGTCCAGTCTACACGTCAGTCTGGGGCTGGATTATGCTGTACTTAGTGTGCTTGGAAGACCCTTTTCCCCAAACGCAATGGAGCTCAGTGAGAGACTGCTGGCCTGAGACGCTGGGTTTCATATGTGGAGGAGGACTGGAGTTCAAGATCATCTGCCCTTCCCTGCATATCAAGCTTGAGGCCAGCTTGAATTTAACTCCTGCCCTGCAGAATGAAACTCAGACTACTGACCCACCGTCTCCGCCCCTCCCTGATACCCCAGCCATGCTCTGGTCCGGTAGCTCTCCATCCTTTTGCACTTTGCCTCCCTGGATCACGACTTCACCCTTTTCTCAATTTACATTTGGCCTTATCTTCGCCTCCCCCGCAGAGACTCCAGACCCCTGCCTGCTCTGCCTGCCCTCTTCTCAAGGCTTCCCTGCCCTTCTTTCTACCTGTACCCAAACCCCCTCCTTCCTTCCTGGCCTATGACTCATGCCTCCGCCCACAAGATATAGCTCCACCCATGAGATGTAATACCACCCATGAGGCGTGGCTTTATTCACCATAGACTCCCTTGGAAGCCTGGTTTCCGCCCACGATGCGTGGCACAATTCATTCTTGCTCTACCCATAAGCATGGCCTGTAGCACAAGGTTGGCCACGCCCACAATGCCAGGAGCCACCTTGCCTAGCTCTTAAGACTCGGCCTCGCCTGCGTGACCCGACCACACCCCTAGAAACTAGCCACGCCCACAAGTTAGACTCTACCCTTACCCTCCCTGCCATTCAACTAGGCCCCACCTTCCCCGGGCCCCGCCCCTGTCGCCTGGTCCTACCCTTCTCCCCGCCCTTAAGCTGCAGGCCTTAAGGCTCTGGTAGGCCCCGCCCCCTTCCAATGCCCCGCCCCATGAGCCCGCGCCGCCCGCCCGTTTCAGACCCGTTGGCACCAGGCTAACAGCTCCACAACATCGGCGGCCCTGGACGCCGCTGGCGGTCCGCCCTAGGCAGCCAGGCCCCACCAAGCCCGGCCCTCTCAGGTGAGCACCGATGCTCACGAGCTGTGCATCCCTGGGCGCCACTGTGACCTCTCTGGGGGTGCCAGCACAGGAGGCAGAAGATGGTGCCCTCTTGAGGTTCATAAAACCAGACACCGTTCACTGGGCTGTGCACACGTCGTGGCCGCTGGAGGGCACTGTTAAGGGGTGTCTGACCAGTGTGCAGGAACACTTTGGAAAGGAAGACTGACTGCAGCAGTTGTTCTCAACCTGGGGTCGAATGACCCTTTCACAGGGCCACCTAAGACCATCTGGAAAAACAGATTTACATACTGCTTCACGACATAGCAGAATTACAGTTATGAAATAGCAACAAAACCAAATTTGTGGTTGGGGTCCCCACAACATGAGGAACTTGATTAAAGGGTCATAGCATTAGGAAGGTTGAGAGCCACTAGACTAGAGTGTCCCCTAGAATCAGGATCTCTCCATCCTTCCCACACCCTCGCCAGCCTCAGTTTTCCTCACGTGACAATCAGGTAAAGGCCCAAGACGGCCGCCAAGGCTGAGCCTGGAGGAGGCGGGGCCCCAAGATGCCCTGGGGAAACAGCTGACTCAGACACCAACAAGCCTTGTCCTGGGGGAGATGTGGGTTCAGCAGACATTAAGACAGTGAAAGCTCTAGAAGAGAGGTGACCAGAGGCGAGATGGGGGACACCCCAGCTGCCCAGAAAGCCCCCAGGAGGCGTCTGATCCCCACGGGCCGGTCTGGGAAGTACAGAGTGCGATTTGGAGGGTGAGGAAGGCGCCTATCAGGCAGGGCCGGGTGCTGTGGACGGGGGGATTCGGGCAAGCCGTGGGTAGGCGAAGTCAGTGCTCTGGTGGGGGTTGAAGATATGCTGGGGGAGGGGCAGGGAGGACCAGTGTCACCAGGCACAATGCCATCTCAAGGTACCAGACCCAGCCAGGAATGGTAGCACGCCTCTGCCATCCTAGCTACTCTGGGAGGCTGGGGCCGGAGAGTCAGGGGTTCAAGAGAAGAGCAGCAGAGACCCGGTCACAACACAGTCCTGAAGCCAGACCAAGACCACCGTTTGTTTGTTTCTTCCTTCCTTTTCTCTTCCTTTTTTCTTTTTCTTTTTTTCTTTTTAAGACAGGCTTTTACTATGTAGGCCAGAATGGCCTTGTACTCAAGTGATCCACTGATCTGATGTGGTGTCCCAAGTGCTGGGATTAAAGGCATGTACCAACACAGCAGATCTATTTTAACATTAGACAAACCGTGAGCTGTCAGGTATACAACCCCTCAGCTCCACGGGTCAGTCAGCAAACATGGACTGAGCATGTGTGGGGTGCTAGGTGGGCCTTGCAGGACCAGGTGGAACAGGAGGGGCACAGAGGAGAGTGGAGGGGCTGGCCACAGCTTCCTCACTAGGGCTGGAGGGTACAGCATCTCAGAGGTGGGGTTCCTCACCCAGGGTTACCAGCTATAGATGGGAGATGTATTGCTAGATCCTGAAAGTACAGAGAGCAGTACTGGGGTGGACGTGAGAGGTGAGACATAGATGATAGATGATAGATAGATAGATAGATAGATATAATGTAGATAGATTAGATAGATAGATAGATGATAGATAGATAATGATAGATAGATGATAGATGATTGATAGATGATAGATTGATAGATGATAGATAGATTGATTGATAATGATTGATAGATGATAGATTGATAGATAGATTGATTGATAGATGATTGATAGATGATAGATTGATAGATGATAGATAGATAGATAGATAGATAGATAGATCCTCTAAGCTATACTCCAGCCTTTATTTTATTCCAAGACAGGATCTTGCTGCTTACCCCAGACCAGGCTAGAACTTGAAGCCATACTCCTGCTCCAGCCTCCTTTGTGATTGGCTTTCGAGGCAGTATTTTAGAGAGCAAACCTCAAGGTCCTTGAGGGCAGTGACAAGACACCATCCAGGACTGGGCAGACAGGGCGATTGTGACTTAGGGATCTTTCTTCCCGACTCCACAGCCCCACCAGCATGGATGATGTTCATCTTGGGGAGGACCTCGAGGATAAAGACACAGGTGCGGTCCTGTGTCACCGGTATGGCAGGATGGAGAGTGGGGTGACAGAGGGGTACCCCTCAGCCCTCACTAGAGACTGGGACCCTGTTCTCTGAGTGGAAGTGGCTTGCGGGGAACGCACTCTGAGCCTACCTGTCACCGCACCTCCCACCCACCTCCCGGTGCTGGGACCGGTTGGGCCCAGCAGCGTGTCCTTGTCCAGTCCTCATGTTTACCAGGTTCCTGGCTTTACATGAGCATCTACTGTACCTGGAGCCCTTGGGGCCTATTAGCCCTCAGGCTCCAGGGCAACGCTCTGGCAGTTGTCCCTGGTTGAGCCCCAGCAGCTCCAACCTCCCGCTGTCTACTCGCAGAGTTCACCTGGGAGGTGAAGGCCAACAACAGAGCCTACCACAAGCAGTTCAAGAAGAAGGGCTTCCTGTGCTGGAGGCAGAAGAAGTACAAGGTGAGCCGCCCGCTGCCCCTGCCCCGGCACAGTTACTCCCCCGGGCACCCGCCCTGCGCCTGACCCCACTTGGTGCGGGGCAACTGTGGGGGTGGGGCTGGGGTTGGGGGAGCCACCCTGAGAGTTCTCGGAGTTATGTTTTGAAATGAGATCTCACTAGGTAACTTAGGCTGCACTAAACTCCTTATTCTCCTGCCTCGAATTCCCTAGCGCCTGTATTAGCGGCCTGTAGCACCAGGCCCAGTTTAACTAGGTTTGCAGAAATAGGAAGGAATTACCCAAAGGCCTCCCGCGTGCTGAGGAGAGGGTCTGTTCTCTGACCACGCCCCCAGGCCCCTCACTGGGGGAACTGAAGGCGTGGCTACAACTCCTACTCACGCCCCCAACATATATTTTACTAAAATACAGGATGACCTTGAATTCCTGGTAGGCTCCTTCTGCCTTAGCCTCCTGTGTGCTGGGATGACAGGCCTGTGCTACCAGGGGTTGCTGCCATTCTTAAACATGACAGTGATATCTATTCTCACCAAGTCTCCTAACTTCGCCTCCTCCTCTGTGAGCTAAACCGGCGGCTGACAGTGCAGGACTCCCAGCAGACATACCCACAATCCCTTGCTGTCTCACTCAGCTCCATGTCTTTGCTCTAAGTAGAACCTCAATTAATGCCTGCTGGAGGCCTTGCATTCAGCTGGCGCTCCATCAAGCAGCAGGTGTTCAGTAAATGCTGGCTTGCAGGGCATTCAGTATTGGCTTGGTGTATGTTTATTGATGCTGCGGACACCTTGTGGTGCCGTGGGCAGGGCCGGCTCGGGGCTCCTGCACCGGAGCAGCACTGCATGGCAACTGATGGTTCTTGTTCTAGAGCAACGCCATCCACACTGCCAAATACAACTTCTTCTCCTTCCTGCCTCTGAACCTGTACGAGCAGTTCCGTCGAGTGTCCAATCTCTATTTCCTTTTCATCATCGTCTTGCAGGTGGGCGGGGCTTAGCCGGTGGGCGGGGCTAGTGGACAGGCGGGGCGGGCCTCAGGGTCACAGCAGCCACCATCTATTGTGGGTGGGTGGGTCTCCAGAGCACCCTGGTAGCTTCTTACTGAAGACTTCTGTGCTCTTGTCTCTGTGATGGGCTTCCTAAAATCCCTCTCACCTCCCCTCTCCTGTGCTAGCTGACTAGTACCTGGCATGCAGGAGGGGCTTCATATGTGCCCAAAGCCAAAGGTGGGTGCATGAAAGAGGTTTTTTATTGGGCACCCGCCTCCCCTGAATGCCTTTGTAAGGCACTCAGCCAATGCTGCCTTAAGTCTTTACATTCAGCAAGTGCTCAGCAAACGCTGACTGCTGATCGGGAAAGCATGGCTCTCTTAAGTCGTAAGGCTTTACAGGACTCGCTTGGACCCATATGGCTGGACTATGGAGCTTGGGAGTGGGCACCCTCCACTGGGCCAGTTCCTGGCACCTGGTTGATGCCTGGCCTGAGGGGTGTGCCTTCCACCGGGGTGCCTCTGTCCCCAGTTTGAGCAGTCTCTCAGGAGCACCCCACCAGCCCGGCACCTTATGTCTGTCCTGCCTTCACTCACCAAGCTACAAAACATGTACTGAGCCCCTATTGTGTTCAGGGAAGAGAGCCAGCCTCCCCTTCCCTGGCCTCAGTCTGCAGAAGACTTAGCAGTGGCAGTCTGGAAAAGTCAGGGTGGTGGCCTGGAGGTGACAGTAGATGGGTCAGGTCTGAAGGAGGAGCTGAGGGTGGAGCTTGCAACGTCTGGTCTCCACAGAGTATCCCCGAAATCTCCACACTGCCCTGGTTCACGCTCTTTGTGCCTCTGGTCTGCCTGCTTACGATCCGGGCTGCCCGTGACCTGGTGGATGACATTGTGAGTGGTGGCTAGGGTGTGTGTGGGGGGAACTGTCCACAGGCTACACACCCAGGGAGCAAAGCCTGAGCCCAGGGGCATCCAGGCGGGGGCAGGGCCTCCACACTCACTGTGGGCGGGGCTTTGAGGGCAGAGTGCGGATAGGGACCAGGGATCTTCATTCTGTCGTCCAGGGTCGACACAGGAGCGATAAGATCATCAACAACAGGCCTTGCCAGATCCTGAGGGGGAAGAGGTGAGGCTGGTGAGCAGTGCAGGGATGGGGGCAGACAACTGGGAAGACCGCTGGCTGGCTAGGATGCTCTACACTGTCCTAGTTTGCTTTCCGTTGCTGAGATAAACACCATAACCGAAAGCAACTCGGGAGGAAAGGGTTTTTCAGAGTAGAGTTTACAGTCTACGATGAGAGAAGTTGGGGCAGGAACTCAAGACCCGAGCTGAAGCCAAGGCTGTGGGGGAACCCTGCTTACTCCCTGTGGTTCCCTTAGCTTGCTTTTACAGCTGAGGACCAAGTGCCTAGGAGTGGTCCCGCCCACAGTGGGCAGGACCCTCCCACATCAATCACTCATCAAGAAACGGGCCCATAGGCTTGCCCAGGCCAGTCTGATGGAGTCAGCTTCTCAGTTGAGGTTCCTCCTCCCAGATGACACCTAAACCAAGTTGACATAATACTTAACCACGGTCCACACCAAGTACATCCCAGCCGCGTCTGAACCAGACCCAAGCCTGTTCATCAGGGTCCTGCTGTCCACCTTGCTGGGGCGTGGCTCAGGGATGAGGACCAAGAGTCTGGGGACCTGACAGCTCTGTGGAGTATAGATTTCAGCCCCTCACTGCATGATGACATGAACCCTCTAGTGGGACATAAGGAGGTCAGGGAAGGCAGCAGCTGCTGAGCGGAGTCCTGCAGGATGATGGTACAGCAGGAGCAGTGGCCTGAGATGGCCACCGCAGGCCCAGTGGCGTCAGGTCACTGGCAGGCAGGTCATTTGGGGGAGATGCCATGCCATGATGTCACATTCCCCTCCTTGTAGTTTCCTGTGGAAGAAATGGAAAAATCTCCATGTGGGGGATGTGGTGTGTCTCAGCAAAGACAGCATTGTCCCGGTGAGCCCACCGCCTAGCCTGGAGTACCCCTGGGGGAGGGTCCGCCAGCAATCCTGACTCCTCCTTGCCCCACCCCAGGCTGACCTGCTCCTGCTGGCTAGCACAGAGCCCAGCAGCCTGTGCTATGTGGAGACCGCAGACATCGACGGGTAAGAAGCCTTGTCATCCCTGGGGTGTCGGGCATCAAAGGGCCCTGCTTCCCCTGTGGCTATAGAGACAGCCACAGTCCAGCCAAACCTTCAAGGCACCCGTGTGTCTGTACCCAGGAAGAAGGCCAAGGCCCAGCCTTGACCCTTTGCCAGATGTACTGTGTAGCTTCAGACAAGACCCCCTGGCTCTCCGGGTCTTGTCCCTCTGTTTGCTTAGCAAAGGTAGTCAAGGGCCCGGAGGAAGTATGGCTTCTCACTTCAGGGTGTCATCCACAGCTACATTCTCATGGCCTTTTGTGCCCCTCTTGTCCCCAGGGAGACCAACTTGAAGTTCAGGCAGGCCCTGACGGTCACACACCATGAGCTTACCAACCCAAAGAAGATGGCTTCCTTCCAGGGTAAGGGGATGGAGGGTCCTGTGTGTGCCACACCTCCATTTGCTGGGTTCAACTGGACAGTGGGTGGGACCCTGCACGGCTCACTGTAAGTCCTGAGCCTGTGCCAGCCTGTGGCATCTGTGCCAGCCACGGAAAGGAGCCCCTACCCAGCACCCTGCACGCCCGCAATTCCTTGTTTATAACAGAGAAGCACACATGCGGTATAGTTACTGTTTGCTGCGGCCTGGTGGGCAGACGGGTGTTTCCTATCTCATTGCAAAGGTGACACTCTCAGCACCACAGACACGTTGCATCATTTCAAACCATGGCCCACACCCAACTCTGCTTCTCTAATTCTCCTCGGGAAACTGAGGCAGGAGAATCACAGATTTGAGGGCTGGAGAGATGTAACTCCGGCTCCAAAGGACCCAGTGCCTCTGGGCTCTACAGGCTCTGGCATACACGTGTACACACCTGTACAAGACATGTAATTAAAATTTTAAACTCTTTTTAAAATGAACAAAATGGCTAGACACATGCCTTTAGCCCAGCACTCAGATAACAGAGACAGACAAATGTCTGTGACTTGGAGGCCAGCCTGGATTGCAGAGTGAGTCTAGGGCAGTCATGGCTACATAGAGAAATCCTGTCTCAAAAAATCAAAAAACGTAAAAGAAAAAAAAATTCAACAAAATATAGAAAAGATAGATCTGAGGATGGTTGGCTCTGGCGGAAGGCAGCCAGCTGCGATCCTCTGCTGTCCTGAAAGCACAGGATCCCATGGCCAAGTGACCATGGCAGGGCTGGTCAGGCAGAGGACAGGCAGGGGCTCTGAGTTCAGCACTTTTCCTGGAACCCAGACAGCCCAGGATTTTCAGCATGGACAATCTCTTGGGGTCCTGACTTGTTGGCCACCCAGCCTTTCAGCCAAAGGCAACACAGTCCTTCTGAGGAGGAGACCCACGGGTCAGGAAGCTGATGGAAGGCACAGGCTGACCTGCAGGGCCCTCACACACCTCCTGCTCTGGTACTGCCTCCTTCCCGCCTGATGTACTAAATGCGCATATACTATGTGCTGGGAGCTAAGCCAGGCCATGGGTTCATTGCATGGTGGGGTGTAGGAGGCACAGAGAAGGACCAGAGGCAAGCTGGGATGTTAAGCACACAGGGAAGGGGGCAGACATGCTCACCAGCTGTCGACCTTTGTCCTGTGTGGCCAGAAAACATGCAGATCCTTCTCTAGACCGTCATTGTAATATTCTCCTCAGTCAATGTATAGAGTCCGTCTTTACGTTCTTCACACACTTTCAATGCAGGCCTTGCTTGTTCCTCAAGGAACTTAATGCATGCTTTGCTGTCAGAATACATTTCCACCATACTGTGGCATGCTTAAATACTCCTCAAATAAACTGCTCCCTCCTCATCAGACTTCACAGATAGCAGCCAGCACTGGCTATGGCGTTGCATAGAGCCGCCCGCCTTCCTGCCTCTGCAGACTCCCTCTCTGCAGGCCAGTGCAGGTCATAGGGATGTCCTTGGAGGGAAGCTCACAGACAGATGCCATCTGAAGCGAGAGCATCCCAGTAACTCCATCCAAGATTGAACCACAAGGGAGGAGGCTAGGGAGGGAGGGATGGGGACTGGATTACAAGGACAGTCATGGGAAAGCCCTGAGGCCATGATGGGTTGATTTTGGAGCTGTTAAGAGGAAGCTGAGTTGGTGCTGGACCCAGCAGGGTGTTCTGAGTTGTGTGGTGATAGGGCCACTACTGGTTCCAAGGCTGCAATGTGGCTGCTACTCACTGGGTCCCCACAGGTACAGTGACTTGTGAGGAACCCAACAGCCGGATGCATCATTTTGTGGGGAGCCTGGAGTGGAACAGCAGGAAGTACCCGTTGGACATCGGGAACCTCCTCCTGCGTGGCTGCAAGATCCGTAACACAGATGCCTGCTATGGCCTGGTCATCTATGCTGGTACAGCACACTGGGCATCTGGACTGGGGGGCTGAGGGAGAACCCCGAGGTTGGTGAGGGGCCCAAAAGCCTGCCATAAGTGCAGCGTATGTGGTGTGTGATGTAGGCCCTGGGTGTTGTCAAACGGCTAGTTGTCAGCACTGTGGTTATCTTGGAGAAAATGGATGCTTGTATAGAGTAAGCAGGGTGGGTGGACAGACAGGTGGGTGAGGGACAGGATGGGGAGATGGATAGGCAGGTAAGTGGATGGATGGATGGATGGGTGGATGGAGTGGATGGATGGATGGATGGATGGGTGGGTGGGTGGATGGATGGATGGATGGATGGGTGGTGGTGGTGGGTGGATGGATGGGTAGGTGGGTGGATGGATGGATGGATGGGTGGATGGATGGATGGATGGGTGGATGGATGGATGGATGGATGGGTGGGTGGGTGGATGGGTGGGTGGATGGATGGATGGATGGATGGGTGGGTGGGTGGATGGATGGATGGATGGATGGGTGGGTGGGTGGGTGGGTGGATGGATGGATGGGTGGATGGATGGGTGGATGGATTGGATGGGTGGGTGGTGGATGGGTGGATGGATGGGTGGATGGATGGGTGGATGGGTGGGTGGATGGATGGGTGGATGGTGGGTGGATGGGTGGGTGGATGGGTGGGTGGATGGATGGATGGATGGATGGATGGATGGATGTGGTGGATGGGGTGGGTGGTGGTGGGTGGATGGTGGATGGTGGTGGTGGATGGATGGATGGGTGGGTGGATGGATGGATGGATGGTGGGTGGTGGATGGATGGATGGGTGGGTGGTGGATGGATGATGGGTGGGTGATGGTGGTGGATGGGTGGGTGGGATGGGTGGGTGATGGTGGTGGGTGGGGTGGTATGGATGGTGGTGGATTTTGAATGATGGTATGGGTGTTACAGATGGAACTTAATCTTTTAGGTTTAGACACAAAGATCATGAAGAATTGTGGGAAGATCCATCTGAAGAGGACAAGCTAGACCTGATGATGAACAAGCTGGTGATGTTGGTGAGGAGGCAGGAGCACCTGTGGGGCCTCTGGGGCGTGACATGATGGCTCCCGGCTTCTGCACCTGCCCAGCCCCGTTCCTCCTCCTCCTCCATTCTCTTCCTCCTGATTATTTTTTTAATGATTTTTTTTTTAATCTTAAGTGGGCTGGTGTTTTGCCTACATGTATGTCTGTGTGAGGGTTGTTGGATCCCCGGAAACTAGAGTTACAGACAGTTGTGAGCTGCCATGTGGGTGCTGGGAATTGAACCTGGGTCCTCTGGAAGAACAGCCAGTGCTCTAAACCACTGAGCCACCTCACCAGCCCCCTCCTGCTTTTTTTTTTTTTTTAAAGATTTATTTATTTACTGTATGTGAGTACTCAGTACACTGTCACTTTCTCAGACACACCCGGAAGAGGGTGTCAGATCCTGTTACAGATAGTTGTGAGCCACCCTGTGGTTGTCACTCATGACCTCTGAAAAAGCAGTCAGTGCTCTTAACCACGGAGCCATGGTGGTTCCTAGCCCCTTCCTGCTTATTTTTATTTCTATGTAGCCCAGACTAACCTTGAACTCCTAGGTCTCTGTTTGTATCTGGGTAGCACGAAGGTGACAGGCTTACCCTGGGCTCCTTTTGTATCCTTTTACAATGCCTGATGCAGGACGATCAGGACTCAGAGCCCAGCTTGGATTAAAGACAAAGAGCTCCCAAGCTGGACTGGGACCATGAGAGACCCTCTTCCCCTCTGGCCTTCCCTTAATCTGGATCCCCGGGTCTGCTGGGGTCTTCCAGCCCCCACCCATCTCCATCCCCCTCGCAGATCTTCATGTCCCTGGTGATCGCGTCCATGTTGCTAACACTGGGTTTCACCTTCATGGTGAAAGAATTCAAAGCCAAACATTACTACATGTCATCCGTACACGGGCGCTCGGTCGCAATGGAGTCGTTCTTCATCTTCTGGGGCTTCCTCATCTTGCTCAGCGTCATGGTGCCCATGGCCATGTTTATCATGTGAGCTCCAGGGCAGGGCTCGGGTATGCCCCTCCCTCCGGGGCAGGGCTCGGGTACGCCCCTCCCTCCTGACAGGGTGTGGCAATTGGAGCATCTCTGACTTGAGCTTGCATTTGGCTGCTTGCAGCGCTGAATTCATCTACCTAGGCAACAGCATTTTCATCAACTGGGATCTCAGCATGTACTACGAGCCGCTGGACTTGCCGGCCAAGGCCCGTAGCACCAGCCTCAATGACCACCTGGGCCAGGTGCAGTACATCTTCTCAGACAAGACCGGGACGCTGACACAGAACATCATGACCTTCAAGAAGTGCTGTATCAGCGGCTGCATCTATGGTGACGCCCTCACCCTACACACACCCCGCCCCCTACTCCACCCCTTCCCCCCAACTTCCTAGTGAGGTTGCCCTGGAGGATCAACATCTGGACTAAGAACCAGACCATGGCACATGTAGTCCTGAGCTTGATACTATTACGTGTCCCCTGGAAACCTGAACATGGGGTGCGGCCTCCTGGCGGGAAGCTGAATCCTGAAGCAGGGTTCTTTCCCCAGATTCAGATGATGAACATGGGACGCTCCGAAAGGTGAGCTCTGTGATTGCTAGAGCAGGGTGGGTGTGGACGGGGTTGGTGGCAGATGGCTGACCCTGTGCCCTGTTGTCCCCCAGTGGAACCATACACCTGGAACCCATACGCTGATGGCAAACTCCAGTTCTACAATAAGGAACTGGAGTCTCTGGTGCGCAGCCAGCAGGACCGACCAGTACAGGAGTTCTGGCGTCTGCTGGCCATCTGCCACACTGTGATGGTGCAGGAGAAAGACAGTGAGTGGTCAGGCATACTGCCTCTCCTCACACAGCCTCCAGGGCCCAGAGGCTGGTCAGCCCACTTCTCAAGTCCCTCTGGTGTCTAGGGACTGTGGCTTCCCAGTGCCTCAGAGCTAGTTAGGATGGATCAGGATTGGGGAGATGCTGCCCCATCCTTTCTCTGTCTTTTAGACCAGCTACTGTACCAGGCTGCCTCGCCTGACGAGGAGGCTCTGGTCACCGCTGCCCGGAACTTTGGCTACGTGTTTCTGTCTCGGACCCAGGACACCATCACCGTGATGGAACTGGGGGAGGAACGGGTCTACCAGGTTCTGGCCATGATGGATTTCAACAGCGTTCGCAAGCGGATGTCAGTGTTGGGTGAGCCCTAAGCCCTTCCCATGTCCCTGTGCTTTGCAGCAGTGGACATGTAGACATCAGAGTCTGACCCTCCCCTCTTCACAGTGCGAAACCCCGAGGGCTCCATCTGCCTCTACACCAAGGGTGCCGACACCGTCATCTTGGAGCGTCTTCACAGGAAGGGTGTCATGGAGGCCACCACGGAGGAAGTCTTGGCTGTGAGTGTCCTGCTGGGGGAGGCTGGTGCATGTGCTTGCGTGTGCATGCGTGTGCTTGTGTGTGCTTGCATGACGCTCAGAGGCAGTCACACACATTTGGGCAGGGTCATTCATCACACAAAACGTTCTCCCTTGTTCTGCTCCTGACTGTACACAGAAGCGGAGAGGTGCGGTCTGCAGTGTCTTTCTGCTGCACACAGGGACACCCTGAGGGTTGGGTTGGGCTCTGACCTCTGAGGCCCCCTTCACCTGGCCCCTCACCAGCTACAGCCAGGCTCCGACAGCCTCTTTGATTTCTTCTGTGTGGATGAAGCACGGTCTGTTTGTCTCCATGCTGAGGATGAGTTCTCCCGCTGGCCTGTAGCCCTGGGCCTCTCTTCCCTGTCCCAACAATCATCACTGCTGCCTTCTCTGAGCTCATCGCAGACCCTCAATGCACGCATGCATGCACGCACACACGCACGCACGCACGCACGCACGCACGCACGCACGCCCCTCGGTGAAGGCTGTCACTCATTTCTTTCATTTCTTGAGTCTCAGCCATAAGCCCCGCCTTCAGGGGCCTTCTCCCACTTGGAACGGTCTTTGACTTAGTCCACTACTGTCTGTGTGCCCAAGGGCTCTGCTGAGGGTTCTTGGGTGCCCTTCTCTGCTGTGGGAATGGGGGATCCAGGTCCTTCAGAATGAAGACCCAGAGTCCAGGGGCTCAGTCAGATTGGTCAGCCTTCCATGGAGTAGGTGGATAAACTGGTCTAGTGAGGAACGCAAACCTGTCTGAGGTGCCCACCCCAAAAAGACCCTGTGTGACAATCGTGCCTGACCTCCGACCCACCGCACCCAAAAGCCAACAGCCATGGCCCAAGGCACCTGGGGCCATAGCAAGCTAGAGGAACCTGAGAAGCCAGTGGACTCCTGGCCTGGAGGATTGAACATGTTTCAGCTCTACCTGAGGGACAGAGAGGGAGAGCCTTCAAGGATTCTGGGTGTCTCCTCCCCATGACAATGTTAGATCAAGTCTTGGAACTGGGGTGGGAGACCTTAGATTCCATTGAACAGCTGGAGGGTAGACACACACACACCTGCTGTTCCAACACTGGAGATCTGAGGCAGGAGAATGAGGAAGAACTCAGGCTAGCCTCAGCTATTGTGTCAAACCATGAACTGGAAGGGCGTTAGCAGAGAGGGTGCTGTTTGGGCAAAGGTCCAGAGGCGTGAGGGCACTGTGACTCCTGGAGCCCCTGAGGACAGGGTCGGGGATTTATGGTCGGAGTGCTGCAGGCCTTTGCAGAGCAGACCCTGCGCACGCTGTGCCTGGCCTACAAAGATGTGGCCGAGGACGCCTACAAAGAGTGGGAGCCAGAGCACCAGGAAGCTGCCGTCATGCTACAGAACCGAGCACAGGCCCTGCACAATGTGTACGACAAGATGGAACAGAACCTGCAGGTGGGTAGACAGGAGCTGTGGGGTCGGCTCACTGGGCTCCTGTCATCTGGGTCTTGGTACCTGAACCTGCGCTCGCCTCCCTCAGCTGCTGGGAGCCACGGCCATTGAAGACAAACTGCAAGATGGCGTCCCTGAGACCATCAAATGCCTCAAGAAGGGGAACATTAAAATGTGGGTGCTGACCGGGGACAAGCCAGGTGGGTCCCTTGCTCTGCCGCCCGGGGGGGTTATGTGCTGCACCTGGACCGCTGTCCCGTTGGCCGCGGGGCCCTGGGCTCCGTCCCCAGGAGTGGGACATGTGCCACGCGCAAACCCTGCGCTCCGGGACAGTTTCGTCATGACCATCAGGCAACCGGGTGGGGACTCCTTCACACCCTTGAGACACACCTACCCTAAAGTGACCTCCAGGTCAAAGTTGAAGGGATGTCCTGGGGCTCCCTTGCACCCATGTATAGGCACTCTCACTTTGACAATTTTTGAAGTTTTAATTTTTGATTATTTTTTGTTTTGCTTTCTTTTTGATTTTTTTCCCTTCTGACTTTCAAATAAATTTGACATTTTCATGTTTGCTCAAAGTGTGGTGAGCCTCAGGATCCTGGCCTTCATCCCACCTCCCCGGGTACCTTGCGCACTCCCCAGCCCCTTCAGGCTCTCCAGGCCTAGCGGCTTAAGTCCCAGGGCCACCTCTGATTGGCCAGCCCTGTAAAGACACACGGTCAATCTAGACCAATCACTACAGCTGGCCAGGAGCCGGTGGGGTGAGGGTGGGGGAAGAAGGCTGCAAGGGGTTCCGTGGTGGGCGGGGCCTCTGGTGCGGGTGTCGGGCTCCGGGAACTGGCGCTGAGCCGAAGCGCGTGCAACCTGGCTGGATTTGCAGAGACCGCAGTGAACATCGGCTTTGCGTGCCAGCTGCTGTCGGAGAACATGAGAATTCTGGAAGATAAGGACATCAAGTAAGCAAGTGACCTCCCTGGCACCCTCACACTGCCCCGGGTGGGATGATGCCGACCCTTTTCCGTCCATCCCATCTCCTTACAGTTATTTACTGGAGAACTATTGGGACGACAACGGACACCAGAGGGCGTTTAAGATGATAGCCCACCACAACATGGCCATGGTTATCAATGGAGAATTCTTGGTGAGTGTCCCTGGGGATGAGGAGCAACCGGTTGGTGAAACCTGGGATGGGGGTCATGCCAAGAACAGAGATGCAGGCCTAGTGACCCAAGCCCCTTCTCCCCATCCCATCCCCTGCACCTGACACCCAGGATCAGCTGCTCCTGTCCTTGCGCAAGGAGCCCCGAGCCCTGGTCCAGAATGCAGTGGTGGATGAGGCCACCCAGGAGCCGGCTGTGTCCGTGTTAGACTTCCTCCAGCCGCGGAGGATCTCCCAGATGTGGAGAAACTTTGGACCCTCCCAGTCAGTTGCCTCCAAGCACGGCGAGAGTCCCGAGGCGCAGCGGGAGAGGGCCTTTGTAGACCTGGCCTCCAAATGCCAGGCTGTCATCTGCTGCAGGGTGACCCCCAAACAGAAGGCCCTTGTGGTGGCGTTGGTGAAGAAATACCAGCAGGTGGTGACACTGGCCATCGGAGATGGAGCCAACGACGTGAACATGATCAAGAGTGGGTGGTGGGTCTTGGCTGGGTGGAGGGAGTCAGTCCGGGGTTTGGGTACCGATGGCTGACAAGATGCTGTGGCTCCTGCAGCTGCCGACATTGGCATAGGGCTGGCTGGCCAGGAGGGTATGCAGGCAGTTCAGAACAGCGACTACGTGCTGGCCCAATTCTGCTACCTGCAGCGGCTGCTGCTCGTGCACGGGCGCTGGTCCTACATGCGAATCTGCAAGTTCTTGCGCTACTTCTTCTACAAGACCGTGGCCAGCATGATGGCTCAGATCTGGTTCTCCATGTTCAATGGCTTCTCTGCGCAGGTGTGTGGAGTCTGGAGTTCAAGTTGGGCGTGTTGTTACATGCCTTTCGTCTCCACACTTGGGAAGCTGAGGCAGGAGGATTGTCACTAGTCAAGGACCACCTAGGCAGATCAGGTGTGGTGGCGAAGGTCTTTAATCCCAGCACTCGGGAGGCAGAAGCAGGCAGATCTCTTAGAGTTTGAGGCCAGCCTGGTCTGCAGAGCCAGCTCCAAGACAGCCCGGGCTGCACAGAGAAACCCTGTGTTGAAAACCAACAGCAAAGCTAGGTTATTTGACCTTGTTTTAGGACTACAAAATGAGTGTCTGGGGCTGTAGCTCAGTCGGTGGAGTGCTGCCCTACTGTGCTCAAAGCCTCAGAGCTACCATGCCCAGTCGCTGGGGGTAGAACCCAGGGCTTCTAGGCAAGGTGGGTGCTTACCAAGCATAGCCCAGGCTGGCCTCCAACTGGAGATCCTCCTGCATTGGCCTCCCAAAGGTGATTTTAGGCGTTAGGTCTGGCATCAGGAGCTGTCCCTGGGTCTCCTCTGGCTCCTTTACTCTGAATCAAACCCGATGTGGCTCTAGAACATGCTAGAGACTCCGTCTCCCCATCCACCTGGAGAGCCTCAGAAGCCCCACACACTTCCAAGTACCAGCGTCCAGTGTCCGCCCTCCCCTGCTGTAGCCTGTCTCAGGTGGCCACCCGGCGGTGGCTGGCTAATGTGACGAGGTCTCCCCTCTCTTGCAGCCCCTGTATGAAGGCTGGTTCCTGGCTCTCTTTAACCTGCTGTATTCCACGCTCCCAGTCCTGTACATTGGCCTGTTTGAACAGGTGAGCGGATGCAGTGTCTTGTGTCCTGTCCCTGCCCATGGCAGGTCATCCCTCCAGAGCTCTGTCCTAGGGGTGTCTGTGAGAGGGGACTCTCCTGTGGGAGAGAATCCTGCACTCTGAGAATCAGATCTCTCCAGCCTTCTGTGTAATGCGGAATGGGTACCGGAAGGAAGGCCCTGTCCTGTTCCTCCTACCCATGACCCAGAACTACCCAGAGTAAGCCTGCCTGAGGAGAGGACCACAGGGACATTTTGGATCACGGGACTAGGAACAAAGGCAATTTCATCTCATATCTACTTTTTGTGTGGGGGGATGGGGTGGGGGGGAAAATTGGGTCGTCTTGAGTACATGGTGCCACATCCTGAGCTCCTGGAGAGGTTCTTAAGTCCCTAAGCCCAGACTTCCCTAAAAGTCTTCACCTCCTGTCCAGGATGTGACCGCAGAGAAGAGCCTAAAGATGCCCGAGCTGTATGTGGCCGGCCAGAGAGATGAACTGTTCAACTATAGCATCTTCATGCAAGCCATCGCCCACGGCACCGTCACGTCCCTCATCAACTTCTTTGTAACGATTCTGGTCAGCTATGACATGTCCAGGACTGGCAGCTCCAGTGACTACCAGTCCTTTGGGGTATTGGTGGCGATATCTGGCCTACTGTCAGTCACCCTGGAGGTAGGTGGGGCCATGAACCCTGAGAAACCATAGAGGCCACTGCCTGACACAGACTTTTTACTCTAGCCTCGTAAAAAAGATTTGTTTCATTTTCATTCCTGTGTGTGTGTGCGCGTGTGCGTGCACGAGTGCACACACTTGTATGCACCCATGTGGGTGTACACACATGCCTGCATGCAGTACCCACAGAGGCCAGAAGAGGGTGTCAGATTCCCTGGAGCAGGAGTTACAGGTGCCTATCGGGCAACTGATGTGGGTGCTGGGACCTGAACTCGGTCCTCTCCAAGAGCAGCCAGTGCTCTTTGCTTTGTTTTGTTTTGTTTTCTTGAGACAGAGTCTCTCTGTAGCCCTGGCTGTCCTGGAATTTGCTCTGTAGACCAGGCTGGTCGCAAACTTACAGAGATCTGCCTGCATAATGCCTTCGCACAGCTGGGATTAAAGGTTTATATAATGCCCGACTCAGAAATGCTGCTAGCATGTTTGTGGGATGCACAGCACAGTGCGCACATTGTGCCTGCACACCACCGCATGCCACGGCAGCTGGACGATGTCAGTTATGCTTGACGGAGGGTCTTGTCTGCTGCTGGTGCTGTGTGACAAGACGTCAGGAGAGATGCACGACACATGTCCACTCACCCCAGGCAGGGAGCCCACGGCAGACCAAAGGATGGACACCGCCGAGGTGCAGTGTGCTGAGCCAGTGACTTTCACTGCAGTTACTTAGAGGTGCAGAGGTGACTTGCAGGCAGCTGCATCCCCAAGGCCCTCCCCAGCATGGGCGACGGCTCCCAAAGCTGGGGATCTGGAGCAGCACACTGCACAGCCTGCAGGCGGTGGGACAGGCTGGAGAGGGTCCTTTCCAGGTGGCTCCTTTGTTCTAAACCTCTTCCTGGCATCTTTGCATCTTGGCTTCCTGAGGGGACTCTCAGCTTCTATTGCTCACTCTGGCACCGAGGGGCCTAGTAAACTAGTTGGTTTCAGGGACTTCCCGAAGCTTCTTCCTGTTCTTTTCCTTCCTGCTTAAGGAGCTTCCTGCGGATGGAGTATTGTAACAGGGAGGAAATGTTACCGCTGCATATGTGATCTTTGCCTCTCATTTAGCCATAGGTGGTCGGGTGACAGGTGTTTGCTGTCACACACGGAAACCGGCTTTACGAGGGTGCTGAGGATTTGAACTCAGGTCCTCAGACTCACACAGCAAACACTTTACCCCTGGGCCATCTCCTCAGGACTCCACTTGGTTTTTCTGAGACTGACTCTCCCTTTGAAGTTGCAGCTAATTAGGCTGTGCTGCCCACAAGCCCCAAGGACCTTTCTACCCTCCAAGTCCCCCACTCCCCATGCTGGGGTTCAGGCATGCACGGCCGTGCTCTCAGCTTCTGCACGACTGGGCCCTGCACCCTGCCTCCCGTGTCCCATTGCTGACTCCCGGCTCCCTATTCAGGTTATGCTTGTCATAAAGTACTGGACGTTCCTGTTTGTGGGCTCTGTCGTGCTCAGCCTCAGCTCCTATGTAATCATGACAAGCCTCACTCAGAGTCTATGGATGTACAAGATCTCGCCAAAGACCTTCCCATTTCTGTGTGAGCTTCCATTGGCATCTGGAGGAAGGGAGTTGTCGGGGCACTGTCCTTTGGCTGAGGGAGGGGATGGAGGCGCTCACACCCCACCATCTGCCTCACTCCAGTTGCTGACTACAGTGCACTGCGTGAGCCTTCCAGCCTGCTGCTGATTGTACTCAACGTGGTCCTGAACACTCTGCCCCTGCTGGCGTTGCGCACAATCCATAGAACTGTCTTCAAACGGCGGCCCAAGGTGAGAGAGCTGGAGAAGCCTCCAGCACACCACCCCTCCCCAGCTGTCACAGACTCTGTCCTGGGAACCTCCTCAGGGGCCCAAATCCCTGAGTACTATGTCTTAGGGTCCTTAGAGCCCTCCTTGTGTCATTCAGAGTCCAGGGAGGCAAAGCTGTCCAGAAGACAGCTTTTGGAATGGTTTAGGCAAAATAGGAAGTTGGAAGCACATTAAAGCCTCACTGTCCTCTGTGGAGGGACACATGTGGCCCATCCATGTGTTGCACTTCTACTCCAGAAGGAACATGGGTCTGATGGCAGGCCACACGGTGGACGGACCTGAGACATATTGGTCAGTGAGAGAGCCACACACGAAGGCCACACAGTGCGGGACTCTGACAGGAAGTGTCCAGAACAGGGCCGTGCAGAGGCGGGAAGTGGAGTCTTGGATGACAAAGGCTATGGAGGAGATGGATGGCTTCTCACAGGGATGAGCCTTCCTTTGGGGTGATGGAATATTCTGGAAGTAGCACTTGCATAGCTTTCTGAATGTGCTCTGTGCCAGAAGTCATCCTTACAGCAGCTGAGGTGGTATAATTAAAGTGTGTGTGTGTGTCTGTGGGCATGTGTGTGCACCATGGGCAGGCCCAGTGCCCACAGGGGACAGGGGCCAGCATTGGCTTTCCTTGGACCTCTTCTTTTCTTTCTTTCTTTCTTTCTTTTTTTTTTTTTTTTTTTTTTTTTTCCGAGACAGGGTTTCTCTGTGTAGCTCGGGCTGTCCTGGAACTCACTCTGTAGACCAGGCTGGCCTCGAACTCAGAAATCCGCCTGCCTCTGCCTCCCACATGCTGGGATTCAAGGCCTGCGCCACCACTGCCTGGCAACGCTCTTCTTAACCACTGAGCAACCTCTCCAGCCCTAATATGGTAAATTTTAATGGTCCCATTTAAAATTTTTTGTTCTTTTTTTTTTTTTTTGAGATAAAGTACAGGGCAAGGCCTCAACGAAAGACTGACCGCCTGCCAGTCTTCCTCAAGGAGGGAGTCTTTTTAAAATATGCAGTGTAGGCCGGGGACCCTCGGTGAGCGGTCCACACCGCGGGGTATTTGTGGATGTCAGCTCTTTCCTTCCACTGTGTGGGGCACGTGTCTCCACCCACCGAGCCCTCTTGTAGGCCCCTAGTGAAGGACTCTGATTGTTGGTCCAGAATTGCTTCCAGGTCAGTCCTCAGTTGGCTGGACCAGGGTTGGGAATCTCCGAGTGGCACCTGCTGGAGTGCAGGTGACCCTAAAGCCCTGCTGTCCCCTGTTGTCTCCCGCTGTAGGAGGAAGAGGAGTTCCCGAGTGAAGGAGCCGAGGAGCCCGACATGCAGCATCTTCGCCGTGGGATCCCCGCCCGCCGCTCCAGCTATGCCTTCTCCCATCGTGAGGGCTACGCAAACCTCATTACCCAGGGAACGATCCTGCGCAGGCCAACGCCCACGGAGGACTTTTATGGAGACTCAGGCTGCGAGTCCACAAACCCATCTGAAGAAGACGTACCATTTCAAAGCAAAGATTCAACATTTAATCCGCGGAAAATCTCCATCCTGGCCAAGAAGAGACGTCAGCACTTCGGAAAGGGATCCCAGGAAGGGGTGCCCCCCAACACTAGCTCCCAGACCGTGGAGAAACAGGCCGCCATTCACACAGACAACCAGTCCTCTGTGCCTAAGAAGCTGCCCACCACAAGCACCACGTCGGGGCAGGTGTCCTCATTGGAGGATCAGACCTTCTATAGCGCGCAGTCGTCACAGTACACTCTGGCAAGCCAGCCGGAGCGGATCGACGTCCGATCTTCATCCCGGAAGAGCCCTCTCTGGAGGAGTTCAGGCTCTTCTAAGCGGAGCCAGCTGGAAGTCCCCACAGAGCAACACAGCCACACTTCCAGTTAACCAGAAGCCCGTCCTGGGAGACCCCAGTCATCCAGGACAAGAGTCACCTGGGAGTGAGCAGACCCTAGCATGGAGCAGGCACCGTCTCCCATGGAGTGCACGTCAGTGCCCTTTCAAGTCAGATGTCCACGCAGCTCAGTGTCTTATGCCCTAAAGCAACAGGTATAGCCAGTCAGCAAAGGACATCCAAAGACAAGGGGGGGGGGCACACCCTTGCCGTTTTCTAATAAATCAGGGTCCCTCTGGCCCCAGGACTCTTTCTCCACCCCCCACCCCCCCTTTTTAAAAGCAGAATCCAGGGAACATTCTTTTCCAAGGTAAAAAAATCAAAACATTGACCCCTACTGGTCAAGCCATTTAATTGCAGGAAGATATTTTGTTGGCTTTTATCCCCTTACCTTCTAAGAGCACAGAGCTTCATTGTTTTTGAGAAAGAGAAGGAGGAGATCCGGGCTCTGCCTAACCTTTGCCTGCACACCATACCAACCTTGGTTGAAACCATACCCCAATGCCCTCCCAGCCCTTCCTCCAGGCTGCCTCCCTCGGTTGAAGCAGTGAATAGAGCCATCTCAGAAGCAGGACCTCGTGTGGTCCAACTCACAGTCAGCTTGGCTGACAGGCTCTGACCTGACCCTTGGGAGAGGTAGAGTGGGATGCACTCTGTAGTGGGCGGGACAAGCAGGGAAAGACTCGTTCTGCTCCCCCCAGAGGCTTTGCTGCGGTCTGGTAGGCAGAGTCTTGTTTTTCCCAGATCTGTACCAATCCACAGTTGCCCCCACACACATATAAGTATGAAACTGAATCTGAATGGCTAGGCAATAATTTTTTGAAGGAAACTATGAAGACAGAAAAGACTGCACAGCGCCGGGCGGTGGTGGCGCACGCCTTTAATCCCAGCACTTGGGAGGCAGAGGCAGGCAGATTTCTGAGTTCGAGGCCAGCCTGGTCTACCAAGTGAGTTCCAGGACAGCCAGGGCTACACAGAGAAACCCTGCCTCGAAAAACCAAAAAAAAAAAAAAAAAAAAAAGACTGCTTGTCTGACTTTTCACCCCTAGCTTTTCAAGCCTGTCCCCGAGGGCTAGTGTGGGAAGGGCTGCCCTCCAGTCTTTCTGTAGCTTCTGGAGCCTTCAAATGATCCCAGACACAGCCCCGTTCTCTGTTTTTCAATGAAAATACTTGGGAGGCCTTCAATCATGCCATTCTCAGTGATCGAACCTACCACCACCCACCACCAAGGAAAGCCCACCCAGAAAAACTTTGGTTGAACCATTTTGAGAGAATAAGACAAAACATCTCGGCTTACATGTCCCAGAACCCTGGGGTGCAGCCATGCAGATGGGGGGCCATCTAGCCTCCACCCCAGGCCTGCCTTATGGGGCCTGCTGTTCGAAGCCAGCTCTTGGCTGCATCCTTGAGACCTGGCCTGGGACAGAAGGGGCAGGAAGTGCACGACAGCCTAGGCTGGCCTGTGCCTGCCTTCTCCACTTCAGGGGATACAGAGCCCTATTCTCCAAGGTCCCCAGGTGTCTGGGAAATCTGGATACCCCATGACTTGTGAGCTTAAGGATGTTCCAGGAGAGGGGAAGGGTCTTGGGGAAGCTCTTGGGATCTGGGGAAGTTAGGGAGCATTCATGAGTTTTCTGGGTGTGTTTTGAAGACACTTGGGAAATGAATGCTAACATGAAACCCACATGGTTGGGGTGGGGAGGGGCCCGTGCTGGTGGACAGTCACCCACATGATTGGGGTGGGGAGGGGCCCGTGCAGGTGGAGGGTCACCCACATGCAACCCAGATCCAACAACAACGAGGGCAGTGGCCCTCAGCCAGGCTGAACACACAGAAAGGCTGACATTGGGCATCCGTGTTCAGGTCTGTTTGCTCCAGGACCTTCTCTCTAACCCAGAACCTTGCCACCTGCTTGGACACAGTTCCATAGTCAGAGTGAGGACAGAAACTGAGCCACAGGACAGGCCAACCAACTGCTGAAGCACAGCCATGGGCGTGACCCCCGTGCCCACCCCCCCCAACTCCTGAAGCACAGCCATGGGCGTGACCCCCGTGCCCACCCCCCCCAACTCCTGAAGCACAGCCATGGGCGTGACCCCCGTGCCCACCCCCCCCCAACTCCTGAAGCACAGCCATGGGCGTGACCCCCGTGCCCACCCCCCTAAGTTACGGCATCAGAGCATCCAGGCCACGAGTCAAGCACCATGGTCTCTTTGGATTTCATTTTCTTTGTTCTTAAATTACATTTGAACACAGAACACATAGAATCATAATACTCTTAGAAGACACGACTCCGTAAACGAGGAAACAGAACAAGCAGGAAAGGCGCAGCGTCCTGGGCCTTCTTCTCTCTAGAGACCTTGTACAGAGAAATCTAGAAGGCCACCAGTCCCTGCTCGCCCCCCAGGGACCATGGTTGCTGCCTTGATGTTGATGCATCTCCATGGAACGTCAAGATAAACATGCCTTATTGCAAAATTAAATTTAACGGTATAAAGCTTCAAGCACATAATCCCAAAACTAGCTAAGGTTTTTTTTTGTTTGTTTGTTTGTTTTGTTTGTTTGTTTTTTTTTTTTTTTTTTTTTTTAGCCATAAACTATACATTAAATATTTGAGGATTTCAAGAGAATTGTCAAAGGCTAGAAGGAATTGTGCTGGACTGTGGGTTCCCTTTGTAGGAAAGATCTTTGGTAGGTAAGGACCAGAAGGTGCCTGGAGCAGATGGGGGATGGAGGGATGGAGAGCCATCTGGGCTTAGAGAGGGTCCTGATGTGTGTGCCTGTGTGTGTGTGTGTTGTGTCTGTGTGTGTGTACCTGTGTGTGGGTGTGTCTGTTTTAAATTTTTTATTTTTTTAGCCGGGCAGTGGCGGCGCACGCCTCTAGTCCCAGCACTTGGAAGGCAGAGGCAGGTGGATTTCTGAGTTCAGGCCAGCCTGGTCTACAGAGTGAGTTCCAGGACAGCCAGGGCTACACAGAGAAACCCTGTCTTGAAAAAACAAAAAGCCAAAAAACAAATTATTTTTAATCATATATGAGTGTGTGCACGTGAGTGTGGGTACCTGGGAAGGTCCAGGAGGGCACTGAGTCCTCTGCACTAGAGTTACGGGTGGTCATGAGTGGGTGCTAAGAATCCAAACTGGGTCCTCAACAAGACCAGTCTGTGCTCTTTACCACTGAGCCATCTCTCCAGCCGCGTGTGTGTGTGTGTGTGCAAGCGTGTGTGTGAGCATGCATGTACCTGCCAGCATGGGGGTGTGGGTGTGCTATGTATGGGAGACCTGTCACTTGATGTGTGGGAACAGGGCCTCTCTTCCCTCTGAGCATTCTGCCTCACACTGGAAGGCTCCAGAAGCTCCATCCACGCTGCTCCATGGGAGGGCAGCACATCACTGAGGACAGAGGACACTCTACACACATCTTTGGTTCAATAAAAAGGCACTCGCCGACCTCGCTGTCCTCCTGTCCCTCTCTCTCTCTCTCTCTCTCTCTCTCTCTTCTCTCTCTCTCCTCTTTCTCTCAGGTGGGGGACAGCCATGGGGTGAAATTGGGGACACCCTGGCTTCCAGCACAAACCCTTGGGGGTGGGGGAGTCTTTGGTATCAGACGTGATCTCTCGAATCACAGCATGGGCTCAGTGAGGTAGCCTTTACAGGATGGGGGAGGGCTCCTTTTTCTCACTAGAAAGTTCTCTTGCATTCTCTAGGGAAACTGGGGAGGGGGCCCTCCCTGGGAGGCAGCCATGGGAGTGGGGTTCAGTGGAGAGGGATTCCCAGGATCGTGAATCCCAGACGGGGAGGGGAAGAGACAGCCTCCTGGGACCTGGCTGCCAGGGCAGTCTTGAAATGTCACCCAGACGGAGAGCTGAGCAGGGGTGGCCCCTTGCCTCTGACCCGTCCCCACTGTACATCTTTGGCAAAACAATGGAGCAGTTTTCAGCTTCATCTTCTCTCTTCTGAGAGAGGTGTCACCAATGCAGGGTTTACCCTCGAATGTCCTCTGGCGGGGGGCGGGGGGGAGGGTGGTTGGGGAAAATGCTCAGGTATGCACCCAAATCAACTGAAAGACAGGTGATGAATTCCAGAGATTTCCAGAATTTTGCATCCATGGGACAACGATGGTGCCTCCATGCCCCCCCACCAGATCTGGGAGAGTCTGATGTCCCTCCTCTGAGATCTGGGGCATCATCTTTGCTCTCTGGTGACCTTGTTCCCTGTGTAGCATTCTTCACATAGCAAGGTGCTTATAGTGACCTCAGCCAGGGGCGCTGGGATGGAGGCGTCCAGGGCAGCCCTCATCTCGAATCTGCCACCGTCTTCTTGGAGACAGGGGACTCCTCACAGCTCCCCTCCCCGGCTTTAAGGCAGGGGATTGTTGGCACAGGCTATCCAGGCCGCTGGGGTCAGGGGTGGCGGCTGGGGTCTCGTCTGCGAGGGGCCGTCCTGCGGGGTGGGGGCGTGGCTTGGAGGGAAGAGTTGGGCATGGGGGTGCTGTAAGGATCCAGCTTGTTGTCAGTTTTGGCCACTTGGGATGGGTCTCAGTTCTTGGGGAGGGGACAAGGGGACAGAGACCTGGCCTGGAGGAGAAAGTGGGGGGAAGACAGGAAGATGTCTGCCTCCCCCCTTTTGAGGAGATCTGGGATCTGGAAAGAAGGGTTCTCTATTAAAATCATTTTTAAATACCCGGGTTTTGTTTGTAAGATGTGCTTGATTCTTGACCCATTCTACCCTCGGGTCCTTTTGGAGTCCAAAATTGAGCGGGAGGGGCTGGGGTTGTCCCTGTCCCCTGGGGGTGGGGTTAGGGCTTGCTTTGGCTGGGTCAGGGACCAGCCCCTCACTCCCCGGGGCTGGCGTGTGCGGTCCCCGGGGCTGGGGTAAGTGTCGGGGTCGAAGGCTCAGGCCTTGGAGAAGGTGGCTGTGGCTGTGGCGGTGCCAGGCGTGGCACCCGGTTCCTCAGCCCAGCGGTTCATGCAGCGGCGACGGGCGTTCATGAAGAAGTTGCTGACCGTGTTGAGCTCCAGGCCCAGCTGCTGCGAGATGGTGGCTTGCATCTCCTTGGACGGCCGCTTGTTCTCCTTGAAGATGGCGATCAGCGTGCGGCGCTGCAGGTCTGTGAACACGAGGCGCTGCTTTTTCGGCTGCAGAGCCCTCTCCTTCTGCTGATCCTGCTCCTTACGCTTGCAGGCTGGGAAGGGGACAGAGGGGAGAGAGGACACCACGAGGGTGAGGGGACACAGGCACAAGGGGGGGGGGGACAAAGCACCGACCAGGAATGAGGAAATGTGGACAAGAGGATGGGGCAGGGACAAAGGATGAAGGGATGTGGGGAGGAAGAGGACGGGAGACATGAGGATGAAGAGGTGGGACACCCAAGGGATAAAGCATTGAGGAAGGAAAGGGAGGGGCCACACAGGGAGGGGGAGGAGGCTAGGCAACACAGAGTGCAAGGACCAGCTAGGAGCAGAGGGCACACACTAGAAGCGTTTAGAGGATGGAGAGAAGAAAGGGGAAAAGAAAGAAGAGGAAGGGCCAGGAATCAGTGCAAACTAGACCACGAGAGGAGAGGCAGGCAGAGACAGCCAACAATGGAGGACAGGACAAGCTAGAGAACCGTGGAGACATGGAGTCACGCAGTGTGGGGACAGAGACAAAGCAAGGGGCAGCTGGATAACACAAGTCTGAGCTATCACCTACTGCAGCAGAACCTCCAGAGGGGAGCGGTCCTCCCTTCCAGTCGCTTTAGCAAGGGCTCCTGACTCAAACCCCAACACAGGCCCCTTCCCCCCAACTATGGATGTAGGTGTAACATATCATACCTGATGTGCTGCAATCCCATGTGTTGGGGACAAGATGGGGACTCAGGTGTGACTGATCTGAAGACGATGTGGTTGACTGTAGGCCCTGGGTTATATTTAAAGCAGCAAAGAGTCCTGACCACCTGTTGACCCAGCCCTGGAACTCCTGTGACCGACCTGTCCACCTTAGTTTGGGCAGAAACTGAGTTCATAGCCTTTGTCTGTTTCAAGCCAT